>CM053792.1:656187058-656584558 GCA_028749045.1 Cupressus sempervirens | reverse complement strand
AGCACATTTGATACAAGCTCCTACACCATCATGCTCACCCTTTACATGATCACTCTCAAAAAAACTCCAAATGTGTGGTATATTAATGTATCAATGATATCTATATAATGCATAAAATGGTCTGGTTGATTTAAATTGTGTTGCATATCCATCTGACCATACATTTTTTTTTCTCCATTTTTATGCTTTATTTTTCAAATAATCAAAAAATATCTTAAAATAATGTTCCACAAAATGTGTGTTGTGTTCTTTGTCATCATTAATGTAAAAGTGATGCTCTTTATTTAATGACACATGCTTGATCTATAATTTTGATACTATCCAAATCAATTTGTACATGTCGTTAAGACACATGAACCATAATAGTAACCTAATCTATATAGTAGTATTCCTCTTGAAGTTGTTTTTGAGAAATGAAGGAGTAATTCTCTGCAAAGTCAACATCAAATAAAATTGTCCCAAGTGGGAAAGTTTCTCTTAGTGTTTGAAATTGTTTTGCTTGCCACTTAGCAAAAAAATCATGATGTATATATGGTTGAATCAATTTACAAAAAAATGACATAAAGTCTCTAGTAGGTATGTCATCCTCTACATATTCCAATCTTGTTGATTCTTTTCCAACTTTTGTTTATGAATTTATGTACTTATATCTCTTAATTTTACCATCCTCATTATATCAGTATCTTCATCTCTCAAAGGAAATTCGGTCAAGTTACCACATGTTTCACAAGTTCCTCTTATGCAATCTATTTCACCTATTGCATAATCATTTCGTTTATCAAACAAGATTGATGTTATGAATTGGCTCAGTCATTTATGAAAAGAATTTTGAGAACCACCACTTTCTTCTATCATCTTTTTGAACCTTGACACTGCAAATCAAATTCAACACGATATAGAAAACAACATGTTTCAAAAGATATATTTATCTTCCCAAAATAGGGTTTCAATCTTTCAAACATTGTTTGTCAAATCTTTGTGTCAGGATTTAAATTACAAAATAAGAGATGCAATTCATATTGCATGACATCCAACCGATGTTTTGTATGTTGAAGATACTCCTTAGGCCCAATCCTCTGCTTGATGATATCTCTTCTATTTGGTGAAGGGAAAATATTATCAATCCAAAATTGAATGACTAAGTTCTTAATTGTTTCCACAATCCTAATAGATTGAGGAACTCTACAAATTAGTGCCTAGTTTCCTTCTAATGTGCTATCATCCAAATTGTTGCTCCTTTTCAAATAACGTAATATTTTCTTTCAACTATACCCAATATGAGATGATAGTGAAGAGATTTGTCTTTTTTGCCATAATTTCTTATTTAAAATAGATGTCATTATCACTCTTCATGCAATGGATTCATCTATAGATCTAGTTTTTTCCCCATGAAATGTAACCCTTTCTTAACACTTTCAATAGTATATTTTTGTAGTTTAGAAAGCTTCCTTCTTTTTACACTTGTATCTATACCCAATAGTTTCAATGGCTCTTTTAATTCATCTTTAAGAAGTGAAATTGATAATAGTGGAGTTTTCTCCATTGTATCAAGATTCTCAAATTGTGCAGTTATTTCTTTGGACTTTTTATTCAATTTTCTCTTCGTAGTATGTGTAGGTTGACTAACATATTCTCTGAAATTTTCCACATCCATTTCAATTAAATGATCTATGTTTCTATGATTAATTTTTCTCTTCAAACTTTGAGCTAGATTAACATTCTCATTTGTTGATTGATCTCAGGGTATCAGAAAAATTAAAATAATAACTTAAGATACAACTTCTCTTTAGGGTCCACATATGTGTATATACATAACAAATAAACTATTAAATACAATTTTATGTAACCTTCAGATGATCCTTCTTCAATATCCATTGCTTCATCTTCAATTTCCTCATGTCCAACATTTTCATCATCAACTACTACACGTGCATGATATAAAAAATAAAATCAAGCAAGTTTGTAAGGGGCTTTGTCTCTAAAATTAAAAATCAAAGATATATAGTTTTCCTCTAGACAGGTAGAATTCTAGAGAAAGATTGTACTTGCGAGAGATGCATGCATACATACATGTTTGAACTTGGAATGAACCTTCTCCAACCTCAGTAGGATGTCCTATTTCACTGTGTCCTAAATAAATTCATATTTTAAAACACCATAATTTAAATGTACCCTAATTATAAATATTCATAATCTAAAAACTATAATGTAATAAACCCTAATTCTAAATATTCATAATTTAATAAAACCTAATCCTAAATATTCATAATTCAATAAACCCTTAATATTAAGTCAATAGTAACCCTAAGTTTATATTTACCATATTCCTAATTGGATAAACCCTAATCCTAACCATATACATACCAAAAGTCTACAATATGATTATACACTATATGAACTAAATATGCATTGTAAAAAATATTACACATGTGTACCTTGCCTCCTATAGTATCTTGCTAAAGTTTTTCAATGATTTTCATCTTCTTGTTCATTAGTTCTTCTTCATGAATATTTACTTTCTCTTTTACCTTTATTGCCCATGTCATAAAGTTTTCTTCCATAATTTGAAAATAGACAAGTTGCAAAATATTTCCTTCCTCCCAATTGAAGTGTGAAATATTTGATTAGATTTGAATGTTACAATTGAAAAAAAATAAAAATTTATTTATATGACAATTTTTATTAAAAAAAAAACCTAAAGGCCAACCTTACTTTTGGTTGAAACTACATTAGATAGTTTTGATCGAAGCTACCTAATGTAGTTTCGATCAAAAGTAAGGCTAGTCCATTTAACCGCATGAGTTAAGCTTTCTAAGTTTCAATGGAAACAAAACAATTTATTTTCTATCGAAACTAATATTTTTAGTTTTGATAGGAAATTAGTTTCTATCAAAACTAGATAATTATAGGTCTTTCCCAAGTTAAAGAATAATTCTAGTGTTTTCATGGCTTCCAATGTTTTGATATGGATGTTAGCAAATTAAATTTGAAAGAAGCACACTGATATCTATTGTAGAAAAAAAGTTATGTGGGTCAAAAAAAGTCACTTTTTAAAATTCAAGTTTTTGATAGCATACCAATTATCATGGGAGAAAAAAAATTCAATCAAATCAATTCAAAAAAAAAAAAATTCCACGCAAAAAATCCTAAAAGATTCTAATTTACTTTATCTTCAAGTTCCTAACCATTAAATGCCAATTTGCATTTGAAAGTGAAATCTTTCTTTAAAATTCATAGTTTAGTGTTAGTTTAGGGCAAAAAGTGTAACCCACTATTATGAGTTCACCATATGACATAAAAATCAATATTAATATGCAAAATTCATAGATAATTACTTTAAAAAATATTCTTTCACTATCCATCAAATTTTATCAAACAAGGTTTATCAAAGAGCATTTAAAAAAAAATCATTTCTTCTTTTTTCTTTTCTTTACTTTCTTAAGGTAAAGGCTAATAGGAGCATTGATATCTTCCTCATTCTCCTCCTCTTGTGGCACATGTAATGAAATTATGATTTATTCTCCTATTTTGAGGAGCACAAGGTTGCTGCACTAAAGAGGGTTTTGTTGCAATAACAAGTAAATGGGTTAAATTGGCAATACTCTTTTTTCATTTTTTTTACTATTACAAGTATTTCATTAACAAGTAGAACATAACATGCATTTTTATTACCTAACAATGCCACATCATTTACAAAAACATTTTGATCCATCACCACCTCAACATGTTGAACACTTCAAACATGCTTCGCTCATTCACCATGATGTTCAACATGCTCTAAAATATTCAAAACAAGGTTACACATCAAATTGCAATTGAAGATGTTAAATTCTATTTATAATTATGTAATTAATTTCCAATAGAAAATTAATACCTCCACCACTATGATGTACATCATGGCCTTCATCATGAGTAGGTTCTATGATAGGATTTGAAGGCTATAGTAAAATGTTATGCACATTGTTATGTAGTCAATTTATGGTGGAAACTAACACCAAAAACTAAATTTCTCAACTATTCAATTTGATTTATTTTTCATTTGACCAATTTTTCTATGTCTCATTTGGTGCACTAGATTCTTGAGTATGGATTTGAGATTCTTAGTGTAGGCATGCAACCATGACTTTATAGCCTTCCTTCAAGGAATTTTTTTTATCTTCATCTATGGGCTCTATATTGAATTTTGTGCCCTATATTTTATGCTTAATATCATTAGTTTTGCATTTATGATTTGATTAAAAAAAATTGTTTGTAACATTATATCATTTTTTAAATATGAAATTCCATTGCTACCGCTTACAAGTTGAGAGTGAAGATTCATATAGCCACCATAAACAAGTTTGTGTTGGTCAACCTTTTGTAGTCTCACTTCTATAGCTTTTGATGTGTCCTGTAGTCTATGAAAAGTTTGAAAAATGTTAGATTAAATATATTTACAAAGATCACTAATTAGTGCATAATTACATTTTACTTAATACTATCATGACATACCTTCTTTTTCCCTTTTCTAGTTCAATTCCTTTACCATGTAGCCTTTTCTCTTTTGCATCTTCTACTATTTCATTTCACTCCATTAGTGGAATCATAGGAGGATGCTCATACTTTGGGTTATCCTTTAAACCCCTTCTATATTGGTCACTCACAATCTTTATATGTTTGGATACTCTTTTAAGAAGTAGGGCACTATCATTTTATTTTTTTCCAAAAGGGTCTTCAAAAGATGTAATGAGCTGATTTTTTAATTCAAAACCCTGTTCATTCCACCTTTTAAGTTAAAATAAAATTGTTAGATCAATAACTTAAATATTATAGTACAAAAAATGGAGGAAAAGAAAAATATTGTAGCAATGATATGAAACTACATACCTTTTAGATATGGTGGGTCCAAATAGCTTCAATGTCATTTCAAAAAGATGATCATAGAAAACATCATTGGACTATTAGTCCAAAATGAGTTATGTATAAGTAAACTACAATTACACTATAAATAATAACAATTTTAAAGCACTTGGAAGCTTGATGTAATCCAATCTTGTCAATGAATAAATCAAAAATTGACAAAAGCTAGATGTTTTAGAATACCATAATTCTTCATTAAAACTTTTTTTGCAACTCTACTCTGCCTCTACAATGAAATAAAACACCTACTTATTAAAATTCTAAAAATTACCATATTTGGAATTTTTTTTGGGAAAAATAGATTTTTCCATTTTTGGTAATTTTTAAAACTCATTCTATGAATCTTGATTTTTCCCAAGAAAAGCCCCCAACTATGGCAAGATGAATTGCCAACTAATCAACAAAATAAAAAATATGATTTCAGATTTACTACAAACACAACTTTCAAAACAAATTGGAAAAACCATAAAAAGCTAAATTCAAAGGTCAATATGATATTTTAGGCTCCCATAAAAATGTCAAAATGGCTACCTATTCAGCTGAGCTCCATCAACAATTAAAATAGCTCCATCTACTTCAACTTCCTATAAAATTTCAGACAAAACCCACATTTGAGTTAAAAGTTTTGACCCCGGAAGTAAATCTCGACCAAAACTCACATTTGAGTCAACAACCTTGACCCTTAGATGCCCCTATATCAAAGCTTGGTAACTTTAATGGAAATATAGTTTTCTTGTTCAGCAACAATGTCCTTGTAAATGAACTAATACTAGTCACATGGAGTGCTCCAGGAAATGGTTCAGCTTCATTAGTAGAGGTCTCTATTGTTCTATCAACTATAGGTGTATCTATTAGTGTTCAAAATAGGTCCATGAGTAAAATATAAGCAAAAAAAAAACAATGTATGATTAGCACATAACAAAATATAGCAAAATAAGGTTTTACTAGCTATACTTGGCATACTTGATGTATGCAAGTTCCTTGTTGCTGGTAATGAAGTCGACAATATTTGAGTGGTGAATGGAGGTGTATGCACTTCATCATGAGATGAAGAATACATTGTTAGAAAAGATATTTGCAATGGATAAAGATCAAATGAGATACTAGCTAGAAGCATTCAAAAATCAAAATTAAGTGTTATAATGTTGATGAAAACAAACAATGTTACACTAGTAGGGCCACAATCTTTTATTATTGCTCATATTGTTTCACATGTAGCCAATGAACTTCATGTATTGATTCTTTCATTTGGAGCAAAAAATTCAATTGTCTCATCATATCAATATAGAATGATTTTTTTTCAATGGGAGAAATGGATAGTTTCTTATTGTGGTTGCATATACATATGATATTTATGGAATGATGGCAGTTGCAACTGTGATTGGTTTTTGTTGTCATTTTCACTTTCCTTATCAATAAGTATCAAATTGTGACACCAATATCAATAAAATTCCATCAAAATAAATCCAAAGCCATAAATAAAAGAACATAATAATATGACATTTGTTTCTATATAATTTGTACAATTACACTAATTAACGTTTACCTTCACCAAAGAAGGTGTTTGAGATGGTACATCCCAACCTATGCCTTGTGGTGTATCCATGTCACCCTTTGAAAAATATTAGTAATTCTTAGCAATCAACAATGAAATAAAAGTAATAGACTTACCCTAAAAATTATTAATAAATCATGACCCCATCATACTTTATATTGATCATATGTCAACATACATTTTGTTGATCATGTCATTTATCACCATCTTCATCCATGTCATCATCATCACCATCATCGTACTTGTCACTTTGATCATCTTAGTCACCACCACTATCTTCATCACCATCATCATCATCTTCATCACCATTATCATGACCATCATCACCTCGATCATCACCATCTTCATAACCATGATCATGACTATCATCATCATCACCATCACTAGAATCATCATCATCATCATCATCTTCTTCTTCATTGTGTAATAGTCATTTATGATCATCATTTACTTCATCTTCTGATTCTTCAGTATCTTCTTCTTCTATCACATTATACTTTACCATCCTTCCCCTTGGACCATGTCTAACAACAAATGACCAACCTGATTTATGTGTAATTCTAAAGTAAAAAACTTGCTCACATTGGCTTGGAAGAACATCGGGCTCATCTCCAGTTGGCTCAAATGACCTTGTATTAATCATTGCAAATCCATATCATATTCAATAATAGTCCTATTTCGATCATTTCAATTCAGCTATAGCTTGTACAATTTGATGATAGATAGAACTAATTTGAATTAATTAAATTCACACTCAAGTATATCATCCAAAATTCCATAGTATTGATTTTGATATTGTTGAGGATGTATGTCATTTTTAGACAAAATATTGGTGACCTCAAAGACTACATTTATCTTAGAATCAAAAGTTTTTTTCATTTTGTCTAACCTTTTTATGTGAAATTTACAATCATGGTGGTACATAGCTTTGTGGTGTTTGATCTACAATTATTCAAATATGTCAAAATTATTTACCTCAATT
This sequence comes from Cupressus sempervirens, assembly GCA_028749045.1. Taxonomy (NCBI): domain Eukaryota; kingdom Viridiplantae; phylum Streptophyta; class Pinopsida; order Cupressales; family Cupressaceae; genus Cupressus; species Cupressus sempervirens. The sequence continues at coordinate 656,577,122 of CM053792.1, read as the reverse complement.
TGTGAGTTGATATTAAACTTATGGGTAATGATTAGTAATCTTCTATGTACCTTTCCATCTATTAAGCCATATGCTAGATCAAGTATCATTGGCATAACATTGAGATTTCTATTATGATGAGCTTCTTTAACCAATAATGGAACACCATCCCATGTTAATGAGAGACCATTTTATTGAGACTATTGAATCCATACCATCATCCAATCAAAATTGTTTGTAATATACAAATGTAGTGCTTCCCACTCATAACCAACTATAAATAAAATAACTAAATTAGTTAGAAACAACTTATATTGATGATGGATAAGAATTAATTAACTATAATAACATCTTATAATTACCTCTCACTTTTCTCAGTCTACCTTTCCCCATCAAGTACTCCCCTCCAATTTGTTAATAGAGTTGGAATCCCAAATGTGATCTACATGGATCTTTGATGCAAACTTGGGAAGATATTCGCTAATGTACATTATGGTATGGTATGCCATATATCCCTCTACTATAGAACCCTCAGAATATGCTCTTTGTCGAACCAAGTCTTTCATAAATTTTAAGTGCTTCTCAACCATCCACATTGACCTAGCTTGTAAAGGTCCACACAATTCAATCTCCTCAACTTGATGTATGAGGTAGTGCTCTTGAGCATTGAAAAAAATTTAAGGTAGACATTGTTGTATTTCACACATAAGCTGTAAAATTTTTCTCTTCCAATATTTTATATCATTTTTATCAATTTATTTAGATGATAACTACGTAAAAGAGATTTAGCATGCAAGAACATATAAATGAGATTTTAGATAAAAATATACAATAAATTACATAAAAAGTAAAGTAAGTCATAAATATAATATATGCACAACAAATTTAAGAAATAACACTTCTAACCTCATGTATTTTCCAAGATCATATATAACTTGTTTAATACTATTTTCAATCTGGTGTGGGAGGGATAGAGGTAGGATATACTACAATCATTTAAAAAATGATCTTTTCAATATAAATTATGAAATAATACAATAGGTAGTACATGTATTTTTACAAATATATTATAAATAGAGAATATGACTTACCTTGATGAAGGTATGCCAATCATGTGTTTTCAACCTTGGCCCAAAATCACCTTTCTTTGATACAAGACTGCTTATATTTGTAGCAAATCTTGTGAGATTTTTTTTTATGACTTCTTTTAATTCATCACTTTTTTTCTCCATTAATAACCAAGGAAGGACACTCATATTTATGTGGTCTCCATTTCTATTTGATTTGATAAAAAATTTCAATGCATGATTGGATTCATGGATGTCATTACAAATTTTGGCAATTTTTTCTTTGTCACGCCTTCCATCCAATATTTTCCATAGTGTGTCTATTACATTCTTTCCAATATGCATAGGTCAAACAAATACATGATTGAGAGATCCTTGTAGTATGGTAACTTACTAAATTGAGTAGGATAAAATTTTATTCCTCTAGGAAGTTGGTCATTGATGCCTTGAGGACCTTCATGAGAATAAATTACATTATTGTTAAATAAAAGACAATATCAAAATGTAAATTTCAAACTTTGAATCACAAACTAGATATTACCTCAGTGATTTAGTTGATCATATTCCAACTTCCATAGATGAGGTGTCTTTCTTAGTGTCCTTGATGTTGTCTCTTCTTTCCCATTAAAATGATATTTTTTAGTAATTTGATACTTATGATTATTGTGGAGAAAGTGCCTAAACTCATCGAACACCCACTTTCCTAAACTTCTTGAATGATGAGATTTCATCTTTGGACCACAAATTGGACATACAAATTTTTCTTTTGTCTGAAGACCTAAAAGATCATGTAAAATTATCATGTGAAACTTAAATATACAACAATAATGTGTAAGTACTATAACATACCAAAAATATGTGACCTTAACAATATAGCATACTACAAAAATGAGTTAGCCCAGGGGCATCATATATTTTTCATACAAGCATTGCATGGAATTGAAATTGTCTTTGTCCTATTGGTCTAGAGATGTCATACATAGTGACTCCATTTCATAACTTCAACAACTTGTCAATAAGGGGCCCAATATACACATTCATGATACTTTAACTTGGTACTTACCTAGTATTTGAATGAATAGAAACATTAAATAATTATTCTAACCATTTTGATGCATTGTTTATAAATGAATTTAGATAACTATTAAATAGAAAAATACCAAGTAAAATCATTGGAAACATTATGTGATCCCTCTTTATGGACATCCCAGGAAGAATGTTATTGTTAGTAACAAAAATAGGCCATGCTGAGTAAATAGATCTCATATCTCCAAATGGATTGACACTGTCCATTGCCAATGTAAGCTTGAGATTACGAGGTTCTTTAAAATGTGGCCATGTTTTTTCTATGTCTTTAAATGAAAAACTATCCATAGGCATTCACATAATGTCATCTTGACTTCTATTGCATTCATGGTAATTCATAAATTATGCCAAGCTAGTGCACCTGAATAATCATTCAAGATGTGGAATAGTGAGAGTGTAATGAAGAACCTTATGAGGAACCTTTTTTTTAAATTTGATCTAATTGATATCTACTAATATGACAATTAGGGAATTTTGTTGCAAATTCATGTTGTTTATGATATAGAATGTGATCATTGGGACATGCATGTATTGTCTAATACTTCATTCTAATTTGATTCATAATTCTCAATATGAATGAGGTAGAATGTTTCATGGTGTTAGCTAAAAATCACCTATCAATCTATAGTAACAAATATGAATTGTTAATATAATGAATAGTAATGGTATGCTAGCATTGAAGATGACAAAAATGACATACCTTATCATACATGACATTGCTACATTGGATAAATCATTCATAACCTTCAAGTTCACCAAGAATACTATAACAGAGAGAGGATTTGTTTGGGAGCCTTGGTATAGGGGCTCTATGTGTTCTCAAGTATAGGTATATCAAGACCATCATTATCATATGCACTAGGACCATCATCACAATCATCTTCATCAGTTGCACCAATACCATCTTATTCAATCATGTCCTCTAGTACATTATCATCTTCTTCATTGGGAGCATTATCCTTAGCTTGGATATTCACACCTCCATGTTCCTCCAGTTGGAAATCCACATTCACTAATCGAAAAAAATCATGACCCCCTTCAACATGACCATGTTGCCTATAATGACTCTAGGTTGTTGTGATTAGAATTCTTTGATTCTTTAAGCCCTTACTTTTTTTGCAAAGACAATTACATTTATGAACTTTTCTTCAGAATTGAGGCCAAAATGTAGCAATTGTCTGATTATTTTGTTCTGGGTTCATATTTCCAAGCATGGTCTTTTTTCATAAGGAAATATATTTCCAAAATTATTGGACATGTTGTAGTAAATATTTATATCTGCACATATGGTTTTGAAAAAAAAGTTTGGTGTAATTAATGTGTATGTCTACAAAAATATTGGACATGTTGTACTTAATGTTTATATTTGCACATATGGTTTTGAAAGAAAAATTTGGTCTAATTAATGTGTATATCTACAAAAATATTGGACATATTGTAGTTATTGTTTCTATCTACACACATGGTTTTGAAAGAAAAATTTGGCCACCTTGCTTAAATTCACCCATATTATACTCAATGAAAAGTTGTCTACTTACAATGCCCTTTGTGCTCAGTTGTCACCTCACTCAAATTCATCCAAATCAAAGAAATTCTTACAGTGAGTGAGCAGATCATTTAATTGGGTAATCAAATAGAGTGGGTTATATAGATTCATCTAATGAAGTATGTATAATGATTGCAGACCTTAACACTATGCAAAATGAACTCCAAATTTATTTTAAAATTTATGATTTCAGAGGTTCTCAATTGAAAACATTACATCACATAAAAGAAAAATTGAGGTTTGCTAAATGCTAGAGTTTTTTGTTGAAAGAGGAGATATTTAGGCTTTATCTTCAAGCATGTAATACCAAAATTATAATTGATCTGTCAAATAATTGTTTTGAAGTCTAGATGTTTGATGTAGAACTTGAGACAATGATTACATTAAATAAGAATTTAAAGAATCAATTTGACATATTGATAAGAATTTTAAAAGATTTTCCCTTCTTAAGTATTTTAATCCATCATGTTAATGATGTGGGTAAATTTCCAATATGCACTCATGACTTTGTATTAGGAGAGGAGGTAGTTGAGATGCCTTGTCATCCAAGCCATATATTCCATTCTCCCTATATTCAACCATGGCTGCTCTTGCAATCCACTTGTTTGATCTAGTGTAAATGAAACATTGTAAATTATATCCCCATATAATTTCTCACCTACTGTAAATGAAACATCATAAATTGTAAATGAAATGTTGTAAAATGTATCCCAATATAATTTATTTCTTATCTAGGTCCCACTAAAACCATGTGGCCTTCCACATCCATTTTTACTTATCCTATCTTGATTCCACACATATTGGTAATATTGTATCTCCAAGTAGGATCTTTGTTCCAAATTTAGGTCCATCTTGGGAAGAGAAGAACGATTGGGGAGGACAAGGGAAACTTAGGGTTGCTCTTTTCCTAAAATTTTCCCCTATACTCAATGTTTGGTATCAAATGTAAATTGGGCAATGTTTATTTGGTTTTAGTAGGGATTATAGGTTTATTTCGGTCTCATTTGAGATTTGCATCCCAACATGGATAGGAGGGGTATATAAACAAGGGTGCCTCCATCATTTTGGTAAGTGTCCAATTCACTTCAAGATAATGAATTTTAATCCAACATCTCTCAAATATATTTTTACATCAATACTTGTGATCAAATGAAAACAACATCAAATCATCAAGGTATAAGACATTATTTCTCAAATACAACCTTTGTTACATATAAACATAACCTTTTATCTATTTTTCTATGCATAGGTATAGGCAGTAGATGTGTAGGAAGAGATACAATACATGTAGAAAAGAACTACATTTCACAATTGATTTCATCAATTGTAAACAAAAGGAAATTGACTACCATCAAACCAAAATCTAGAATATATATATCATAGAGTTAAAAATTTGGCATGTTAAAGAAACATAACATTTATAGAAAACCATTAAATAAAATGAATTTTAATTGGTAGAGAAGAGCTCATTTAATATCAAGTTAATACAAATTATATAAAAATATCACAATAATACTTAGCCTACTAAACGAATGTCTTTCATTAAAAAATGGACTTGTTTCCTTAAATTTATAGAGTTTTACTATGACTAAAAGTCATCTATCTCCTTTTCAATCCAACTACATCTCAAAAGCTTTTTAATTTAGCATTGGATCACATGATCTGCCCACTTCTGTGAAGATATTTGAAAGAAGACTATTCATGTAACTCTTAAGATACAAATTAAAAAATAATGTTGATGAAACACTCATGAGCCTATTTTCAAATGTAATTTATAGGCAACAAGAAAGAAAATACATAGACCCAACCTAGGTTTTAACTCACATCTTGGTAATAAAATTTATGGATGTTCTCAAGTTAGCTAGTATGAGCAATAAGTTGAATGCCACATATAAAGATCAATTGTAGATGTAATTAAGTGATCAATACACAAAAGTATAATTTTACAACATAATCTTGTTTATGTACTATTATCAATATCATAGCTTTTGTCAAAAACTGGCTAAGCTTGCTTGATTTGTTTGTATGATACAATATCATCACAACAATAGCTTCTGTGGTTTATATTCCATCTACACATTTTTTCTTTATCTATCATGCATATTCAACGATCACTTCAGAATTGGGAATTGGGGGATAGAAAATTAAATTGAAGTAAATAATGAACTCAGAGTGTTGGGTTTCATTAAGAAAAATCTTCTCAGTTAAGATCATGGAATGGGTTTTTTGGGTTGTAGCTCTAGCTTTAGCTAGTTTGGGATTACTTCTCTTAAAGGTTACAAGACTACAATTAAAAAGTACTTTGAAGCCCAAGGGATTGGAGGTCCTTCCTATAAGATACTCAATGAAAATGCCCCTAATATTGTTAGAATGGCTACATAGGAGAGTTCTAAGTTGTCACTATCAAGACACAATATAACTCATTGAGTTATTCCAGCATATCATCAATGGGGGAAAATTCATAGTTGATATATTTTATACTTAAAAAGTTTTGATTTTTTGAGTTCTTTAAAAGCTTCATAATCACCATTGATTTTAGTTTCTTTGAATTTTATCACTGGGTGGTGTCTCCAATTGCAATCATAGTAGAAGGGGGAAAAACATGAAAGGATCCTAAATTTAAAATAATATTTGAAGGAAGCTTTGTAGATCATTTTTTGTGAATATTTTTCTTGAACACATTTCAATTAGATTTTTGAATGGCTTGTATTTCATTTTAAAAATTTACTATCATTGTGAGTCGAGTAGCATATAAGAAGATGAGAATTTGAATCATGAATTCATTAGGTGTTCATTTAATTATAATACAGGTTAGGATTACGTTTGTTCATTTGGGACTAAGCCCAAACTTTTATATACAATGAATTAGAAATTTATAACATTTAGATGATGTCTAGGACACACATGTATGACTAGTATAATGATATGAAGATTTTTTTACAATGATTTAATTGGGGTAGTAGGAGATGATAATTGTTCAAACAATTTGAAAGGTGAGAATGATGATGCCAACAACTAATCAAACATAGAAACATAACTGATGGACAATTATTTATTTGTGAATGGATAGAGACCACATTTAACATAAATGAAAAATATCAAACTGATAATAATAGATGCAAATTTATAAGTTAAATCAATGATACCAATTCTTACAAAGTTTTTCTTCCACTAAAAATTTTTTTTGTTGGGAAATCAACCAAGTGTTTCCAGACTAATGAATGCCAATTGGAAGAACTCCCCAGCTGGGCCTATTGTTTAGTAGGATATCCCTTCTTGTGGCTTGCCACAAGGGGATTAACTATTGCTAATGGGGATAGATCTTTGCTTCATTAGGGGTTTATACTCCTCAATGGAGTTCCCAATAAAAATAGATTACTTAAGGAACCCTTTTTTTGATACTTTCATGAAGATATGCTTGTATGTACCTCTTGGCCCTTCCCTAGTGCACTATCATCTAATTCACAATTTCCATAAAAGTTGTGTTTGGAAGAAAGATGCAGTTTTGATGTCAAGGGCACTACATAGGCAAGTCAAAAAACAATAAATCAAGATGTCACATATATGGTATCCACTTGAAGCATTGAGAATTTTTTAAAAACTGAATCTTATCCAATTGATCACATACCTCCCATGAGATATGCCCAAAATCCTTAGCTCCAATACCTCCCACAATCCTAAAATCCTTAGCTCCACTAGTGCCACAAAGATAAAATAACAAACAAACAAACATTTTCTATTTTGTTATTTGAACTTGAGTTGGTCAAAATGTTGCCCAAATTGGGAAACCCTAATTTGGTTGAAATTTTGACCAACTCAGGCATAAAAAAAGAAAGTATTGAACAAGACAATTAATAGCTTGGTCAAAAATTTAGGTCAAAATTTGACCTATAATGTACTAGTGACTGCGATTTTCACCTTCCTATTATCACGAGTGCCATCAAAATCAAAGAATTTCTCCATATTAGAGATCCAATCCAGCATAGAATTAGTGTCCAATTTTCCATCATACAAAACAACTTCAACATTAGGCTTTAAATTTTCCCTAGAAAATACTCTCAACAATATTTTCTCATCTTGATCTTCCTCAAGTTCCAGATTAGGGTTTGGTGTCATTGCTTCATCATCACTCACATCATCAAGATGTGCTCCTCTCCTATGGGTTATCTCTACAACATCTAATATAGCTACAATTCATGTCAACATGTCCATAATAGAAGTGTCATCATTTACGTTGCCACAAATGATATTTACAAATAGGTTCCTGCAAGATTGTAACCCTCTACATGTTCTAGGTCAAATCTGTAGATCTTTCACCCTAAAACCAAATTCAACTGAGGGTTCTACACAATCTAATCTCCACAAGGAAAAACCTCAAGCATTGGTACCACCTAATGCAAGGAGGGATGTGAAAAACTAGGGCCAAAGGCACACCTAACTATCCAAACACCTTGCTAAGTAAACACAATAGAAGTAAACACATAGAGAACAAAATACTTTTATTGATTCATCAAATTATCAGCATACATGCCTAGCTATAAGGTCTTCTAAGTTACGACCAAATACAAAATATAACTTCAAGATCCACGATCCAACTTCAAATTCATAATTCTAGAAACATCTACTCTAAACTCTCTAAGTCTTGCTCTAAAATAAATCAAATACATCTTCTTATACTTGCCAAAATGGCTTACAGAAGATTCTAGATCATAACATAATAGAAAGGTTGACCTTAAAATGGTTTGTACTCATTCCAAGACAAGATCCTATCATTAAATTCATGATCCAAATTGACTATGTAAGTCAACTAGAACTAAGAACCAATCATAGAAAAACTCAATCAAAGAAGGAACTAAGCATCAACAAAATAATAGGTTCACTTGATGCATGAAGAAACACTTGGTCAACACTGGAAAACTTAGTTAGCACTAGAACTTAGTTAATAATAGAACTCAATTAATATTAGAACTTAGTTAATACTACTAGTTAACACTCACTTGGTTAACACTATTGGAACTCAGCTAACACTACTGGAAGTTGGCTACAATTGTGAAAATGAAAAAATGAGCAGGATTACAAGGCAACCTAGGATAATCTTGGATCACAACCTCAAGTACTAAGTAATATGCCCACCCTATTGAAGAATCCTGCTTGGTCTACAAAAGAGTACAGTGAAATACAAGAGTTGAAAAGTAGTAAAGAAAATATCACAATGTATGGCATGCTTGAAAGTTTTCCCAACCAAAGAGAACCACTATTGAAGACACTCGACCACGCTAAGGCTATAAGTGGAACCAATGCTCAAAATGAATCTACTACTCAGGTCAATATTGCCAAAGGCATGTCCACTATGTTCAAAGATAAAATAGAGGTGGTATCTTTCCTACTCAAAATTTGAATATTTGGAAAGTATATTCATAATTTCCACATTGATTCAGGTGTTTCATGTAACATCATGCCACTCTCAATATTGAAAAGGTTAGGAGTCATTCCACAACCTACCAATCAAGTGGTAATCCAACTTGATAAGACATAGGTGAAGTTCATCAGTGTGTTGCAGGATGTACACATCCATTTTACTATGGACCCCATGATCCAAGCTATCATTGATATTTACATGGTGGAGATCCTTGAAACATATGACATGGTTCTAAGAAAGGAATGGACTAAGTGTTTGAGGGGATGGTTTTCTATGGAGTTTACTTAATTATGGTTACCTTGGAAAGGACTAAATAAAAAAATCAAGATTGATGCCAAGCCTAAATTGAAGAAGATGATCACATAATACAATGACCCTAAAAAAGTACTTTTTTAAAGTCAAACTTGGGCTCCTATAAAGTTATGACACTTCATATGCTCCCTTAAGAAATGTCAGATCATAATAGTGCTAAGGGATTGCAAGTATTTTCTCCATAGGATGTACATTCACTCAGTTTATGGACAACATAGTGGCCAACTTACACTATCTTGGGGATGATGTAGATCCAAGTATCTTTCTACTCCCTAGATTTTGCAGGTTGCATCACTCTAGCCATTTTGAGTTCAAATTCTTGAGTTTCCAAGATGTTATCACTCGAGTGTTGATCCAACTATCTCAATTTGTAGATACAAAGCTTAAAAACCTATTGGTAATAAAAAAACAAGATAAAAAAAATGCTCCTAAGGATATCACAAGTAGAGACAACCATTTGATTCACTAAAAAGAGCCCTCCTTGATAGGGAACATCCTTATAGAAGGAATTGAAGAAGATCTTGATGCATCATACAATGATACATCTTGGGATGGTGGGGCCCTATCCTCTCTACCCCAAGGAATAGTCATGATTTTTAGGAGGTGACACTTTGTAAAAGGACGATGATGGGTCTTAGTAATTATGCACCCAAAACCCCAAACTTCCAAGATTGTCGAGTTGATTAAAGAAATTCAAGATAAGAGACATGAACAAGTTATCCATGTATTTGAAGTAAATGTAAGAAGGAAGTTGAACCCAACTCAAGAAAGGATGGAATGGGTCACCAAGAAAAGGTCTTTCAAAGATCAGGTGAAAGAAAAGGTTAGAATGGATAAGCACAGGTCCAAGGCACCCAAAGAGGATAGGATCTAGACTTTATGGTTTGATGGCTTCAAATTCAAACAAGGGGTTGGAACCAAAATTGACTTAATTAATACAAGAAGCAAATATTTCTATGCCACGTATTGCTTGTAGTTCTTATGCAACAATAATGTGATGGAATATGAGGCTCTTGTGAGAGGTCTCATTTTTAAGCTAGAAAAGAAAGTCAAAGCACTCATGGTAGAAGGAGATTCATAGGTGGTGATTTGACAAGTTCAAGAAATTTACTCTTGCAATAAAAAAAGGTTGATGGCCTATTGCAAGATTTTTTTGGCTCTAACGGATGACTTTGAGGTGCTAAACATCAAATCTATCCCCAGAATGAGGAATGCGGCTACCGACACACTTGCTATCTTGGCTAGCACATTGCAATGTATTGATAAGAGAAAAATCAAAAGGTTCTCTATCAAACCCTATGTCACTCCATTCATCTAAGCTAATATTACTAATTTTGAAGTCTTCCAAGATATGAGAGAAATGTTTCTAGATTAGATTGTGTGAGTTTTTTGAGCATCAATGTTTCAGATCATACTACATGATCAATTTTAATTCTGGTATTCTCTCATCCCGATGATGGATCATGTAGTATGATCCAAAAAATTGATGCTAAAAAAACTCACACAATCTAATCCAGAAACATTGCTCTCATATCAAATGGATTGTGGAAATCTGATTATGTTAGTCTTCCAAGATGATCAACACATTCTAGAGTTCATCATTTGCAAAGGTTTGTTCAAAGGACAAGTAATTGACAACAAGCTTGAAGGAGACCCAACAGAAGAAGAAGAAGAAGACTAGGATGACATCCAAAACCTAAAAATCAACACTATTCCTAAGGGGATGGTAGAGTTAGAGTGGTCTTTGATTGGGATGAATCAATACACTATAAGAGAACTCCAGAGGAGAAAGGTAGTGACGAGTGTGACTCTTAGAACTTGGGTACCGAAGGTGATACTGAAATGGTTGATATTGTAAAAGCATATAGTGCCCAAGAAAGAGACAAGATGGTATGTCTCCTCACAAAGTATAGAGATGTTATCACATGGATTTATGAAGAACTCAAGACTTGTGATCAAAAAATCATTATACACAATATTCCTTTAAACCCCAATGACAAACCTTTCCATCAAAGACAAAGGCCCATGAACCCAATCATTGAGCCATTGATAATGAAAGAAGTACAAAAATTGTTGGATGCCAAGATCATTGAATTTGGATACTTTGATGGAATAACTAGCATGCCACACACACTTTATAAATTGTTTAGCTCATACTTGATGGTTTGATAGGAGGTTCACACATTTTCTAGACTATAAAATGTTGTCCCCTTTGAGGAGACCTTTTCACTCTCTTTTCTTTCCCCTTCTTGTATAGCTCACAATAAGGAACACAAAATTTATTGTGCAAGTAAATGCACTCCTTGGTAGTTTTATCTCTCTTATCGTGATTTAACATGTAAGGAAGACTCATGTCTCTTGGGGGCTTGATTATTTCTTTGTCTCCTAGATCATGATAGGATCAACTAGTTGCTTTTGATCTTCTTTACTATGAGTTTGAGGAAACTCATACTCTTGCTAAAGTGGGGCCTAAATGTACCATCATAAAATGGATGCACTTTCCTTTTAATACCTTTTTAGCACCCATTCCCTAATGAATTCTTGTACCATCAATGGACCTGTGTATGGTGCTTCCTTTTCTTTGTTTTATTCAACTTTTTTTTTGGGATCTTCTATCCTCCACATGAGATTTTTGAGGTTCTCATGTAGGCTTCTCTAGAACTAGGTCAACCTAGATTGGTCAAGATCTACCAGGTTGACTTGGATTGGTCAAGGTTGACCAAGTTGACCTTGACCCTAGAGATTGTGGGGTCCTAACCTCAAAAATACTCAAGGGTAAAATTAGTTAACTCTCACTCTCTTGTCAGCATGTATTTCTTTCCCACCTAAAAAGTCATATATAAGGAGACTTGGAGGCTTCATTTATTTTTCATCATCTCATAGCATACTTCCAAGAGAGTTAAAATTATTCCTTTATACTCTATATTCAAGGAGTTCAATCATTCATAGCCTTTTTCAAGCATTCAAGAAAGGGAGGTTTTAACAAAGCATTGAAGGATCCTTTGTGGGCATTTCCTCTTCAAGATCTAGCACATTGTTGGCCATCAAGGGAAGATATCTATGTTGAATCATTCATTATATTCTACATTGATGCACACTTACATCCATGATACTATGATGTGATTATGGTAGATCCATTGCAAGTTGTGGACATACCCTACATTCAAACTTAAAAGTCAAGGTATTCAATACTCTATAAGGAAAAATCCTTATTGATGAGGGTTTTTAAGAAAGGAAAATCCTAACATTTATCTTCTTTCAGTCATCTAGGTTTGCATCTCTTATTTCAAGGTTGACTCCTCAATCTAGAGCTTTACAAAGGAAAGCCCTCATCCACCAAACAACAAACACCCTCAATTTTATGCGTGTAGCAGTAGGATAGTGGAATTACAATTGCAAATTTGGAAATAACTCCCACATAGCTTTTTGAAGAAGCTGGTTTGACTTTGTTACAATCTCCTTGGTACATAGTGACCTCAAAGAAATATGATAAGTAAAGTTATAACTAGGTCAACCTAGTCCTCATTTCTTTTCTAGAAAATAGTTTCTAGGTTTTGTCTTGTTCATCATTTTATTCAAGAATCCACAATTATATATTTGACAAAAGATCTAGATCCACACTTTTTGGAGCTAAAATACATATTCTACTACGCATTTCAAGGTGATTCTTTCATACTTTATTTTCTTTCATATCTTCATCTCATATCTATATCTTAATTGGGTTGATTGTATACACTTAGCATCTAGATTTACATTATTCAATTAATTAGTTCAAGATTGCATAAACATTATCACACATGGGTCAAAGAGTGTATTTCCTTATATTGCATTTTTCTTTAATATTTAAATTTAGAATTGGCACCCTTTCTCTTTTGGGTCTTGCTTATCTAATTTGGATTATAAAAAGAGGAATCATATTTGGGGATTATCTCTTTCCCTTTACACATCCTTTGAATATCTTAGTGGTGAAAAGTAGAGGTCTAGATCCTATTAAAGAATCTCCCATTTCTCCCTAAAAAATAATTAAATTTTTTACATAACAATCTTAGGTAATGGCTTGGCAACCAAGCCTAAATTTCTTCAAAACTCATGTGTAGTTTGAAGAAATAAAAGTTATTCAAAACCCATGCATAGTTTGAAGAACTAAAAGCACTTCAATACTTATACATTTTTTTAAAAACTATTGTACTTTTCTAGTTATTCATAACATTTATGGGTCATGAAAAACTATAGGTTCTATTTTTTTGTTGCACTATGTTTGTAGTTTTATCTAGAATTTGTACACATTTTTCTTATCTAAAAAAAATCTTCTTCCTAAGATATATCCGAAAAGCATTTATGATCTTTCTTTTACATGGAAGGGGAGAGAGAGAGGGAGAGGGGGATATATATATATATATATATATATATATATATATATAGAGAGAGAGAGAGAGAGAGAGAGAGAGAGAGAGAGAGAGTCCTCAACATTTAAATTAATCATAAGAAGATTCTTAATAGAAAATGAATAATCATCATATTTAGACAATTTAATTTTCTTTGATTTTACATTCTCTCTTGGGATGGGAGTACATATTTATCAAATGCAATCAAAGTCACATGAGTTGTCTTAGGGGAGGAAATGCAATCAAAGCCCACAATAATTATCAAAATCTCAATGACCATGTTTGGTTTCTCTTAAAATTTGGAAAGGTTTAAGGTTGATCAACATGGGCTCATTTTCTTCCCTATACTTCTACTACATTTTCATGCACAAAAACCCATCTCCTAATACAAATATTAATATTATAGATTTTTTTCACCATTGTTTTAATTTTGAGATTTAATTTTGGATTTTTCTTTTTAAGATTTTGTATATATCAATTTTATTAATATTAATTTTACAAGATGTTCTCTAGGAACTTTCTTTGACCTATTTGACTCAAATTTTTATTTAGTATCATTATTCTTTGTAGATATTTGAAAATAATAGTAAGAACCTTATTTTTTCTTCTTAGGGCCTTAAGAAACAGATTTCCATATAGGAGAAAAATGAAATCACCAGTGCTTTGGCTAATGTTAATCTCAATTAGCCTTAGTTGAATTGACAACTCCTAGACCTTACTTACTACAATAGTTAAATAATAGAAAAGATTACCCAATCTATTAATTCATTAGAGTTGAAGATATAGGAAAATAGGGAAAAGAACAAAAGGAGAGAGGAAAGCTTTCAAGTAACTGTCAAAGGTGATGTATCCTCATCCAATGTTGCTACTGAATGTCCTCCAAAATGGGCCTCCTTCTTGCACAAGCTTAAGGATAATAGTGTAGACTAGAAAAGGGTTTATATGCTCTCTAGTAGTGCTAGCTCGTTAGCCTAGTATTCTGATTTTTTATTGGTTAGTTCCTTTTAGTTAGTTATCTATTTGAATCCACTTCTTGCAAATTATTTTTGTGCCATCTTTTTAGACTTAATGTCACTTTAATTATTAAGCTCAAACTTGACCTTGCTTGAATTAATTCAAACTTTATTTTTTCTTATACTTCTACAAAACTTTGATTCACCTTTAGTAGTAAAATGCACATATTGCATTTAAAACTTATATAATAAAAATATATTATAATTTTTATTTCAAGGATTGAAAATTAGGACATATACTTAAAAGCATGAGGTCTTTGAGGAAATAATCAAATAAAAAGGAAAATAACATTCATTGTTAAGACCAACATTATTATAATATCTCATAACTTTTAGCTAATATGATTACTAATGCACAAATACCAACATATTTTATTTGTGTCCAAAATTAATTAACCTAGGATTTTATTATTGTAGATCTCCTGATTTCGACAAGAGTATCAATTTGGTAAAAAATGGTTATTTCGAGTGAAGGTATAAATGTTAGAAATAATAGTCCACTAAGGTAATTGAGAGTGTGGGGGTGAATCAGCTATCCAATAATTAAAAAAATTGTTATCCTTAAACAATCTTATCCATTCAACCAAAGTAAATAGCAACCATAACAAGATGCACATAGACAATTACACCAGATATGTTAACTAGGGAAGCCCTTGATTAGAGGGAAAACCTTGGTGGGAATGATGCCCACAAGATGAAGTACTAATATAAATATTCCTTCTTAGAGGATTAACCCTATTAGGATTCTATTAGAACATTTAGTACATAGAGTCCCTATTAGGAGACTTTGAAGCCTTGCTAGGAGTTGTAGTACAATGTATGCAAGAAGAGCCCACTACCCAAACATGCAATTTTAATTATAAGAAGAGCTCACTACTCAAACAAGTAATCTAATATTAAGTTCCTCCTTCCTCTATTTTGTCAACTGAACCAATCACTAGCAGACCTTGTAGACTAGGTCACGAACCTTGGATCCAAATATCAATCCTCGGATCACACCATAAAACCTCGGCAATGAAGTTTCCTTCACTTTCACTCTACTCTACTCAACTTCACATTCCACTCTTTGTACTACTTACAATCACTTTTAATGTCATGCTTGATAAAGGAAAATGTCCTTCCTTTATACTAAATCCTTAAGACAGTTCCCTGAGTTAGATGCTATACATTCTCAATTAATTATTATAGGAACACATTAAGAACAAATTACACTTAGCATTAACATTAATATTTCACATTGTAACTTGAATAACTTTCCGTATACACAATATTATGATGAGCGAGCTTAACCACATCATCATTAGTATGTCTTCTTCACATCCTAAACCTTGATTCTTAGAATAACAATTTCGCTAAGAGATATAACAAGTTTACCAAAACATGCCTCTATAAACTCTATCTCAGAATAGACATCACCAAAACTTACATAACTTCTTCCAAGCATAAAATTTCTTCATCTAACATTAATTGTATATACTAGATACTTAGAAGTATCTCCCACAACTTCAGATAGTGAGAATACTCAACTAGTCATCTGTACCAGCTTGATCTTTTTGTACCAACTGCTATGTTGACAACAATGAAAAGCTCAATCATGAATGTAACATATCATCATAGTAACATATCTACAATAATCCCCTATAGGAATATCATTAGCATTCATGCTTCCAACAATAAATGCACAAAAAATGTTATAGGTTTTTAAAAGATTAATTTATAGCTGCACAAAATACTATCACACAACTTAAATGCCACAATAATTATAGAATGACAATCTGTCAATTAAATATTATCATATCCATCTAGCCCAAAACAATATAAATAAAGTCATAGTTGTACGAGTGTAAATGCTTTCAGACAATATCAATATCTTTATAACTTCTGGTTAACAATGAAATGGTGATTCATATTAATTAAATCTCAAGTTAAAAAACACATGATATCATCCCAACATATTTCATCCATTAAAAATGGGTTATCACCACCCAAAATAAACCTTTTCATCTTCTCACTTAGTTCATTTAGATTCAAAATATATATATCAATAAATACTTTTAAAAAGGAAAGCTCAAGTAATATATTAAAATATGCATAGGGTTCTATCCATATTAGAGTCTTAGTGGTCTATTTTCTTAAGCATTACCAACCCAATGACACCCACACCAAATCTAAGTGTATATGAAACATTATTGTATATAATAAAAGGAAGATTAATAGAACATAGTTTGATTAGTTGAGTATAACTAGTGAGGGTGATGGTATACTTTATAATAAGATAATTTTAAAGGGCATCAAAATAATGTAAATGTATAAGATGGATAAATTTGCCATTGTATCTAAACAACTTTAACAATATGAATATCCTCAATCTTTCCTTCAAAGTGGAAATAAATATTGACTTGAATTTGTACTCACAATTAAGTTTGGAAAAATTCTAAATCTTATACAACATCTTTTCCATTAATATTATTATGATTTTTGTTATTTTTTCTCTTATTATTATTATTTAAAATATTTAAAAAAATAAATTACTACTTTTTGTATTCTACTAAAGAGCTTGGGAAGTATTATAAATTATAGATTAATATTCTTTCTTTGTTTAGATTGTTGTAAGTCTTGCATGAGTTAAAGTTTACTAAAGTTTGATGATCAAGTAATTCAATAAAATATGAAATATCATTACATAAATAATTAATTTTCCAACACTTTAGTGAATAAAAAGTGTATAAATATATTTTAAATAATAAATTTTAAAGATAAGTTAACATAGTTATTAGGGCACTCAATTATCAACATGGAGCTCTCATTTTTGTTGTAGTGTTATAAAAAAAAATTATATATGGAAGGAAAAAGTGTTTCTAGATGAATATAAATTACAAGACATAGTTTAGCATAATTTTCTTTGTAGGGAATATATGTTAAATATTAGGTGCACTCTTTGATATCTAGGTAAATATGTGACGGTTAGATCTCAAGTCAAATAGAGTAATAGGGATGAAGTTCCCAAATGATTAATACTTATAATAGCTACATGTTATTAGGATAAAATTTGGAAATTTTTGTACTTTAAAATCCAAATAGATCTTTGCAATAATGAGATGGTAAAGAAAAAGAATATAATTATTACAGTATATTTGAACTTCTATTCAATTTCACAAAAGAAAAAAAAAAGATTATCAATATATAAATATCTTGAGGGATTATAATATATTTAATACTTTTTAATACAATATAATAACAACTAGATAGCATTCAATATCTTTCCTCTTCTAGCAATTTATTTTTAAAAATATTTTAAAAAGCTAGATTTGATTGATAATTAATGTGATATAAATTAACTAATTATTTATTTTAACACCCATTTATTTCTACCACTTGCTAATTTAATACCCATTGTGATTGAGTTTTATCATGTAGGTACTCAAAACCCTCTATTATTTACTAGAACTTAAAATTAATGTCTGACATCAACATGATTTTTTAAAATTTGTAATAATACATTTCTTTAATAGTGTAATTGTTAATTTTTTATCATGAAATATTGATGTTATATTCTCTTTCTCATACATATATAGTCTATTATATCAGACTCTTTGACATGTTCTTGATGTTCTTTGTACATGCTTTATTTTTCTTATAAAAAAATTAAAAATAAGAAATTTCTTTTATGCTAATGAGACTAAATAAAATAAAAATTAAACCAAATATGCACTCTTTTTGTAATCCATTCTTCATATAAAATAACTATTAGTCTATCCAATTAAATAAAACCCATTACTTGTCAAACATACTAAAATGTTATAATTGACACATATCTCAATATTCTCTTCCCAACTTAGAAGTTTGAAATTTTTCACGACTTCATAATTTTTTAAGTTAGATTAGAGACATACATTCTATATATGCTTGTAAAATCACATAGTGCATTGAACTCTCAATGAGTCTTTTGAGAAAATTATCAAATCAACATGAGTTCTCTTGTCTTCTATGCTAAGCTTAGGCTGGGGTCCCATGGGCACCCGCTTCCTTAAAAATAGAGTGGGTGTTGCTGAGCTTTTTTAGGAACATTTAAAGGGGAGCAGTCCCATGGGCATTACATATAAATTTGCTATTAAAAAAAACTCGTAAATTGAAGGAAATATTAAAAATATAAATTTTTGTTTTTAGAAATTTTGGTAGGGTGATTTCAATTTGGAGGGAAAATGAAGGGTAGGTTCTTGCCAAGTGGTAGAATTCTTCTCTAAATAGTAGGGGCTATTTCCAGCCCTCCCCCTTTTCCATCCGCTCAACTAAAAAGTAGGGGCTCCTAGTTAATAGGAAAAGATTCCAAATTAAGCTTTAGCCGCCCCAAAAAAATTATCATGGGACCTCCAACTCTTGAAATATAGAGCCCAAGCCCCCTCCATGGGACCCCACGGTTAGTTCATATCTCAATTAAAGTTGTTGTTGGATTAAGATTGTCATCTTAAATCTCTTTAACACATCCTTGACATATTTAGATTCACGAATAAAAAAGTTATAATTTGATTGAACAACTTCAATATCTAGAAAATATCTCATGAGTTCTAAAATTATTATTTAAAACTTTACATTCTTGGCTAATTTTAACATGTCTATATACAAATTTATAATAAAGATTAACTCATAAAGAACTAACTCATTCTTAGAATTTGATCTTCATGTCTATCTTTGTATATAATGTGGATTTCTATTTCACTTTTGTTGAATCTATTGCTAAATATGAATGAGCCAATTTTGTTATAACACATTGTTGGTGCTTGATAAATTCTATAAAGATTCTTCAATCTAATCTAGTCTTAATGCCCATGCACATCATTTACAAATTTTTTTATGAAATGCATTTTAATTTGAACTACTCCATTTATCTATTTAAATATTGATTTTTCTTGTTCCTAAATCTTGATTTTATCTTTCTCTATTAAATAAAAACTGTGATAAAAAAATCTCATCAAATTATCAGTTATGAAAGGCCTTTGAACTCTTTAAAATTGTAACAGTAACATCAAATTTACTAAAGTAATTATTTTTGAAAATTCTATAATATTTTAATTAGTTATTTCTACTTCATATAATTTAATATGATTACCAACCTAGTCTAGTGTGAGGGAACCATCCATTAACACATCCTCAAAAAGATAAGATTTCTCATGGATTTTTTAATTTAATCGTTGCACCAAAAATGTACAGATGGAAGGTCATTGTGTTTTGCTAAAAATGCTGACATCTGTTCCCTTTGGGAATTCGCCCATGATAGCAAACCAATCCATTCATAATTATTCATAATTGTTACTTTATTAACATAAAAGATTGATTTTTATCCTCTTGCTCATATGTATAGAATCTAGCATATCTAACTATTTGACCTGTTCTTGATGTTCTTTCTCCATGCTTTACTTTTTCTTATAATTTTTTTAAAATTAAGAAATTTCTTTGATGTTCAATGAAACTAAATCTAATCCCAACTAAACTAAAATATGTACTCTTTCTATAATCCATGCTTCATATAAAATAATTATTAGTATATCCAATTCATCAAAATCATTAGTTGTCAAAAATAAATTAAATTATTATTGTCAATACGTGTTTCAATATTATCTTCACAACTTAGATGTTTGATTATTTTCATGACTTCATAAATTTTCAAACTAGACTAGAGGCATACATTTTATATATCCTTGGAAAATTGCATAGTGCATTGAACTCTCAATGAGTTTTTTGAGTAAATTATTAGATCAACATTGGACACCTTAACTTTTATTCTAGGTTTATTTCCCAACTCAATCAAACTTGGTGTTGGATTAAAATTATCAACTTGAATCTCTCTAACACATCCTTGACATGTTTAGATTCACAAATAAAAATGTTATAATGTGATTGAACAACTTCAATGTCTAGAAAATATCTCACGAGTTCTAAAACTATCATTTCAAACTTTACATTCTTGGCTAATTTTAAAATGTCTATATCCAAATTCATAATAAAGATTAACTCATTGAGATCTAACACATTCTTAGAATTTGACCTTTCATGTCTATCTTTGTATATAATGTAGATTTATATTTCATTTTTGTTGAATCTATTGCTAATTATGTAACCTATTTTGTTAGAACACATTATTGGCGTTTGGTGTATGCTATAAAGATTCTTCAATCTAATCTAGTCTTAATGCCAATGCATAGCATAATGCAGTAGTTATATATAGGCTTAGATCTTAAAATGCCATTTAGAATTATTGATATGAAATCTATTTTTTTACTTTCAACTTCTCTCTATCTATTTAAATATTATTTCTTCTTATCCCTAAATCTTGACATTTATCTTTCCCTCTATTCAATCAAAACCCTGATTAAAAAAAAAATCTCCTAACTTATTATATCTAAAGTCTTTGGACTCTTTAATTGTAATAGTAACATCAACTTTACTAAAGTAAATATTTTTAAAAAGTCTACACTCTTCTAATTAGTTATTCTATTTAAATTAATTATGCTTAAAAGTATATAATCTTCTAATTAGTTATTTCTATTTGACTTATGTGATTACCAACCTCATCTATCCTCTCAAACCATCCATTTACATATCTTCTAAGAGATTTGTCATAGACATTTTAAATTTAATTGCCACACTGAAATGTACAGATGGAGGGTCATTGTGTTTTGTTGTAAATACTGAGATCTGTTCCCTTTGGAAATTTGCCCATGACAGCAAACTGATCCATTCATAACCAGCACACAGTAAGACTTGATTACTAGGCTAAAAGTGTTAATTAGTCAAAATTGACTTATTTTTCCAAACTTTATTTCTTCCTTAGTATGTGATGTTCATAATCATTCAAACCCACATGCTTCTCGATCAACTTTAGCTCTAATACTATTTTCATGGTGAGTAGAGGAAAAACAGGAAGACTACATCACAACTTTAGCTCTAATACTATTTTCATGGTGAGTAGAGGAAAAACAGGAAGACTACATCATCCAAAATTTTATTCAATTTGATGAAAAACATTACAAGACGTACGTCTCAATATATAAAGGACGAGGACTTGAAAACTTACAGCGCATTTAATAGTTGTAGCACACTATACTACTTCAACTAACAAATATTTCTGAATTTGCTGCTGCTACAATAATCTTTTTAGCTTTTTGGAGAAAGCATTTCATCCCCTGGGCGATATAAACTTTTGATATAATGAAGCAAAGAGTACAAATACGATCAACACAACTGCAGCGCTTAGAATATAAATTAGAGAGAGAATGTCTTTAGGTAAACCTCTTTTCTTACGAATCTTTGTTCTTATAGGCGAAGGTGAAGGTGAAGGTGAAGGCGAAGGCGAAGGCGAAGGTGAAGGAGAAGGCGAAGCTGAAGCTGAAGCTGAAGCTGAAGGGGGAATTGGAATTGAGCAATTATGAGACAATTTTGCGCCACACGTTAAATTATTACCCCAGTAAGAAGATTCATCAAATGAATTCAAGGCAGAAGTATTTGGAATGGAACCTGTCAGATGATTGTTTGAGACATTGAAGGCCTTCAGACTGGTCTGATTGAAAGCAGGAATAGAACCTGTCAGCTCATTGTTGTCAAGATACAATTCCCTCAAGAGACTTGAATTCACCAGAGTCAATGGGATGCTCTCATTCAGTTTGTTATACGAGAAGTCAATTTTCTTGATCAAATAAAACTTTGAAAAATCTGGAAGAATTCCTTTCAAGCTATTGTTCTTAAAACTGAGCCCCCTCAACTCTGTTACGTTTGCAAAGATATCAGATGGAATGCTTCCATCAAAGCGAATGCCCTCTAAGAACAGTTGGACAGCACGACCATCAAGGCATTCTACACCTATCCAGTGACTGACATTTTCAGAGCAGTGGTCTCCTGTCCAGTTGCTGTGCAGGATTGTCTTCTGGTTTGGATCAAGATGCGCTTTCAGATTCATCAGAGAATCTTTCTCACTCTCAGTAAAATTTGAAACTGCAAATCCTGCACAAATGAAGAGTATAAGGATGGGAATAGTTAAAAACTTAAAGATTGGTGATTCCAAAATTCCATAGCCCATGTCTTAATCACCAGAAATAGCTTATGCCTTGCATAAATTTGGAAACTAGCCTTAGCTTGCCCTGCCAATTAAGAATTAGTTTCTCTTATAGGAATAAACTTGGGGTTGTTTAAGCTGGCTTTCTTGTTTTAATATACACGGGCAGATCGATGTGTGGGACTTACAATGAAAACTGTGATTGGTATTAACACCACGCTTGATCAGGACAAAGAAGATTTCCTGGTCTTTGCTTGAATCTTTTGAGACTCGATCGATCACTAGAGAATTTTTTCAACAGCCTGTCTCGTTTTGTCTGCGTTCTCTTATTTCGCTTTCTTCGTTTCCACCGTAATATTTGTTGCAATACCTCTGTAATCCAGCATTCGTGTTTTGTCTTCAATGAAATGGGAAAGATTGCAATGTGCCAGTTTGGTGATGGCGAGTTACGGGTACTTGAAACAAAGATGATCGACAAATGGGAACGTAGATATCTAGAAATCATTTAGCCAGCACAACATACTTTGTCCATAGTGGAGCAGCAGCATATTATAATTATTTTTGTCATGGTGTCTATTAAAATTACGATGGATAGAATTACTAATCGTTTAAAATTGTATATTAAAAGAGTTGTTAATTGTAAAATAAATTTTTTAAGGAGTCTTTAAAATTTAGATGAAATATTAAAAAAAATATATATAATATAACAGAAAACTGGATACTTAGAGTAGAGCATGAGAAATATATTGAAGTCATTTTTTTGATTTAGTAGTTCAATCAAATAAATTAATTTAAAACACAAGTACACAAATATTTAAAAATTATAAGTATGGAAGGAATTAAATTCACTCTTTGAGAATCAAATGAGCCAAGTCAAGAGCACAATAACCAAGTAATTATATGGGAAATGCATAGAAATAGAAACAACCAAATCAAAACATGGGAATAGCCGAGGGACAAACCACCCATAGCCAACCAAGGAAATAGCAGAAGGAGTACAACAGTCCAGTTCATCCTTCTTCCCCCAACCTTCTATTGAATCTAGCTTAGGGTCTTGAAGAGTTTATCTATCTCTATTGTCATTCTTAGTCTCTTTTTTCTACTAGCACATAGAGATTTCAGGGATGGTTTGGTAAACCATTTGCAAGAGGAAGGGGCATCTTGAGTCCACACCTCAACTACACCAAATTGAAGGGGAAAGAGAAACAACAATGACTAGAGGCCATCTAGATGCAGACTCACAATGAGGGTTGGTTTGTTGACTATTTGTGAGCTTAAATTTGATGATTAGATGAACCTTATTAGAAAACCTATAAACAGGATGTGCTTGAATGGCAGTGAGAGAAATAGGATCATAATGCCATCCATAAGAAGGAAAATGACCATTGATAATAGAAGCATCTAGTGGAACCATAGAAATCACACAAGGGACACTACTCCAATGTTGCCAAATCTCATGCAAGTAGACCACCTCAAGAGCCACCTTATTAGTTTGTACTTTTATCTATATTGTCACATTATTACATATGCA
Organism: Cupressus sempervirens; assembly: GCA_028749045.1. Classification (NCBI taxonomy): domain Eukaryota; kingdom Viridiplantae; phylum Streptophyta; class Pinopsida; order Cupressales; family Cupressaceae; genus Cupressus; species Cupressus sempervirens. The sequence goes on along the minus strand of CM053792.1, from coordinate 656,552,737 downwards.
AAAATAGAGACATATGTATCAATTGTGGCATGTGAACAAACAACCACATTTCTATCCTACCATATTGTAAGCATTATTTCAATTCTTAAAGTGTGCTGAAATTGCAAATTTTGGAAAGGGAATCCAGGTTTATTACACAGGAGAACCATATACAAGGAGAAAACACTCAAGCAAAAATTCATAAAGAATTAATGAATCCAAACCAAATAATTTTGAGCCCTTGTAAAAATTCAAAAAATGTGAAGGACTTCGATTTTCCATAGAATAGGCAACGAGGATCTAGAAATTCTAAATGATGAAGGAGCCAAAAGGAAAGCCTTGGAAAATAATGCACTAGGAAAAATGTGATATTTTGGGTTCTCTAATAGCATACTAGATAGTGGTAAACCCCAAGCTCTAGGTTGAATCTGAGAACTATAAATTCTATTTTCAGTTAATCTAACTCATACTATTGGAAAATGAGGCGAGGATTATTGATATCTCACTCAAGGTCAATATCTTCAAAAAAAATTCTAAGGATACCAACATCAATTGTTCCACTAGAGCTTGATGCTTGAATAAGCCAATCTTATGGAGAAATTCCACTATAAAATGTTGAGAGAATAAATTTGAAAGTATTACAATCTTGGTGAGTTAGATAGAACTAGACATAAATATCCTCCCAAATACATAAAGACATTGTAGGCTTCAAGAAAAGGTATCTAGGAGCATGTATACCACACTTATGAAAGAAAAGAGTGTGAATAATTGGTAGATGAGCCATTGGAAGGCCTTGAATCTAGATTAAAGGAGATCACTTGAGATTTCACATTGGTTAAAGGATAGTCCATATCATAATCTATCTCTATCCCAACGAAGAAACATGTTTTTTCTAATTCCCAAGCTCTTTACATACTTTTAGCAACAAATGATACCTAGATTTATAGTGGTTCTCACATGAGAAAAGGGGTTTGAAAACTAATACCTTTCCAAGTTAGTTAATGGAAAGGAGACCCATGAGAAATACAATTTCAGTTAGAACTTTCCAAGCTTCATTTCTTGAAATGGAGAAAATAACCCATTTGACACAAAGGGCTTGATATTATTTATAGGGGGGAAATGAGATGAAGGCCGAAAGAGTCCTTGGGAAGGCAACAATAATCCCAAGAAACTCTCTAGAAACCATGTTTATCTATATCTAATGCCCATACAAAATCACAAACCAACTCCTAAATATTCATGTACAAGGATTTGGGTAATTCATAATAGGAAGACTAATAAACATGTGTTGTTATAAACACATAGGAACAAATTTGAAATTTCAAAGTGAGGGAAAGTGACTTGGTCAACTAGTATGCCAATTTTGTCTCAACGTTTGGAGAAATGTAATCCAAAGCTTTGTTGCAAATCCATGAAAATAAAACGGGATTCCTAAAAAGAAGAAAGCCTAGCCATGTTGAATCCTCTTTGATTCATACTGAAGAATTTGTTATGGAGCTAGAAGAAATGACTAATGATAACAAAGGGTATGTGCCTTTGAGAGGTAAAACTAGAAGCCAAAAAAAAGATTTCTAAGGATTAAAGTGAATTTAGGATATTTTCCTAGTCCTTAATGAGGGATAGGAAAGAATAATTTGCAAAATGGTCATTCACTAGGTGAGCAATGAAATCTAGAAAAGAAATTCCATGTAGCCAACCTGCAACTGTGGAAAGGGAGAAAAAATAATTGAACCCTTTAGATACAAGGATGTAAAAGGAAGAGGACATTGGGAAACATTGATGGATGGACCTATATAAGAAAGAAATATGTGATTGATGATTATCAATAGTAATTCTCATAGTGTCTCTTAAAAATTATGATAAGTATTTTGAAGACTCAATTTAAAAAATTTAGATGAAACATTAGGTTTCAAGTGAGAGTAGAATATATGCATGTATTTATGTATATCTGTATGTATGTATGTATATATGTATGTATGTATGTGCATATGCATACATGTATATAGGGAAAGTGAACAAAGATGGGGGATCAAAAGGATGCCACCTTTTTTCCCATCCAAGGCATAATGGGATCATATTATAGTGTGTACATACAATAGGGTGTAGAAGCCATGGCCTGGGTTCCCCAAAACACAAACTTGGACAATTCAAAACATAGCACACATACTATAGCCCATGTACATTATGTATGATTACAAAAAGAAGAAGAAGAAGAAGTCAAAACCTCATTTTTACCACAATCCAATGATTTTTTTGGAGCTAAGATCCTTCCCAAAGTGTGCATGTCCTCTTGATTTACATTTTTTCTCACATGTTGTTTTACTGCTTGTTTCTATTAAAATTTAAGTTTAATTTAAGTATTCAACAAATTTTACCATCAAACTTAATTGTATGTTTAATTATGCATATAAAATGTTTTTTGTTGAATTTCTTGAAAATAATTATGTGCCAGAAGAGTACCCTCCACTTAATCCTCCACAAAGTCCTACACAAAACCCTTAGAATGAAGAAAAAATTCAAGAAAATGAACCACAATTGTCTTTGCCAATCCAAAGACCTCCTCTTTAAATGCAATTTTTTGGGTTGAATTGCATAAAAAGAGGGGGAAATGAATTAGAATCTTTAGTTAGGAGGAGATTTAGTTCAAATAAGACTTGGAAGAGAAACACTTGCACATTCACTTCAATCGATCTTGGCCCACATAGGCATAGCTAGTGGCCAACTTAATTTATGGCATAATCATAGAGATTAATAAAGATATTATTATGAAAATAAATTATCTTATGAGTATATAAAATAAAATTAAAAAATACAACATTTGCAAAATATTTAAAAATCCAAGGAATGTTATACACTTAGAACTACAACAAAGAGGATGCCAATTTATTAGTGGTTGAATGATGACATATAAAACAACTTCTAGGATAGATGGCTGATAATATTTGGTTCCCCTCCCTATAAAAAACATGGGGTTCCTTTATATTTCTTGAGGAAACTCTATTGCAAGTTTATCCTTACAGAGGTGCCAAATTATTTTAACATTCTAGAGTCATGGGATAGAGGTGGGAGGTCATCATTTGATAGGAAAGGGGCTTCTCATGACCCTAATACAAATAGGGAACTGTGTGCCAAGGCATTAGTAAAGCATGTTTATGTTTCTTCTATTGTGAAGGAACATGCAAAGATGGAAACACTAGGAACAATTAGTGCTCTGATTTAGACCTTCATTGAGTGTGCCACTCCTTTGGTTGAAGGTGATCATGCTTAGTCTATAATGTGCTATACATGTTAGTCATGGTGATCTCTATTCACATTTAGAATTTCCAACAAAGAGGAAGAGGATCTTATGGATTGGTGGCCAATGATTATCTCAATGTGACATTTGGCATTGATACACAAGTAAATATTTACAAGTTTATTAAAAAAAATTGATCACACTTTGAAAATAAACGTTTCAATAATTAAATTAATATCTTTTGTAATGTTCAAAATTTAGGGCAAGAGGGTTAGTGGTAGTAGTAATGATCCATCGGCCTCATTTTACACTATATTATTGAATTCACAAGTATGTATCAAATAAATAAGTTGAGTTATTATATTTGATTATTATATAATTACATTAATGTTTGTCTCATAACTTTTTTATTATAGAGTTATATTTAGCTATCTTTTGTTGTTAGATGTCTCTTGTGATTTCCCCTTATTTGAGGTTAATTACACTAAGTTTAACCTATGCCATTCTTGTTAGGAAAAGTTGTAAATTCATGGGCATATTTGATCATGATTCCTTGTTTCTATTTTGGACTCATGATGAAACTAAAATCTTTCCTCGTGGTCTTAATTCTTTAATGGAGCATAAATATTCTCACTCATCCCATGATAAAGATGAATATTTATGAGCTCTTGGTTTGCAATTTGATAAAATTTCGCATGAATTTTATAAATTCACAACTTGTATTGTGGAAGAACATTAGAACCCTAATATTTTTTTTTCTATTGAGAATCTCTTAAGAAACTTGTTAATAATGAAGATAATAACATTTTCTATATTGTGTAGTATATCTCACCTTATTAATACTCATGTTAAGTCTTTAACAAAATGTTCTCAAGAGTTAGGATATCCTCCTTCTTCCTCAATCGTTGAACTTTATATTTTGATTTTCACCACTCTTTCTAGTATACCTATATATTCCCCACTTCTTATGACAAATTCTATGCAAGTCTTCTCTCCTCTAAGTGTTGGTCTACCTTTAATATTTAACTTTCTATGAGTGTTCCTCCTACTTCTATACCTTCTTTAATACCATAAACTTATTTGAACCCTTTACTCACTCCATCTAATCCTCTTCCAACATCTTTACATATTACTTGTATTTCTTACAACTTTCCCAATAGATATAATATATCTATGCCTCCTATTGCATATTTTGATCCTACCGTTAATAGCTTGGTCCAAACTATCACTATGTTGTAACAAAAAAGTGGCTCAATTAACTCAATCTAAGTATAACATTCCTACATATGACATTGCTAATCACCTTTTCTTTGATATCTTTTATGTTGTTATGTATCAGATTATGTTAAGTTACCTTGTCTTGAGATTTATAATGGTAAAGATAATCCATTAATTCATGTTAAAACTTTTCATTCTATATGTAGTGATTTTTCTCACAATTATAGGCTTATGGATAAGTTGTTCCCTTGAGCATTTTAGGGATAGAGCCTTGCAATGGTATTTTTCTCCACCTCCTTATTCTATTAATTTATTTGGAACTCTTGCTAGTCTTTTTCTTCAAAATTTTTGATATAATATTGGTTCACAAGTTTCTTTAACTAATTTGATGCATTGTAAACAAGATATTAAAGAAAAAGTTACTCATTTTATTCGTAGATTTAAACATTTGTATTCTCAAATATCTTATCCTATCCTCGATCATGATATTTAGTGCATCTTTGTTTCTAATTTACATAAAGATATTAGAGATAATATCCTTCTTACTGAGTATACATCCTTTTCTCATCTTTATACAATACTTCACCATTACCAGTTACAAGTGAGTCAAGTTGAGAGCTCTACTTTCATGGGTCCTATTTCTAGTGATAAGGGCAATGCCACCATTAATTCAAACAAGTTATCTAAACCTAAAAAATTAATCAAAAATTAGTCAAAAAATTTAGTTTTTGATCAAATGCCTACTACATCTAGATGTACAACTACTTTTTCCCTTTGTATGTCATTCTAATTGTAGGTACACTCAATTATCTAAACCTTTACCCAAGGCGATGACTAAATTGATTCTTGTTTGATTAAAATGATTTATGTTGACACCATCATCAACTTGGTCATGATACTCAAAGACATTATGTTTTGAATAATGTTATTTGGGAGCTTATTGATTCTAATGTTATTTCTATTAATGCTCAAGTTAATAATGCAAATAATTTTTTTGTACCTCCATATCAAAACTTACAAATTTATACTAACCCTTTACCTTCACATTCAATAAATTTCATTAATCAAACTTCTTGATTTGAGATTAGGTACGATGATAAGATAGAAGAAGAAAATCATGTGACTAATCATGTTGAGCTACAACCTCAAAATTTGATTTCCTTTCCACCCAAATCTAAAAAACATCTCCTATTACCTTTAGTTAGATTGATATGTTTAAGACAACTAATAGCCCTCTTTATGTTACTGATAGAGTTTCTCATATTCCATCTCCTGGTGTTTTGATTGATCCTTCTGCTTGTTTGAATGTGATTAGTGAAGAGAAGCTTTTCCATAAACAATTGCATAAAGATACTTGTGATACAACTCCCATATGGATTCAAAATTTTAACAGTTTTTTTTTATCATCCTCAAGGTTTTCACACTCTACCTATTACTCTTTTAGAAAAGGTTGTTTACACTACCTTTCTTATTATTCTCACTTCCAATGAATTTCAAGTTGAGATTGGTATTCTATGAATTTCTTCCATGAAATTTGTAGCTTGTCCTATACATTAGAGCATTAAATTTACCAATAATGGAGAAATTATCACCATTAATCATTCCCTTTATAAACCACTACATCCTTGAGATTGTGTTGAAATTGATTTCTATTTTCTATCTCTTCCTAAAAAATTGCATTCTTAATCATCTTTGTCAATACTATCAACAATATAAGGTAACCAAGATTTTTGAGCTTTGTATTTCTAAGGGTCAGTCCCCTACACCTATCTTTCCTACTCCATCTATTCCTTCCACATCTGAACCTATTTTACTTTCTACATCTATTCTACCAACTACTATACTTGATCCTATCAACATTCCTTCTTAGGAACCTATAGTAGTTGATCCTAATCATTCTAGTTTATCTTACAAAACTATTTGTAACCTACATGTTTGTTAGCATTGAAAGAACTATCAAGTAACTTGCTAAGGATAAAGATTGTTATCTTTCTTCTCAACCTACATCATCATCTCAACCCTTACCTTCCTTTGATCAAACCATGCATGAGTCTTTGGATGAAGCTAAACAAGGTAATCCTATCAAGTGGATACAAATGGTGATTATGTTCGTATAATTTTAGATTCTATCAATCTAGATATGGAAGATACTCTTGATGAAAAAAAATTAGTAGTGATGAAGAATTGACTAATATGGATAATGATTTAATTAAAATAATTTCTATGCATCTTACAACCACTTCTAGTGATGAGCATAGTGAATCATAAGAAAACGTCCTTACTTGGAACTAGTTGTGATTCCTAATATGTTATAAGTCATTCTTCTTGCGAGTCACCATCCTTCCCCTACCATTTCAGACTAAGATGGGGGGTCATGAAACACTTGATGTACACTCTATATAGCATGGTAGTCTTTATGTTCTTGTGTTGTTTTTTAGCTTGTGTTGTATTTTTGTTATATATTCTAATTAGATTAATTTAGATGATTGTTGTTTGTTTGTTAAGAACAAGAGGATAAAGTAACCAAACTTATTGCACATATTGTTCTATTTTATATCTCTTTTCTTCTATATTTTGTTTCATGTTGTCTTGTGACTATGCTATTATTCATACCAGCGATCTTGTATAGTCTTCTTGGTTGCCAATAATATGCTAGTACCATTCCTTTTTTGTCTCCATGTTATTGTCCCAAAAAGACTCTTCTTTGTAACTCTTACATGTCTTTTTCTCCATTGTATTGTAGTTCTACTTCCTTTGTAGGATGATGACATTTTATACTTGATATAATATTATATATTATCATGTGATCATACTGAACCTAAAATTAGTAGATCCCTTAATGTTCTCTACTTTTGTCATGTGGTCATTTCTCTTTATATATTTCTCTTCTCTCTAGAAAACTCATAGTGGAAATGTTCTTAGTGAATTCATGTATGTTATTGTTAAAGCCATTCTCCTGTTAAAATGTTGGAATTTTATTTACTATGATTGTATACACTTATCTCATCCTTTTTTATCATGGAGTAGCAAATACAAATTCTAAGTATAGATTGGATTACTTTTTCCTTGTATGCTTGGTATAATTTTGAGTAAACTCCAAATCTATGCATTCTCTCTCTCTCTCTCTCTCTCTCTCTCTCTCTCTCTCTCTCTCTCTCTCTCTCTCTCTCTCTCTCTCTCTCTCTCTCTCTCTCTCTCTCGCTCCCTCCCTCCCTCTGTATATTATTAGTTTCTAAGAACTATTGATATTTCTTGGGGACATGGGGTTACCTTGAAGTTGGATCATTTGATGGATTGACTAGAATGACACACAAACTTGCTAGATTGTTTAGTTCATCTTTGATAGGCTGAGTACCATGCACACACTATTGCTATCTATTTTTCAATGCCACCCCCTTTGAAGAGACATTTATCCTCTCTTTTCTTCCCCCTTCTTGTGTAGTTCACAATAAGGCATGCAAACCCTATTGGCCAAGTAATTGTACTCTTTGTTATTGTTATCTCTCTTAATATGATTTTAGAAATAAAAAAGACTCAAGTCTCTTAGGGGTCTGATTATTTTTTTTTCTCCTAGATCATGATAAGATCATTTTTGATCTACTTTACTGTGAGTTTTAGAAAACTCATACTCTGACTAAAGTGGGATTAAATATACCATCTTAAAATAGATTCATAGTATCTATTTATTATGTTCAAAATTTAGGGCAAGAGTGTTAGTGGTAGCAATAATGATCCCTCAACCTCATTTTACACTATATTATTGACTCCACAAATATGTATTGAATAAATCATTTGACTTATTGTATTTGTAATAATTACATGAATGGTTGTCTTGTACCTTTTTTATTACGGTGTTAAATTTAGCTATCTTTTGTGGTTAGATCTCTCTTTTATGAACTATTTATTTATTTTTTCTATTAGATCTCATTAGATTTTCCTTTTGTGATCTCCCCTTCTTTAAGCTTAATTACACTAAGTTCAACCTATGTCATTCCCATTAGGCAGAGTCATAGATTCATTGGTGCATTTGATCATGATTCCTCATTTAGATACATAGGCCTCATAATGATACTAATATCTTTCCTAGTGGTCTTAATGCTTTAATGGAGCATAAATGTTCTCACTCATCCCATGATGAAGTTGAATCTTTACAAGTTCCTCCTTTGCAAGTTGATAAGATATCTCATGGATTTTATAAATTAGCAAATTGTCTTGTGGAAGAACATCAAAATTCTAATATTTTTTTTTCTATTGAGGAGCTCTTAAGAAACTTGTTTTAATAATGAATTTAATAACATTTCTATCTTGTTTAGTATATCTCACCTTATTAATACTAATGTTAATTCTTTGACAGAATGTTCTCATGAGTTATGATATCCTCCTTCCACAACCATTGAACTTTATATTATGATTTTCACCACTCTTTCTGGTATACCTACATATGCTCCACTTCTTCTAACAAATTCTACATAAGTCTCCACTCCTCTAAGTGTTGGTCTTGTTTTAATGTTTAACTTCCTATGAGTGATCTATATAATGTGGCTCCTTTTACTTATTTGAACCCTTTACTATTCCATCTAATCCATTGTCAACACATTTACATATAACTTGTATTTCTTAAAACTTTCCCAATAGATCTAATATATCTATGCCTACTATTGCATCTTCTGATTCCACCATTAGTAGCTTGGTTCAAACCATAATTGTGTTGTGACAAACAAGTGGCTCAATTTACTCAATCTAAGTATAACATTCCTACATGTGACATTGCTAATCCCCTTTTCTTAGAAATCATTTATGTTGTTATACCACAACATGTTGAGTTACCTTGTCTTGAGACTTATAATGGTAAGGGTGATCACATGATTCATTTTAAAATATTCCAAACTATATGTAGTAATTTTTCTCATAGTTATAGGCTTATGGATAAGTTGTTCCCTTGAGATTTATATAGATAATGTCTTGCAATGGTATTGCTCTCCCACTCCTTCTATTAATTCCTTCGAACCTCTTGCTAATCCTTTTATTCAACAATTTAAAATTTAAAAAAAATAGTTCACAAGTTTTTGATGTATTAAAAAGAAGCCAAAAGAGGCTTTGACCTCAAAGTATAGCAATTGGAGAACAATCGGTAGTCACACCTCTACAATTCAACCTAATCCTTTTCTAGACATTAAAAACATCTTATCTACCAAAAAAAGATCCAAGCTCTTCTTACTAACAATATTAACATAAATAACCATATTACCATAAAGCCTAAACCAAAAAATATAGTGGCAACATAATTTACAGGTGCTATTGTGTAACCAATAATGTTCCAGCTTAATCAAAATTTCCTCTTAGGGCATGAAGTTAAAAACATAACATATCATAATAAAAATTAAAAGAAAAAATATCATAGGGACTATCTCCCTTCTTTATCTTCTGGGTCCTCCTTAGCCAGTTTTTCCTCCTCTTTCTTGATAGGCTTGTCTAGTAGGGTCTTGAGCTAGTCATCCACTAGAAAGCTATAGAGGGAGCAGGTGGTTTCACTTTATTTTCTTGCTTCCTTCTCCTCCTTTTTCATCTATAGAAAATTAAAATTCATGGTCACTGAATGCATAACCTTCATAGAAAACTCTACAAGGGTCCCAAATTTATGGTATAGGGCCTCCTAATTGTTGGCTAGATCATGCATAGACTTCTCTAGCCTATCCATCCTATTTTTTCTCTTATCCTCTTCATGGTGGTGACTCCCCATCTTCTCCCCACCCTTTGGAGCCTCCTTTACTAGGGAGGTGGTATCCTCGCCCAAGCTCTTGTCTGGGGATAGGTTACCTTCCATGATATCAGAAACATGGGATGGGCTAGTCTTCCTCTTCCTAGTAGGTTTTGGGGGGGGGGGTGTCCTAAATTTCTCCTAGTAGGTTTTGTTTCAATCTCCATGGATTCGAAGCTCACTTCTTTTTTGTTGGAGGGCGGGGGTGTCCTAAATTTCTCCATTTTAAGCCTCTTGCTAGATCTCCTAGCTACTTTATTGCTCCACCATATATTAGTATCTGTGTCAATAAAGATAATTTCTTTTCTAGTAGCAAGGGAATTTATGACAACTCTCTTTGAGGCTAACCTAGGGCTCAGGTTAGTGGAAGCTTGTGGAGTCACAATGGCTAGGGGATTAAGCAAAAGTGGTGGATTGAGGGAAAGTTAGAATTTTTAGAGTTTGAACATGAAGGCCTTGTGCTAGATATAAAGGGTTTCCCTTCTTCCCTATTTTTTCAAACATTAAATACACTAACCTTCATTAAATGCAAAATAAGGTGTAGGAAAGGGATTAAGTCCTGGTTTCTAAAGTGATTTAAGATGGGGAAGTGGTAATAATATAGCACTTTTAGTTGTTCTTTAAGATTAATGTAGTGCATGATGGTGTAGCACACAATATCCCATGGCTTAGGAAAGTCCTCTCTAGAGAAGCCACCACATATGCACACAGGATCCTCCTTAGGATGAAAAAAGTTATGCAGACTCATTTCCTCCAAAACTCTAGGCTACTTTCACCAACTCTTACCTTCAAGAGACAAGCCACACACCTTAGCAATGAGCTCCTCTATCATTTCAAAGGAAACCCCATTAATGGTCACCTTTGTCTTAGCCTGGGGACTCACAAATTGTAGAGACACGTGCTCATCATACCCTTATATACACTCCATGAATGATAAAATCCCTCTTTCCCATATATTGGTTCACAAGTTTCATAAACCAATTTGATGCATTGTAAGTAAGATATTAAAGAAAACATTTTTGATTTTATTGGTAGATTTAAACATTTGTATGCTTAGATATTTTATCCTATCCTTGATCATCATATTCAATTCATATTCATTTCTAATTTACATATAAAGACATTAGACATAAGATCCTTCTTATTGAGTATACTTCATTTTCTCATCTTTGTGTAATGCTTAACCATTACTAGTTATAGGTGAGTTGACTCAAGAGCTCTACTCTGATAGCTCCTATTTCTAGTGATATGGGTGATGTCACTGATAATTCAAGCAAGTTCTCAAAACCTAAAAACTTCATCAAAATTAAGTCAACAAATTTAGTTGTTGATCAAGTGCCTATTACATCTATAGGTACAACTAATTTTTCCTTTATATATCATCCTAATTGTAGGTACACTCAATTATTTGAGCCTTTACCCAAGGTGATGACTAAGTTGATTCATGTTTGATTCAAATGATTTATGTCAATACCATCATCAACTTGGTCATGATACTCAAAGATCTTATGCTTTGAAGAATGTTGTTCAGGACCTTATTGATTCTAATGATGTATCTATTAATGCTCAAGTTAATAATGCAAATAAATTTGTTGTACCTCTAAATCAGAACTTGTAAATTTATACTAACCCTTTACCTTCACATTCAATAAATTTCATTAATCAAACTTCTACATTTGATGTCAGTTATGATGATAAGGTAGAACAAGTGAATCATGTGATTAATCATGTTGATCTACAACCTCAACCTTTGATTTTCTCTCCACCCAAATTGAGAAAAACATCTCCTATTACCTTTAGTCAATCTAATATGTTTGAGGCACCTAATGGTCCTCTTTACATTACTACTAGAGTTTCACATATTCCATCTCATGCTATTTTGATTGATCCTTCTTCTTGTGTTAATGTGATTAAAATATTTTCAATAAATGATTGCATAAAGATACTTGTGATACAACTCCCATATGGATTCAAAATTTTAATGGTTTTCTTTATCATCCCTAAGGTTCTAACATTCTACCTATTACTCTTTAGAAAAGGTTGTTTACACTACCTTTCTTTTTATTCCTATTCCCAATCAATTTCAAGTTAAGATTGGTATTCTATGGCTTTCTTCCATGAAAGATGTAGTTTCTCCTATTCAAAAGTGCATTAAATTTACTAATAATGGAGAAATTATCACCATTAATCATTCCATTTGTAAACCATTGTTTCATTGAGATTGTACTAAGATTGATTTCTATTTTCCATGTCCTCCTACAAAATTGCATGTTCATCCTTATCATATTTGTCAATACAATCAACAATATAAGGTAACCAAGGTTTTTGAGCTTAGTATTTCTAAGGGTCACTCCCCTGCACCTGTCTTTCCTACTCCATCTATCCCTTCCACTTCTAAAACTATTTTACCTTCTACATCTATTCTATCAACTACTATACTAGTTAATCATATCATTGTTCCTTCTTCAAAACCTATGGTAGTTGATGTTAATCCTTCTAGTTTATCTCACAAAACCATTTGTAACCAACATGCCTGTTAGCATTGAAAGAACTATCAAGTAAAGATAATGCTAAAGCTTGTTATCTTGCTTCTCAACCTACATCATCATCTCCACCCTTACCTTCCTTTGATCAAACCATGCATGATTCTTTGATGAACGTACATAAGGTAACACTATAAAATGGATAAAAATGATGATTATGTTTGTATTTTAGATTCTATTAATCTTGATATGGAAGATACTCTTGATGATGAAAATGTTAGTAGTGATGAAGAATTAACTGATATGGATAATTATTTAGTTAAAATGATTTATATGCATCTTGTAATTACTTCTAGTGATGAGCGTAGTGAATCCTATCAAAGTCCTTACTTGGAACTAGTTGTGATTCCTACAATGTTAGAAGTTGTTCCTCTTGAGAGTCACCATCCTTTCCCTACCATTTTAGATTGAGATGGGTGGGGGCATGAAATACTTGATGTAGACTCTTTTTAGCATTGTAGTCTTTGTTTTCTTGTGTTATTTTTTCACCCGTGTTGTGCTTTTGTTATATGTTCTAATTAGATTTCGTTAAATGATCATTGTTTCTTTGTTAAGGACAAGAGGATAAAGTAATCGAACCTATTTTTCATTAACATAGTGAAAGCATCTGGGTTACATCATGAGGTGTATAAGTCACTGATCATCTTACTCTTACATCTTCAAAATAAGCTTAAGAGAAAGTCACAGATATATAGTCTAAGCAGCTACTTGAGAGGATAATATCTTTTACAATTCAGAGTAGTTGTCAATTGATTAAAAAATAACTGATATAACCTATAACTAGATTATTGAATAAAAAAAAATATACAACCAGCTTAAACAATTCTTTCCAACATCTAGAAACATCCATTATAAAAGGGTAGTCCATCTGTCCTATCGTAGCATGATCATGAGGAACATTGTTAAGACCATTCACTTTATCTTCAATACTATGATCTTTAATAAACTAGTTAAGACTGTCCATTTCTATTTTCTTAAGAATATCCTTGTGAAAATAAAAATATTGACATGAGACAATATCAATCTTGTGAATTATGATTTGCCCCTCCCACATCAATTTCATGAATCGGTCTCTGGACATTTCCAAAGAAGCAACAACCTATGACATGATTTGAAAATGTATGATTTTACATCCAAACTTAGTAAATTGTCTCCTTCTCTTTTGAAAATCCTCTTCATTTATCTCCTTCCAAAGAAACCAAAGAATTTCACAAGTTAAAACAGACCAAAAAGTATCAATTTTAAGATCAAATTATTCAACAAAACCTACAAGGATTTCACTCCATGAGAGATCTGGCCTACTATTCCAAACTATGGATGACCCAAAAAACTAGACCAAACACTAGGGGAAAGGTACACTCAAAATAAAGGTGCTCAATATAAGACTCATGATCAAATAAGAGACCACATATAATAGGATTACCAAGACCATTAAGCAGAGTATTACCCATGACAAGTTTCTTTAGAAGTAATAACCATCTAATACAAGATTTCTTATGCTCATAATGAGAGTTCCAAAAAATTGTCAAGATAAAATGTCATCTATCAATCAAGAACTCTAGCCCCCCACCCATGGTTAACCCTATCAAGAATAGAGAAGTCATCCTTAAGCATTTTATAGATATGTTTAGTAGAAGCACTACTAAAGTGATTACCATCTTTCCATTTTATCTTCTGAACAAATTGTTTAGTGAACATAATATTCCCAGGGAAGGAATTACCTATAGCTTTAACAATGATGGAGTAAGTCTTCTTTTGAGAATTAGGAATGTGCAATTTGCTAGCAATATCATTCCACATCATCAAACCTATTGTACATATTCTTCTATTTTATATCTCTTTTCTTCTATATTTTGCTACATATTATTTTGTACCTATGCTATTGTTCATACCAATGATCTTGTATAATATTCTTGGTTTCCAATAATATACTAGCACCATTTATTTTTGGTCTCCATGTTATTATCCCAAAAAGACTCTTCTTTGTAACTCTTATGTGTCTTTTCCTCCATTGTATTGTAGTTCTACTTCCTTTGGGGGATAATGATATTTTGTACTTGATATAACATTATACATTATCATATGATCATACTAAACCTAAAATTAGCATATTTCTTAATGTTCTCTCTTTTTGTCATGTGCTCATTTCTCTTTATATATTTCTATTCTTTGGGGTAATTTCATAGTGGAAATGTTTTTAGTGAATGCATGTATGTTTTTGTTAAAGCCATTTATCTTGCTAAAGTGTTGAAAATTGCTTTAATGTGAGTTTATACACTTATGTCATCCTTTTTTTAAAATCATGGAGTTGCAAAAATAGATTCTGAGTATAGCTTGGAGTACTTTTTCCTTCTATGCTTGGTATGATTTCTAAGTCATCCCCAAATCTATGCTCTCTCTCTCTCTCTCTCTCTCTCTCTCTCTCTCTCTCTCTCTCTCTCTCTCTCTCTCTCTCTCTCTCTCTCTCTCTCTCTCTCTCTCTCTCTCTCTCTCTCTCTCTCTCTCTCTCTACATTATTAGTTTCCTAGAACTATTGATAGTTCTTGGGGACTTGGTCTCTTTGGATCTCTCTCTAAACTATGGACAATTTGGGAGGCCCGATCCTTATTATTTACCCTTTTTTTGACTATTAAAATTTTGGGAACCCTAGTCTTGTTTTTCTCCCTTAAGGAAAAACACATCCTTACACATGAATAAATTTTTCAATTATTCTTTTTCGGATATGGAGTTCCCTTGAAGTCAGATCCTTTGATGGATTGACTAGCATGTCACACAAACTTGACAGATTGTTTAGTTCATCTTTGATGGGTTGACTAGCATGCACACATGCTTGTTAGACTTTTCAATGTCATCCCCTTTGAAGAGACCTTTCCCCTCTCTTTTCTTTCCCCTTCTTGTGTAGGTCACAATAAAGCACACAAACCCTATTGGTCAAGCAATTACACTCTTCGGTATTATTATCTCTCTTAATATGATTTTAGATGTAACAAAGACTCATGTCTCTTGGGGGATTGATTTTTTTTTATCTCCTAGATCATGATAAGATCATCTCTTTTCTTTTGATCTACTTTTTATTGTGAGTTTTAGGAAATTCAATACTCTGGATAAAGTGGGTGATAAATCTACCATTTAAAATAGATGCACTTGCATTTTAAGACCATTTAGCATCTATTCCATAATGAATTCTTGTACCATGGATGGACCTATGCGCAATGCTCCCTTTTCTCTATTTCCTTCCACCTTCTTTTGGGGATCTTATGTCCTCCACCTAAGATTTTTGAGGTTCATGTCCCCTTCTCTAGAGCTAGGTCAACCTATACTAGTCAAGATTGACCATGTCAACTTGAGCTAGTCAAGATTGACCAGGTTGACTGACCATAGAGATTATGGGGCCATAAGCCCAAAAATCCTTAGGGGTTTAGTTTGTTAAATCTTGCTCTCCAGTCATCTTGTATTGTTAGATCCTACCCAAAGATTCATATATAAGAAGACTTGGAGGTTTCATTTACCTTCCATCATCTCATGACATACTTACAAAAGAGTCAAAATTATGCCCTCATACTTTACATTCAAGGAGTTCAAGTGTTCGTATCCTTTTTCAAGAATTCAAGGGTATGTGCAGGATCATGGTCAACCAAACTATGCCTTGAAGTGGCAATGAAAAATTAAAAAATGAGGGTTATGTCAACTTGATGTGCAACTTTAAACTTGTTATGAAATTTCCATTAAAAATTTGTGACAAAATAATTTGTAGGAAATTGAATTTAGTTTTTGAAGTACTAGGCCCTATCTAAAGAAAGAAAAAATTGATTGGTCAAAATTTTGAATTTTAATGCAATAGTACAAAAATTTCAAGACAAAAATAAGAAGTAGGCATATGTCTAACCACCTTAATCAAAATAAAATAATGATATTTTTAAATAAGATTCTAGGTATAAGGGTATGTGTAGAATCATCATCAACCAAACTATGGCCTTAAGTGGCTGTGAAAAATAACCAAATCAAGATTATGTAAACTTGACACATAATTTTAAAGTGGTTTTGGACTTTATATCAAAAAATTGTAAAACAAATCTATAGTAAATTGAATGTAGATTCTAAACTACTAGGCTTTATCTAGAGAAAAAATTATTTGATTGTTCAAAATTTTGGATTTAATGCAATACTACAAAAATTTTAGGGCGAAAATGATACATACGTGTATGTCTGACCACCTTAATCAAAATCAAATGATAATATTTTTTAATATAATTATAGATATAAAAAGTAGACTCATGCCTAGATGTGACACATATTTTTGGGTATTTTTATTTCAAATAAATAATTAATTATGAATTTTCTACTATACTAGTTTCAGAATTAAAATCCTCTCATGTTTGGCCACCTTAACTAGTTCAAAAAAATCAAAATTAGATTTATTTATTTTCCTTATAGTATTTGAAGCATACAAAGTGGCCTATCTTTTAGATTTCAAAAATCTTATATAGTTTTAAAGTTATAGCTATTTTTCAATCAATATGTCAATCAATACTTTGTAGCTAACTCCATTAGAAAATAAGTAATAATCACTTAATAAACTCATAATTTAATAGACATTATATCGATGGGAAGCTGAGAACATTCTCAAGAAACCTTTTTCATTTCATCAAATTTGGATGAAATTAAAATCATCAACTACATTGTCGAAGTCAGAAACACTCAATAACATGCCAAAAACATGTTTTTGGGACATTTTGGGTGTTGGCCATGGAGGGTTGGCATCTAGAGAAAAACCAAGCCTAATTGAGTACCAGTTCCCAAATCAGATACCAGTTCTCAAATCAGATACCCTTTTTTTAAAATTTATTATTTATTAATTTAAAAAATAATAATAATAATTTAAAATTAATATTTTTCAATTTTTTAGAATAGTATGACCCCATTTTAGGATCCTTAATATGTATTTTTACAAGCTTTAGGACCCCTAACCATACATATAATGGTTCCAAAGGATCAAAAGGGATCATAGGGTACCCTTTGACACTCTTCGACCCATTTAATCCCAATATGTGTGCTTATGGGTCCTAGGACCCCTAAGCACATAAATGATGTGATCTAATGGCTCAAAATGGGCCTTAGAATACCCTTTTGACCCATTAAATGACATTAAATGTGCTTAGGGGTCATAGGATACTCTATTACCCCTTTTGACTTGTTTGAATACATGATATATGTCCCTAGGACCCCTACGAATGTATTTTCTTGTTTAATGGGTCAAAAGGGATCATAGGAAACTTTATGACCCCATTCAACCCATTCAAACACATAATGTATGTCCCGTAGGGTCCTAGGACCCCTTGGAACATATGTTGTCATATAATGCATTGAAATGGGCCATATGGTACTTTGTGACCCCTTTCAACTCATTTGAGAAATGACATATGTTCAAAGGGGTCCTAAGACCCCTACAAACATATGTTCTCATTTAATGTGTCAAAAGGGTTCATAGGTCACCTCACATGTTATATCTCATTAGGGGTTCTAGTACCCCTAGTAGTATATGTTGACACATAAAGCATCAAAAGGTGTCATAGGGTATTCTATGACCCCTTTCAACTCATTCGAACACATTATCTATGTTAGGGGTCCTTTGACCCCTAGGAACATATGATATCACTTAATAGGTCAAAATGAGTCATAGGGCACCCTATGACTACATTCAACCCATTCAAACACATGATGTATGTCCCTAGGTGTCTTAGGACCCTTAAGAGCATATGTTGTCATAAAATGGGTCGAAATGTACCCTATGGCCCATTTTGATCCATTAAAACACATGATGTATGTCCTCATGGGTCTTAGTACCCATAGAAACATATGTTGTCATATAATGGGTTGACAGGGATCATAGGGTACCTTATGACCCCTTTGAATCCATTCAAACACATGATGTATGTCCCTAGGGGTCCTAGTACACATATGAACATATTTTGTCATATAATGGGTTGAAAGGGGTCATAGGGTACTCTTTGTTCCTTTTTGACTCATTTCAACACATGATATATGTTCCTTGATGTCCTAAGAACCCTAGAAACATATGCTATCATTTAATGGGTCAAAATGGGTCACAGGGTACCATATGACCATTTTTGACCCATTCAAATACATAATGTATGTCCCTAGGTGTCCTAGGAGCTCTAGGAACATATGTTATCATATAATGGGTTGAAGCAAGTTATAGGGTACTCCATGACCCCTTTTGACTCATTCAAACACATGAAATGTCTTCCTAGACCCCTAGGAACATATGTTATCATTTAATGGGTCAAAAGGGATCACAAGGAAACCTATGACTCCATTCAACTCATTCAAACACATGATGTATGCCTAGGAAAATATGTTGTCATATAATGGGTCAATAGGGGTCAAAGCATACCATATGACCCCTTTGGATCCATTCAAACACAAAATGTATGTCCCTAGGGGTAATATGTATTTTCATATAATGGATCAAAAGGGGTCCTAGGATACTTTGCGACCCATTTTGACTCATTTAAACACATGATATATGTTCTTAGGTGTCTTAGAACCCTTAGGAACATATGTTCTACTTTAATGGGTCAAAAGGGGTCATAGGGCACCTTATAACTTGATTTGACCCATTCAAACACATGATGTATGTCCCTAGGGATCCTAGGAGCCCTAGGAACCTACATTATCATATAATTAGTTGAAATGGGTTATAGGGTACTCTTTGACCCGTTTTGACTCATTCAAACACATGATATATGTTCCAAGGGGTCCTAGAACCCTTAGGAACATATATTCTCATTTAATGGGCCAGAATAGGTTATAAGGTACCTTATGATTCCATTCGACCCATTCAAGCACATGATGTATGTCCCTAGGGGTTCTAATACTCTTAAGCACATATGTTGTCATATAATAGGTTAAGAGGGGTCATAGTGTAGCCCATGACGCCTTTTTGATCCATTCAAACACATCATGTGTGTCTTTAGGGGTCCTAGTATGCCTAGGAACATATTTTGTCATATAATGGGTCCAAAGGGGTAGTAGAGTACTTTATGACCCCTTTTGACTCATTTGAACATATGATATATGTTCCTAAGGGTCTTAGGAGCCCTAGTGGTCCTAGAACCCCTAGGAACATATGTTCTCATTTAATGGCTCAAAAAGGGTCTTTGAGTACTTTATGACCCTTTTTGACTCATATGAACAATTATAATATGTCCATAGGAGTCCTAGGAGCCCTAGGGTTATATGTTATCATGAAATGTGTCGATAACATAGGACCCCTTTCAACCCATTAAAACAAATAAAATAGGTCCCTAGGGGTCCTAGGACCCCTAGGGACATATATTGTCATAAAATGTGTTGAAAGGGGTCATAGGTTATCCTATCACCCCCTTTTACCCATACGAATAATTATAATATGTCCCTATGGGCCTTAGGGTTTGAGGTTATCATGAAATGTGTCAAATGAGGGCACAGATTATCTTATGACTCCCTTTTCACCCATTGAAAAAAATAAAATATGTCCTCAAGGGTGCACATGTTATCATGGAATAAGTTGAGAATAGTCATAGGTTATCTTATCACCCCTTTTAACCCATATGAATAATTACAATATGTCCCTAGTGGTCCTAGGACCCCTGAGGACACATATTTTAATCGACTATGTCAAAAGGGATCATAGGTTATCCTATTACCCCTTTCAACCCCTTTGAACTAATGAAATAGGTACCTAGTAGTCTTAATACCCCTAAGGACACATGTTGTCATGAAATGCATCGAAAGGGGTCATAGGTTATCTTATGACCTCTCTCAACCCATATGAACAATTATAATATGTCGTTAGGGGTCTTAGGACCCCTAGGGACATATGTTATTATAAAACATGTTGAAAGGGGCTATAAGTTATCCTATGACCCCTTTTGACCCATTCAAACAAATAAAACAGGTCCCCAGGGGTCCTAGGACCCCTAGAGACATATGTTGTCATGAAATGTACTGAAAGGGTTCATAGATTATCTTATGACCTCTTTCGAACCATTCAAACAAATGAATTATGTTATCATGAAATGTGTTGAATGTAACCATAGGTTATCCTATGACCCCTTTCAATCCATTTGAATAAATTTAATAGGTTCTTCGGGGACCTAGGACCTCTAGGGACATATGTTAGAATGGAATGCATCAAAAAGTGTCATAGGTTATCCTATGACCCCTTTTGACCCATTCAAAGAAATGAAATATGTCCATAGGGGTCCTAAGACCCTTAAGGACATAGTTTGTCATGAAATGCATTGAAAGGGGTGATGGGCTATCCTATGACCCCTTTTGACTCATTCGAACAAATAAAATAGGTCCCTAGGGGTCCTAGGACCTTGAAAGACATATGTTTTCATGAAATATGTCGAAAGAGGATCTAGGGTACTCGATGACCCCTTTTGACACATTCAAATACATGACATATGTTCCTAGTGGTCTTAGGACCATTAGGAACATATGTTATCATTTAGTGGGTCAAACGGGGTCATAGGGTTTAACCCATTTAAATACATGATTTATGTCCCTATGGGTCCTAGGACCCCTAGAAACATATATTGTCATATAATGTATTGAAAGGGCTCATGGAATACTTTATGACCCCTTTCAACTCATTTGAACTCATCATGTATTTTCCTAGGGGTTCTAGGATCCCTATGAACATATGTTAGCACTTAATGGGTCAAAATGGGTTGTAGGGAACCCTATGACCCCTTTCAACCCATTCAAAAACATGATGTATGTCCCTAGGGGACCTAGGGCAGCTAGGGACATACACAAAATGTTGTAATGGCTCAAAAGGGGTCATATGATACTCTATGACCCCTTTCAACCCATTAGATGACAATATATGTTCTCCTAGGGACATGCATGTTGTTTTCAAATTGGTAAAAAGGGTTCATAGGCATGCCATGACACATTTTGACCCATTACATTACAAAATATGTTCATAGGGTTTCTAGGACACCTAGGGACATACATGTTGTGTTCTGATGGGTGGAATGGGGTTAAAGGATATCCTATGACCCCTTTCGACCCATTACATGAAAAATATGTTCTTGTGGGTCATAAGGCCCCTACAAAAAAACATGTTATATTCAAATGAGTCATAGGTCATTTCAATCAAATACATGACAACTTATGTTCCTAGGGGTTCTAGGGCCCCTAGGGACATGCATGTTGTCTTTCAATGCATAGAAAGGTGTCATAGGGTATCCTATGACCTCTTTGGACCCATTACATAAAAATATATATTCCTAGGGCTCTTAGGAACCCTAGGGACATATCACTTATATTCCAATGGGTAGAAAGAGATCATAGGGTATCATATGACCCCTTTTGACACATTACATGAGAAAATATGTTCTTCGAGGTCCTAGGACCCTTGTCATCATGTGTGTTGTGTTCCAATGGGTCTAATTTTGACCCATTACATGATAAGATATGTTCTTAGGGGTCCTAATTTTAAGGAAACTCAGGTGTGGATACAGCTTCCTACACTAATATCATAAGGAAAGTATGATGCAAATCCTATTAAAATATTCTACAATTATAGATTCAATATCATGTAAACAACAATATTGCAGCCAACCATGCATACAAAAAATAGACAGAGAAAGGAACTCATAACACAAGGATTTGCCGGTGGGGAAAAAACTTTCGATAAAACAACCCCACCCCTTCAGAACCTACACAATGTATTATCTTCAGCAAAAGGTTACAATAAACTTGCATTGCAAGCTCAACATTGATAACAGAAGACTCCAGTAGCTACTCATAGTACCAACAATACACCTTTTTCGCATCACATCTCTTCGCAACCCTAAAAATGCTTATAACATGTGCTTCACTTTAGGGCTACTCCCAAAGGTAAACCATATTAGGGTTTTACCATTCTCCGAGAAAATAGGAACCCCAAAATTTTTTAGAGTGTACAGTACTCAAATATCTTAGTTGCCACATGTCTTCACCTATCATTGAATCTTCCTAACATAGCTCTTACGTGTCATAGGAATCCGTCATGATCATTTTAGTCATGATCTCCTTACACACAATTCAAGATGTTGACACATCAACATTATTTGAAAGAAATACATTTTACAAAAAATAAATAAGAATAGGAATTATACAAGGTTGAGACACCTTATTCCTAACATTCTCCCACTTGTTGAACACCTTGTAAGAGCAACAGGAACATAACAGGAACTAACTGCTATTGGTCGAAAGGCCCATAGACTCCAAACACCATCTAAACTTTTCAGTGCCCACTGGTTTCGTTAATGCATCTGCAACATTCTTCACAGTATCTACCTTCTCCAAATTTACCTTTCCATCTTCCACCATATCTCTCACAAAGTGATACTGCACATCAATGTGCTTCGTTCTAGCATGGAAAGTTGGATTCTTTGCAAGGAAAATAACACTCTGATTCTCATACCAAATAGTAATCTGTTATGCATCAACACCAACATCAAAACACAATCTCTTAAGCCAAATGGCTTCCTTACAAGCATGAGTAGTAGCCATGTACTTAGCTTCTATAGTGGACAAAGCAACCACAGGCTGTCGCTTGCTCATCCAACTGATGGCACCACCAAATATAGTGAACACATAAGCACTGGTGGATCTCCTGCGGTCAATATCACCTGCCCAATCTGAATCCACAAACCCATGAATACAAATTGAATGCGGAGATCTAGAAGAGTTACCATGATAACATATGGAGTAATCTGATGTACCCCTCAAATATCTGAATACTCGCTTAACTGCATCCCAATGTATCCGTCCAGGATTAGCCATAAATCGACTCAGGACTCTCACTGCTTGGGCAATGTCTAGTCTAATACAGACCATAGCATACATAATACTGCTAACTGCACTAGCATAAGGTACTCTACTCATGTCCTCCACCTCACTAGGATATTTTGGAAAATCATCTATAGATAAGTTTGTTCCCACAGGAATAGGAACACATAGTGGTCTACAATCTGCCATGCTGAACTTGTCCAACACAGACTTCACATACTTACTCTGACTCAACCAAAGTTTTCTGTTAGACTTGTCTCTACTGATTTCCATACCCAAGATATACCTAGCTACCTAAAGATCTTTCATCTCAAACTATGCTGACAACTGAGATTTAAAATCAGAAATCATACCCTTACCCTTCCCAAACAACAACATATCATCAACATATAATGCAATAATAAGAAGGCGATCATTTTCAATTCTGAAATAAACACAATGATCTGATTTTGATCTTACAAATCCAATTGACAACACAAAGGCATCAAAATTGAGGTACCACATCCTAGGAGATTGCTTCAAACCATATAGAGATTTCTTTAATCTGCAAACTAAGGATTCTTTACCTTTAACAATGTAGTGCTCAGGCTATGACATATAAATCTCTTCCTCCAAATCACCATGAAGGAAAGTTGTCTTCACATCCATCTATTCTATCTCTAAATCATATGATGCAGCAAGAGATAATAGAAATCTAATGGATGTCAAATTTGCAACAGGAGAGAATATTTCACCATAATCTATTCCCTCTACCTGTGAATACCCCTGTGCAACCAATCTAGCTTTGTACCTTTCAACACTGCCATCTGCACAGAATTTCTTCTTGAACACCCATTTAAAGCCAACAAATTTTCTCCCTTTAGGCAAAGGTACAAGGTCCCATGGTTTTTTTTCTCTAATGAAGCCATCTCATCATCCATAGCCTCAATCTAGGAAACTGCATCTTCCATGCCCAAAGCCTCTTTCATAGATCTAGGCTCATCAGTGTTAGTAATCAAAGCAAAAACAAAACTAGAATCTAACATAGAATAACCAAACCTTTCTCGTTTCTTTCTTTCACTCATGGATCTCCTCAAGGGATAAGGTTGAGGTTATTCTTCCTCTTCTTCTGAACTATCAGAGCTGCAAGAGCTCTCCTCATCATTAGACCCAACATGGTCTCTCTGTTCAGTCTTCTCAGGGGTAGGAGGCAACTGAACAACATCTTTTTCTTTTTCTTTTTCATCTGGTTATAGCACAATAGGAGAAGATGTTAGCTCTCTAAAAATAACATTTCTACTATACAACACCTTACTAGTCATAGGATCCCACAGCTTGTATCCTTTCACACTAGCACTATACCCGATGAAAATACATTTAACAGCTTTGTTTTCCAACTTAGATATTTTCTCCTTTGGAACATGTGCATAAGCTTCACAACCAAAAACACAAAGATGTCTAACTGAAGGCTTCTTACCAGACCACACCTCCATGGGTGTCTTACCAACAAGAGCTGATGTAGGAGATCTGTTAACCAGATAGCAAGTAGTGGCCACAGCTTCAACCCAAAACCTTTGTTCTAAACCAGCTCCACTAAGCATACTCCTAGCCTTCTCCATCAATGTCCTATTCATTCTCTCTACAACTCCATTTTTCTGTGGGGTATACAGAGTTGTCTTATGCCTCTCGATACCTTGTTCTTTACAGAACCTTTCAAACTCTGCTGAGCAAAACTCACCACCATTGTCAGTTCTCACACACTTACTCTTCTTACTAGTCTGATTCTCTACAAGGGCTTTAAATTCCTTGAATCGACTAAAGACTTGTGTCTTACTTTTAAGGAAATAAATCCATGTCCTTCTACTATAATCATCTATGAAAGATACAAAAAATATAGACTTGGAGATTGAAGGAACTTTTACAGGACCAAATACATCAGAATGAATAAGATCCAAAACATCAGAAGATTTGTGAGAACCAGAGTAAAACTAAACATGATTTTGTTTGCCATATACACAGTGTTCACAGAAGTCAAACTTGAGATTACAATCATTTAACCCCTCAACGAGATTTTTATTTTTCAGGGTTCTGAGACCCTTCTCACCAATGTGGCCAAAGCTTATATGCCACAACATTGTCTTTTCTGTAGGAAGCTTACCTTCCAAAGTGTTTGCATTGCCATCAGAACCAATAACCACAGTCTTCTTTACTGCTCATTCAGATGGTGGGGATGAAGTGATAGCTGCTCTCTTCTTTGAAACAGAAGAACTATTACACTAAGAAATGTATGCATCAAGATGAAACAAAGTACCTCTCCTAGTACCCTTAGCAAGCACCATGGCTCCTCTCATCATCTTACATCCATCTTTAGAAAAAACAACTTGCACACCTACATCATTCAGCATACTTATAGATAATAGGTTTCGTGCCAAACGTGGAATGTGCATAACTCCATTGATTCCCTTTACTCATCCATCAGGAAATTTGATAGTGACCCTTCTGTGTCCAACTATCTTTAGGTGAGAATCATCACCCAAGTACACCTTTCCACCATCAAACTCTTTATATCTTGAGAACCAGTTTCGATGAGAGGTCATGTGAAAAGATGCACCCGAGTCAACCAACCACACATCATCAGATGCATGGGTTGCCAAAGCTATGATGAATGCATCAACATCTTCTTGAGATTTTTCAGAACTAGAATCTGAGGCTTTCTTCTTCTTCTTAGGCTCTTTACAGTCTTTATGGAAGTGCCCAGTCTTATCACAGTTTGAACATTTTGCTTTGGAATTATTGGAAGTCTTTGACTTCCCACTGGATTTGGATCTACCCTTATTGTCAGACTTATTGTCATTTTTCTTTCCTCTTTCCGTGGATCTCCCACAAATAGCAAGGGCTTCTTTTTCTGAAATGGAAGCCTTTCTCTGCATCTCCTCTGATAGAAGAAAAGACACCACATCATCCATTTTGAAGGTGACTAATGTGCTTCCAAGAGCCATCACAAGATGGTCCCATGAATCCGGTAAAGAACACAAAAGTGTGTAGCAACGATCCTCCTACTCTAACTTGACACCAGCTGATGTCAACTGTGCAGCTAGTAGATTAAATGCATTTAAATGATCCGTTAAGGATCCACCTTCCTCCATTCATAGAGAATACAACTTCTTACTTAGGAACAACTTGTTCACCAAAGATTTGGCCTGATATACGGCCCCAAGTCTCTCCCACAAACTATATGTGGTTTTCTCATCTAGAACATTCAGAAGGGCTGCATCGGTCAAACAGAGTCTTATGAGACCCTTAGCTTTATGGTCTTTGATATCCCAATTTGCTTGAGCTATAGTTTTTGGTCTTGTAGCACTTGTAGTCACTTCCCATAGGTCACGATCTTCCAACATGTCTTCCATCTTGAGTTTCCACAACTCAAAATTAGTGCCATTAAATTTCTCCACCTCCATTCTTCCATATGATGAACTCGCCATCTCAATCTACAAATAAGATTCAAGATGCTCTGCACAAGACTCCCACTCAACTTGAGATTAGCTCAAAAAACCCTACCCAACAACTAGGATCAAAAGTTGATCAAGCTCTGATACCACTTGTAAGGAAACTCAGGTGCAGAAACAACTTCCTACACTAATCTCATAAGGAAAGTATGATGCAAATCCTATTAAAATCTTCTAAACTTATAGATTCAATATCATGTAAACAAAAATATTGTAGCCAACCATGCATATGAAAAATATACAGAGAAAGGAACTCATAACACAAGGATTTGCCGGTGGGGAAAAACCTTTTGGTAAAACAACCCCACCCCTTCAGAACCTGCACAATGTATTATCTTCAACAAAAGGTTACAATACACTTGCAGTGCAAGCTCAACATCGACAACAGAAGACTCCAGTAGCTACTCATAGTACCAAAAATACACCTTTTTTGCATCACATCTCTTCGCAACCCTAAAAATGCTTATAACATGCGCTTCACTTTAGGGCTACTCCCAAAGGTAAACTGTATTAGGGTTTTACCATTCTCCAAGAAAATAGGAACCCCAAATTTTTTTAGAGTGTACAGTACTCAAATATCTTAGTTGCCACATGTCTTCACCTATCATTGAATCTTCCTAACATAGCTCTTACGTGTCATGGGAATCCGTCATAACCGTTTTAGTCATGATCTCCTTACACACAATTCAAGATGTCGACACATCAACATTATTTGCAAGAAATAAATTTTACAAAACAAATAATAAGAATAGGAATTATACAAGGTTGAGACACCTTATTCCTAACACTAATGCCCCAGGGCCATACATGTTGTGTTCCAATGGGTTGAAAGGGGTCATCAAATACCCTATGACCCATTTCAACCCATTACATGACAACATATGTTCTCAGAATGTATGTTTTCATGTAATGGGTTGAAAAGGTCATAAGATACTCTATGATCCCTTTTGACCCATTGGAACACAACATATATGTCTATAAGGGTCCTAGTACCCCTAAGAACATATGTTATCATGTAATAAGTTGAAAGGGGTCACAAAATACTCTGTAATCCCTTTCTACCCATTGAAACACAAAATGTATGTCCCTAGGCATCCTATGACCCCTAGGAAGATTTTTAGTCATATAATGGGTTGAAAGGGGTCATAAGGTATCCCATGACCCGTTTGGACTCATTAGAACACATGTATGTCCCTAGGGGGATCCATACATCATCATATAGTTTATTATCTTAGGTTACTAATATATATTTTATATAATGATATATATTGTATATAATAATATATGATACATAATTATATAATAATATATAATAAGTAATAACTATATATAAAATATTTATACAATAAATTATTATTATTATTTAATACTATATAATAAATTTTAGTAACTATACATAATTATTGGTCGCCCCCCACCCCAAATTATGCTATAACTATATTATACTAGGGCTTGATATAACTTAAAAATTGGTCCCCCCTTTGAGTTTGGTAAATAAAAATCAATATTTATCTAAAAAATTGGTCCCCACTCCTTTTGCATTTGAATTTGGAACCATGATTTGGGCACATAGATCGGGCACCCTTTATGAAATTTGGTACATGGTCTCAAGTTAGATACCTAATAAGGAAAGGTATTACATTTTTGGTTTGGTATCACAATGGGTGGGAAAAAAGTCAAAGTGTGTTTTGAACCACTTTTAGACATTCCAAAACTACACATTTTCCACATTGCCACTTTTTGGCACTCCATGATCCTACACATAACCATAAGAAGTAGACTCATGCCTGGATGTGACAATATTTTTTGGGTATTTTTATTCCAAATAAATAATTAATTATGAATTTTCTACTATAGTATTTTCAAAATTAAAAAACTCCCATGTTTGACCACCTTAACTAATTCAAAACTATACATAATTTAATTTTTATTTTATTTTTCTTGTAGTAGAAGAAGTATGTAATGTGATGCATCTTTTGGATTTCAAAAATGTTATACCATTTCAAAGTTATATTTATTGTTCAATTAGTGTGTCAATTAGCACTTTATGTGTAACTCTATTAGGAAATAAATAATAATTACTTACTGAACTCCTAATTTGATAGACATTATATTTATGGAAAGATAAGAACATGCTTAAGAAACCCTTTTCATTTCATCAAACTTGAGTGAAAAAAAAAGTCATTAGTCACATGTTTGAAGTAAAATGCACACAAGAATAGGCCAAAAACATGTTTTTGGGACATTTTTTAAGTTTACCATGTAGGGTTGGTATCCAAAAAAATATTAGGCCTTATAAAGGTATTAATATTTTGGTTTGGTATTAGGATGGGTGAGAAAAAGGTTAGAAGAGATTTTGAAATTCTTTGAGGCATTTCAGAACTACATATTTTTTAGATCGCCACTTTTTTGGCACACCATGATCCTGCATATACCCTCAAGCAAGGGAGAATTTAGCAAATTATTAAAGGATCCTTTGTGAGAATTTCCTCTTTAAGATCTAGCACATTGTTGGCCACCAAGGGAGGAGTTCTAAATTGAATATTTAATTATATTCTATATTGATACATAGTTACATCTATGGAATCGTAATGGGATTATGATAGATCCATTATAAGTTGTGGAGATACCCTACATTCCTATTTCAAATTCAAGGTCTGTGATACTCTACAGGGAAAAATCCATATTGACAAGGGTTTTTAAGCAAGGAAAATCCTAACATTTATCTTGTTTAAATCGTTTAAATTTACATCTATTATTTCAAGGTTGATTCATCAATCTACCACTTGACCACGGTAAGCCCTCATCCACCAAATAACAAACACCCTTAAGTTTATGTGTGTAGGAGTAGGATAGTGTAATTGTGATTGTGGATATGGAAATAACTCTACTAGAATATTTTGGATAAGTTAGTTTGACTTTTTTACAGTGCCCTTAGTACATAGTGACATTGAACAAACCTGATTAGTCAAGTTATAACTAGGTTGACCTGGTCCCTACTGCTTTTCTAGAAAATAGTTTTTGTATTTTGTCTAATTCATTATGTTATTCAAGAATCCATAGTTAGATATTCATAAAAAGATCTAGATCCATTCTTTTCAAAGATAAAATACGTCTTCTAATACCCACTTTAAGGTGAGTCTTCCATACTTTATTTTCTTTCATATCTTTATCACATATCTATATCTTAATTGGCTGATTGTATGCATTTAGCATCTAGATATACATTATTCAATTAATTAGTTTAATTTTGCATACACATTATCATACATGGGTCAAATAGTATATTTCCTTATATTTCATTCTCCTTTAATGTTCAAATTTAGAATTGGTACCCTTTATCTTTTGGGTCTTGCTGATTTAATTTAGGTTATAAAGTGGAATCATATTTGGGGACTATCTTTTTCCCTTTACAAATCCTTTAAATGGCTTAGTAGAAAAAAATGGAGGACTACATCCTATTAAAGCATCTCCATTTTACACCTAAATATTATTAAAAAAAATCGTAACACTCTTAGATAATGGCCTAATAACCAAGACTAAATTTCTTCAAAACTCGTGTGTTTTGAAGAAATAAAAATTCTTCAAAAGTAATGTAGAGGGTCTTGGGTTTTAGAACTTATCTTATCCTAGTCAAATTTTAACCCTTAGAACAATCCAATGGTTCATTCCTTCTATGTCCTCTCCACCAACCTTGGCCTCTAAGACCCTTAAGTCAACTTTCCTCCTAGTTATAGTTGGGTTGGTGCAAGAACAAAACCAACTTATTTAGGAGCTATTCCTACTAGCCCTTACTTAACTTGTTCCTTCCCCTAGAACTCCAAACCCTTGCTTAATTAGGATCTTTCCTACATAATTCTTAGGTACTTCCTTATGTATAAGATACCTTCCATATCCATTGGAGACCTTTTAAACACTTCTAGCCATGTTAGCAATCACTTTTGTATCACCATCCACAAGTAGGGCTAATTAGGCCTAATTTGTATTAGATCTATTTTCACTATTGGAATACTTTAAGAATAACTTGGGGGGGGGGGGGGGGGGTGGGGGGTGAATCAGTTATCCAAGGTCTAGATGTATAAATAAAACTTTTCATAGCTTAGTGAACCCATAAGACATTTATGCTCATGCATGCATCCTTTAGAGTATGCAATCACTTAAAACTTGCAGGTTACTATCAAATCAAATTGCAGAAATGTAAAGCATGAAACATTATAAATTTTGCAACACACCTGACGTAATGATTTAAATGGAAACTCAATTTGGGAATAACCACTAGTAACATGCTATTATTTTCACTCTTTTGAAGTGATGCCCTATGATAGGCCAACCCTGATAGAGGTTACAATAAACACTATTAAATGTGACCCTATTAAAAGATTTCAATCACCTTGTTAGAAGTGAGCCTTGTTAGAGGACTTTAGACTATTCACTTGAAATGTCACCTGATTAAAGGATTTACAAATGACTATTAGGTCAACCTTAATCCAAAGGATTTACCCTAGACTGATACAATTGTTAGAGTGTAACAATAAGGTTTTGATCTGATACAACTTACAACTTCACTTGCAGATTACAGATCTCTATTAAGTCCTCAATTCTACTTGGCCTTCATACTTTTTAGCTTCGATAGCTTGTTCACCCTTCAAGCATTCATTGAATTAATACTTCTTTCTTAACATGCCAAAGAAGACTCTTCTCTTAGGTTACTTGATGAAGCAAAACCCTTGACTCCTTGTCTCCCTTAGGTTCTTGCACATGACAACCTTGCTTCATTACCAGCCATTCTTATAAATAGGAAATTGAGATATTTTGCCCCTCATTCTCAATTGTCCAATTTAAGGTTTGGATGGATTAGGTAGGATATAATGTATCTACCCCATATCTTATATCTCTTCTAGAAACTTCTCCTAGAATCCACTTTGAATTCACCTAAAAATGGTTTACCTTGAATTCTATGCCACAAACTTATCAACCTTATCTTCCACCTGGCTCACATAATCCAAGAAAAAAACTTGTCAACCTAGATTCATTGAATCCATGATCTTTTAAATAATACAGTAGCTTGACATTATCAACCTTCTGATGCTCGACACATGCTGCATTGCTTGGAATCCACTGTGAAATTACTCGACATGAAATAAATTGTACTGGTGCTTGACATCGACTAAACTTTACTTGGCATCCACTATTCTGCTCAGCATACACTAGAATAAACATTTACTTGGCTCCAACTAATTTTTGGCTTAGCTTGCTCTGACTTTGCTTAGAACCTTCTATCAACTTGGCCAATCTTGGAAGACAAACTTTGTGTAACTTGTTCTTCTAAACTTTCTTACAGTAACCGACCTTTGTAATCTCAATCATAACTCAACCTTTCCTCTAGGTGTTATTGTTACATCTTTTGATTAAATTGTATTCATCAATCAAATAAGTGATAGCACTTGAATCTTATAAGCAGTTATCTTACCAACAAATAGTAAGTTTGATGTCAGTGCCAAAACAATGATTGAAACACATAGTCTTCTTCAACAATCTCCCTCTTTCAATCTAGTTTCAACAATGATCATTTTAATCTATTTTCAACAATCCCCCTCTTTGGCATTGATGGAAAACCAAAATGATAAACCAAATCAACCAAATGGTAAACATTTCTGTTCAACCAAACTGACTAGTTTAAAACAGTAAGGCAATACCAAAAAGAAAACTTGTATTGAAATCTCTCCCTCTATCAACAACTTCCATCTTCTGAGTAGGCTACAAAATTCTTTCTTATAACTCCCTCTTACTATATCTCCCTCTGACTAGGTAGTTGTTGGATTTCTCTTTCTTTTCTCTCCTAATCAACAACTATCTCCTTAATTATCTCTTGATGTCTCCCTCTTATATCTCCCTTTTTGACAACAATCTCCTGATTAGTAGAACTTTCCTGATCAATAAACTCTCCCTCAAAATTTATACTGGCTTAATCAGATGAATATATCCCTCTTTGACAAAAATGCCAAAGAATTTTCATCTTTAACATGATAGATATAAACTTTTCAATTTCTTTAGCTTCTCCCTCTATCACGTTTCTTGTGAGTGATTTGAAGTTTTAGCTCTTTGATTACTTTAGGAACTCCTAAAGTAAGATCCTCTACATTAATGTGTAACATATGAATGTCATCTTGTTTGATGTAGAGAAAACCTTTCATTACTTAGATGGCCTTTGATAGGGGCATCACCCATAGTTTACCTCTTAGATACTCGTGAGCATCCCTTGGTAATGCTTTTGTGAAGATATTAGAAATTTGTTCCTTTGTGTTAACATATTCCATCTTCACCTCTTTATCTTGAACTGACTCTCTCAAATAATGATACTTGATTGCAATGTGCTTTTTCTTTGTGTGCATCACTATATTCTTTGATATATTGATAGCACTAGTATTGTCGCAAAAAATCATCACTGGTTCTATGATTTCTTCCTTCATACCTTTGAGTAGTTGTTTGATCCATACAATGTTTGTACAATTTACAATAGCAAAAACATATTTAGCTTCAACAGTAGATTGTGAAGTACAATTTCATTTCTTTCCAGTCCATGTAACTAGTCTCTTTTCTAAGAAAAATGCTCCTCCACTGGTGCTCTTTTTGTCATCAATGTTTCTAGCCCAATCAACATCAATATAGGCTCTTAATTCAAAATTTTCATTCTTCTTATATTATAGAACAAAATATTTTGTTCCTTTTAGATATCTCATTATTCTCTTCACAATCATTAAATGATTCTCCCTTGGATTAGTAGAGAATATTGCAACTATCCCTAAAGATAATGCAATATCAAGTCTTCTATGTATTACATATTGCAATTGTCCAATCATAGAGATATATAATGTTTGACTCACTTCAGGTGAATCATCATTCTTTGACAACTTAAGTCTTGTCACTATAGGTGTACTTATTAGTTTGGAATTCTCCAATCCAAAAGTTTTCAATATTTCTTTGACATATTTTGACTAAGTGTTGTATATACCATATTTCATCTGATATACTTGCAAACTCATAAATAATTTAATCTCTTCAAACATAGAGATTTCAAATTCTTGCTTTATGTGATTTGCAAAATCTTTACATAAAGCATCTTGACCACCAAATATGATATCATCAACAAAAAATTTAGATAGAAAAACACCTTTACCTTTTTTTGGCTTCATATAGAGATTTCTATTATCATCAATCCTTTCAAATCCAATCTTCACAAGATAATTATGAAGTCTCTCATACCATGCTTTTGGTGCTTGTTTCAAACTATATAGAGCCTTGTGTAGTCTACATACCATGTTCTTATTGTTAACATCAACAAAACCTTTTGGCTATTCTATGTAAACTTCTTCCTCTAATATACTATTCAAAAATGTAGATTTAACATCCATCTAATAAACTTTGAAACCTTTATATGCAGAATAAGAAAGTAGAGTTCTTACTCCTTCCAATATAGCAATAGGGGAAAATTTCTCTCCATAGTCAATTCCTTCTTCTTGTGCATATCCCTTACAAACTAATCTTGCTTTGTTCCTTGTGACTTCACCATTTTCATCTAGCCTATTTCTAAATACCCACTTGGTACCAATCACATTTTTATCTTCTCGTCTAGCAATAAACTCCATGTTTCATTTTTCTCAATTTCTTCAATCTCTTCTTCCATGGATTTACTCTAGTCATCATTTTCTAATGCATCTCTTATTGATTTGGGTTCCTTTATGCTCAACAAACATGTATCATTTCTCAATTTGTTTCGTGTCATTGGTCTAGCATCTTTATCTCCAATGATGTGAGTAGTAGGATGATATCTTTTGACATACTTGGACAATCTTGGTTCAGCTCTTGTTTCTTCATTTGGTCTTTTAACTTCAGAATCACTCTTTATATCTCTATTAGGTATCTCAACATCTCTTTCATGTACACTAAACTCAGAATCAAAATGTGCATCCACTTCATTCTACAACTCGACATCTGAATGTAGCTCAGTTCCTGAATGCAACTTGACATTCATAGGGTGTGACTCAATAGCCACTGAAACTTGTTGTTGATTTGTAACATGATTTGCAACATCTTCTTTAGCAGGCATAGCTTCATAAAAATATACAAATGATTTGTATTCTTCTAGTACTTTCATAGGTTTAACCTCATACACTCTATATATTCATCAAAGTTCACATTTGCACTTTCTAAAATTTTGTTAGTGTTAGTGTTACTTCTTTTGGAGTATCCTAGGAATATATCTTCTTCACTTTTTGCATCAAGCTTTCCATTCCTAACATCTTTAAGAATGTAACACTTACTTCCGAATACCTTAAAGTATTTTACATTAGGTGAGTATCCATACCATAGTTCAAAAGGTGTTGAATGAGTACCTTTCTCGACTTTCACATGGTTCAATGTATAGATAGCTATACTTATAGCTTCTCTCTAGTATTTTAAAGAAACATGCTTCTCCATCATGAGCGTTCTAGCACAATTCATTATAGATCTATTTCTCCTTTAGATATTCCATTTTGTGGGGGTGTTCTAGGGTAGATGTCTATCTTTTGATTCCTCTATCATTATAGAACATCTCAAGCTTATTTGATGTAAATACACCTCCTCTATTAGATCTCAAACACTTTAGACTTTTACTTGCTTCCTTCTCAACTCTTGTTAAGTACCACTGAAAGATTTGAAAAACATCAAATTTCTATTTCAAAAACATAACTATCATCATCCTAGAATAGTCATCAACAAACAATATTATGTACTTATCTCCTTTGTAGCTTTGCACATCAATTAGTCCACACAAGTCAGTATGAACAATCTCTAGTATTTCTTTAAAGGTATAATTTTTTACTCTTAAAACTTGACTTTGTCATTTTGCCTAACTGACATTGCTTGCACATTACATTATTGGACTTCTTCACCTTAGGAAAACCTCTAACTTTCTTCATGTTATTGATGCTAACCAAGTTATCAAAATTAAAATGACATAACCTCTTGTTCCATAGCCATACATCATCAAATTTTACAACAAGACAAGTAGCATCCTCTATATCAAGATAGAATAGATTAATTCTAGTTTGATCACCTTTTCCAATCAATTTCCCATTTGTGTCATATATCTTAGCAATATTGTTTTGAAACTCAACCTTACATCCAAAATTATTCAGTTGTGACATACTCAACAAATTATAGTTAAGTCCTTCAACATAGTAATCTTTGTCACATAAAATCTTATCTATGAGTTTGATAGAACCTTTTCCTTTTATAAAAAATGGTGCATCATTACTAAATATTACACTATTTCCATCATAAAAATTTAGGGTAATGAACTTACTTTTGTCTCTAGTCATGTGATGTGAACATCCATTGTCAATAATCCATCTATCATTCTTTTTCACACAAGTTACAAGTGTAGTTATCTCATTTTCATCAGATTCTTCCTTCATTGCAACATATACTACTTCATCATCATGTTCATCAAAATCATCCTTTGTTTCCTCTTCAACAATGCAACAAGACTTCTTGCCTTTGTCTTTGTAATTTTTTTTGTCTTCATTTCTTCTACTCTTGTAATTTTCACCACCTCTATAGTTCTTTTCTCTGGACATCTAGCAGTAATATGACCAACCTTATTGCAATTGAAACAAATGATAGGCAACTTACCTTTGAACTTGCCTTTACCTTTGTGGAATCTTCTTGAGAGTAGTACTTCAAGTTGCTCAACATCCTCCTCATCTGTAGCACTATCACTTGATACATATTTCTTCTTCTTCTTTTTCTTCTTCTTCTCATCATGTTCCTTCAATGACACATTTGCTTTGAAAGCAGATTCAATCTTTTCAAGTTTGTAATTATCAAAGTTAGACAGCTCAAAAGAAGCGAGTCTACCTACCAAACCTTAAAGTGATAGCTTGTTCCCTAGAATATATCTCAATTCTTGAATTGTGGAGACTATAATAACATATATAGGTAATAGTATTCTCAAAATTTTTCTTAAAATAGTATCATCATCTAGTTTTCCATTTACTCCTCTTATTGTATTAACTACTTTTATCCTTGTAACATATTGAGAAATATTTTCACCTTCTTCCATTCTCATTTCATTAAACTTACCTCTGAGGCTTTCAGATTTGGTTCTAAGAACATTGGTGTCTCCTCCATAAATGGCTGCTAGGGCATCCTACATTTTCTTTGCATTTTCAAGGCTTTTAATATCATAAAATTCAACATAACTTAGGGCAGAGGCAATCTCCAACATTGCCTGGTTGTGTTCTTTCTTCTTTTTCATATCTTCAATAGTTGGGACACCAAAAGGATCAACATGTTTCTCAAAAATGGTAGATTGTGCATGATCTCCAAGTCCTCCAAGGTGTAGCTTCATCAAACTTTTCCATGCGGGAAAGTTATCTCTATTGAGCTTGGGCACTTCTCTTTTAGACATCTCAATCTTTGTGCTTCTAGTACCTTCAAACTAGTCCTCTCAAGCAGATGAATCTAATACCAATTGTTGGGATACTTTTAGAATAACTGAGAGGGGGTGGGGGTTAATTAGTTATCCAAGGTCTAGATGTATAAATAAAAAATTCCACACCTTAGTGAACCCATAAAATATTTATACTCATATATGCATTTGTAAGATTATGCAATCACTTAAAATTTGTAGGTTACTGTCAAATCAACTTGGAGCAATGTAAAGCATGAAACATAATAGATTCATCAACACACTTGACTCAATGATTTATGTGAAAACCTAATTTGGGAAAAACCACCGGTAACATGTTACTATTTTCACTCTTCTAAAGCGATGCCTTGTGAAACACCAACCTTGTTAAATGTTCCAATACACATTGTTAAATGTGACCTTGTTAAAGGATTTCAATCACCCTATTAGAAGTGAGCCTCATTAGAGGACTTTAGACCACTCACTTGGAATGTCACCCAGTTAAAGGATTTACAAATGACTGTTAGGTCAACCTTAATCCAAAGGATTTACCCTAGATTGATACAATTGTAGAGAGTAACAATAAAGCTTTGATCTAATACGACTTACAACTTGAAAATTATAGATCTCTATTTAGTCATAAATTCTACTTGGCCTTCATACATTATAGCTTTGCTAGCTTGTTCACCCTTCGAGCATTCATCTTCTTAAGCCTTCTTGCTTAACATATCATTGCAAACTCTTCTCTTAGGTCACTTGATGAAGAAAAATCCTTGACTCCTTGTCTCCTTTAGGTTATCGCACATGACAACCTTGCTTCATGACTAGCCATTCCTATAAATAGGAAATTTAGATATTTTTCCACTCATTCTCCATTGTCCAATTTAGGTTTTGGATGGATTAGGTAGGATACAATGTATCTACCCCATATCTCATATCTCTTCTATAAACTTCTCCTAGAATTCACTTTGAATTCACCTAAAAATAGTTTACCTTGAATTCTGTGACACCAACTCATCAACCTTATCTTCCACTTGGTTCACATAATCTAACAAAATAAACTTGTCAGCTCAAATTCATCAAATCCATGATCTTTTAAATAATGTAGTAGCTTTGCATTATCAACCTTCTAATGCTCAACACATATTGCATTGCTCGACATCCACTATGAAATTACTCAACATGAATTAAAGTTTACTAGTGCTTGGCATCCACTATTCTACTTGACATACACTAGAATGAACATTTACTCGGCTACAACTAATTTTCAACTCGGCTTGCTCTAACATTGCTCAACACCTACTATCCACTTAGTCAAGCTTGGCAGGCAAACTTTGTGTAACTTGTTCTTCTAAACTTTCTTAGTGTAACCAACCTTTGTAACCTTAAGTAGATTATAAATTCATCATGTCATCACTGTCTTAACTGATTCTTATACTTCATTACATAATCATAACTCAAACTATCCACTAAGTGCCACTGTTACATCTTTTAATCAAATCCTCTTCATCAATCAAATAAGTGATAATACTTGAATCTTATAAATAGTTGTCTTACAAGGCAATAATAGGTTTGACATTAGTGACAAAATAATGATTGAAACACATAGTCTTCTTCAACAATCTCCCTCTTTCAATCTAGTTTCAACAATCTCTTTCAACATTGATATTTTCAATCTATTTTCAACATTAACTATTTTGGTCAATTACTGAAAATTATTCTACACAACCCTATGGAAGACCATATGGTTCTAAAAGCTATCACTTATCACTTCAAGAATCTAAATTTTTAGATCTTCAAATCACCCACAATCCTAATTGCTCATAGGCCCTAGTTTCTAGGCTAGTTTTTAGGCCTCTAGATCAGTCACAACAAAATGCATCCTAGATGTCCTCAAACTTCACAAAAAATCCTACAACCACTCCATCATTTAAGGGGACTTGCTAGGGCTGAAAATCATGTCATGGATTTGATCATATCAGTTCATGGGTGCTCTCTCCAAAAAAATCTTCTCACTATCCTAGCTCACATAATCCAAGTAGTTAGCCTAGGGTATCACTCCAAAATTAGGAGATCAGTTGCACAAAAAAAAAATGGAAAAAAAACACTATATGCATGACCTAACCTATCATTCTACCAATTTTCATTCATTTTCAACCATGGATGCTTAGGTTAGAGCCATTTTAATGGTTGCAACTCTACAAATGGAAATTGTTGACCCAGACACCTAAAATACAATATAATTCTTCAATCCCTCAATGTGAGAATGAACTTGAATATGTGAAAGAAAGATAAAACAAAACTCTACATTCCCATGAAGTCAGATTGTACAATTTAATCTATATACCACCATACAAGAGTTCAAAAACACTATAAATGCAAGTGAAACTCAGAGAAACATTTGTATAGATTATTCACACATGTGATCTACAACTAAACTTCATTCTAACCTCCAAAAATCTTCATCCCATGCTCAAATACCTAAGCATGGGCAGCTATAACCACCCATTTCTTCATTAGCAACTTCTTGCAAAAAGTTGTAAAGTGTTACTTGAGAAAGTTTTGAAAGTTGTTAGCAACTTTTAGCATTTCTTGCTTTTTGAGTGCTTTAGGCAAGTTGGTGCTCCTAGACCTATCTTAGAACTCTTAGGAAACTATAGGAGACCATGTACCCTAGTTTCTAAAACTTAGCAACTTTTGACCCACTTGACAACATTTTGTCCCTATGAGAAATGTTTGCCCTTACAAGCATATTAGGACTAGTTTGGACCCAATAACCATTAGATCTTATTACACACATCCTAAGACTCCTAACTAACCCTAAACAACACCTAGCCAATCATCAAGCCAAAAAGGGAGTTTCCTTGCATCGTACTCTCCTAAGATGAAGAACTCAAGTCCTTTGAGTGAGAAGGTCTTCAATGATGACTCCATGCTTCAATATGGGTGCTTTAGTCATCCAAGTGACTTCAACATCTAGAAATCCATTCCAATTTACTAGATATTGTTTGTATGTACCCTTCCTAGTCTTATTGGGAACCTTGGAGTCAAATATATTGTCCAGTTGTAAAGGTTGAGGAGTGGGAAAATATTTGACCCAATCATCTTCTCCCAAGTCTGAAAGAGTTTGTTGACCAATGTTTGAAGGAAGACCCTTATAGGTATATAGATCAAACGCATTAAAGATAGGAGAGATACCCAAATCAAGAGATAACTCGAGCTCATATGCATTGTTACCATACTTGTGCAAGATCTTAAATGGTCCTATCTTCTTCATTACTAGCTTGGTTGACTCTCCTTTTGGTAGTCTCTCCTTCCTAAGATAGCCAAGTACTAGATCTCTCACCTTGAATTGTAAATCCCTCCCTATCTTATCTACCCTAGTTTTGTACTTGGAAGCTTGTTGTTGTAAAGTCTTCCTAACTTGTTCATGAAAATCTTTCATCTACTCTACAAATGATTCTCCTTGAGTACTCTTTCTATCCTACAAACTAAGGTCTCTTAATTCCATTACCCCTCTTGGACTAACCCCATAGACTATTTCAAATGGACTCTTGCTAGTGCTCCTATTGATGGAGTCATTGTTGGTGTATTCTTCCTACCCTATAATGTGGTCCCATGATTATCCATGCTTCTTAGTTAAGCACCTTTGTAGGTTACCTAGAGATCTATTTACTACCTTAGTTTGATCATTTGACTAAGGGTGATAGGCTGAAGAGAAAGATAAGTTTGTTCCTAGCATTTTCTAGAGGGTTCTCTAGAAGTATCCCACAGACTTATTATCCCTATCACTCACTATGTTGAATGGCAATCCATGTATCCTCACTATGAGTGGAAATCATTGGTTTGTGTGCAAGGAATGAAGTGTTCCATCTGGCTAAGCCTATCCACCACTACAAATACACTATCATTCCCTCTTGGTTTCTTAGGTAGTCCCAAAAAAATCCATGCTTAGGCACTCCCAAGGTCTCTGTGGTATGGATAGAGGTTGGTACAATCCAGTGTTGCTAATATGTCCCTTGGCTCTTTGGAATATCTTACATTACTCCACAAACTTCTTGACATCTGACTATAGTGTTGGCCAATAGAAATGCCTATTCACCTGCTCAAGTGTCTTGTCTACTCCAAAGTGGCCTCCAAAACTTCCTTGGTTTCTTTGATTATGTTCTCCCTCATTGAACTTTGAGGTATACACAAAAAGTTTCCCTTGAAAAATAGCCCTTCCTACAACATATAACTAGTAAACTCCACCTTAAAGCCCTATTTGAACATCTCACATGCTTCATATATGTCCTTGGAATCTTTGTCTTTCTTGCAAAGCTCTTGAAGGCCACTCATTCCCACACTTTGTAAGTGTATTTCTAGAATAGCTAATACTCTCCTACTCATAGTATTTGCAACCTTGTTACTAACACATTTCTTATGTTTTATGAAAAAGGTATATTCTTGCAAGTATTCTACAAATTTGAGGTGTCTTTGGTTCAACTTTTCTTGCTCATTAAGGAAGCTAAGGGCATGATTACATTTGTAAACTATAAATTCCCTTTGTAGGAGATAATGTCTCCACTTTTTGAGTTCTTGTACCATTTCATAAAACTCCAAATAATAGGTAGAGTACATTTTCTTGGCTTCATTCAACTTCTCTAATAATAATGCTAGAGGGTGTCCTTCTTGAGTCAACACTACCCTAATGGCTAGCTTACTAACATCACACTCCACCACAAATAGCTAATTGAATCTAGGGAACCTAAGAGTAGGTCATTTTGCTATTTTTTTTATTCATCATTTCAAATCTTTTACCTATTGCTTCTATCCACTTAAGCTGACATTTAATTCCTCCTTTAATGGTATTTAGAATTGGTGCACACACATGAATAAATCTTCTCAAAAACTTCATATAGTAAGAGGCTAATCCATAAAAACTTCTAAAATCCCCTGTGGATCTAGGTACTGGTCATTTTGATATAGTCTTGACCTTATCAGGATCTATCTTTATGCATCCATTGGAAACAATAAATCCAATGTATACTAATTCACTTTTCAAAAAATCACATTTTTCTTGGTTGATCATCATCTTTTCTTGGTGTAGCCTTCTCAAGACCATCTCAAACACTTCATGTGCTCCTCCTTAGACCTGCTAAAGATCAAAATGTCATCTAAATAAAAAATTACAAATTTACCTATAAATTCTGCTAGCACTTCATTCATGAGCCTCTTGAATGTGCTAGGGGCATTTGTCAAGCCAAAGGGCATCACAAGCCACTCATACAACCCTTCATTGTATTGAAGGTTGTCTTCCTTTCATAACTAGGTAACCTTGATTTGATGGTATCCTGATTTCAAATCCACCTTAGAGAAATAACAAGAACCTCCAAAATTTTCCTGCAGGTCCTTAGTCTGGGGCATGAAAAAATTATACCTGATTATAATTTTGTTAATATCCTTAGGGTTAGTACACATCCTCCATTTTCCATCCTTCTTAGGTGCAAGGGTAGTGGGCACAACACAAGGACTTAAGATATTCCTTATAATCCCTTTCTCTAGTAGGTGTTGTATGATGCCTTATTGGGTAGATTAGCTCCTATTATTAGGTCTATCTAATGACACGCATCCCTCATAGGTGACAAAGAACTAGGAAATCCATTATCTACTATCTCATGGTATTTCTCTAGCAATGATTGCACTTCTTGAGGCATATTGACTTTCTCCTTAATCTTTCCTCTTGGTTTCACTATTACTATACAACAAACCACCTTCTCCTTATTCATGGATTTAAGGAACTCCTTTCCACTCAAAAGCATCACACTAAACCACACATGCTTCTCTTCATTAGGTTTTGTCAAAGGATCCATTTAAAAATTCTTACCTTGCTTAGTGATTACATAATTGTTATTTTCCCCATCATGAATGGCCTTTACATAATATTTCCATAGATATCCTAATAGGAATTGATAGGAATCCATAGGCATTATGTCACATAATACTTTATCTTTGTACTTTACTATTTCAAAATCCACTAAATTTTTTTCATCCACCACTATTTGTTGACCCTTGTTTAACCATGACACCTTGTAAGGTGTGGTGT
This sequence comes from Cupressus sempervirens, assembly GCA_028749045.1. Classification (NCBI taxonomy): domain Eukaryota; kingdom Viridiplantae; phylum Streptophyta; class Pinopsida; order Cupressales; family Cupressaceae; genus Cupressus; species Cupressus sempervirens. The sequence goes on along the minus strand of CM053792.1, from coordinate 656,509,127 downwards.
GGAGTATCCTTCTAAGCTTTAGTTTTTCCACCATCTATATTGACACTATGTTCTCCATGGAACTGGAATCCACTATCACCCTGCATATCTTCCCAAGGGACCTACAAGTGGTTTTGAAAAAGCTCTTCCTTTGAGGTGGCTCTACAACACTAGGAAATTCAATAGTGTTCTCCTCAATATAAGATTTTCTCCATCCAGTTCTAATCCTACCTTGGAGATTGGTGAGATGATGATTTGTGTTTCCTCTTCTTGTACTAACTCAGTTCTTCTTTCTCCCATGGATGAGATCGAACCTTTTTCAGGACATTTTCCCACAGTATGACCCACTTGGTTACAATTGTAGCATCTACCTATGAAGGCTTAATTACCCTTTCCTTGTGACTGAAACCTACCCCTAGGAGTTTCTCTTCCTTTGTATCCTCCCCTTTGAAATGAACCTCTACTCTGATTTCCTCCATTGTTATCTATAGAGTGAGATTCTTCCAGCCTACTTAGGCTTTTTCCTCTCCTAAAGTTACCCCTTCCTCTAAATCATCTATTGTCTCTTCCTCTTTGTTAGGAATCATGTCTCCTCCTATCCTTCTCCTTTTCTCTCAATGCTAATTTAAATAATTTGTGCATACTATTAGGGGCCATCATACTGATCTCATATTAGATTCCTTGCCTCAATCCATTAAGATACCTTGCTACCCTTTCTACTTCCTCCTCCTGTCTCCTTGTCCTTAGGCTCAACTTGTTTAATTCCTTAGTAGAGGAACTTACTATTAGCTCCATTTGCCTTAGGTTCTATAACTTTTGATACATTTGTATCTCATAATCAATGGGAAAAAATTGTGCCCTCAACTTGATTTTTATCCTATCCCAAGAAATTATTTCTTCTTCCTGGCTATTACCCTATCATCTTATATCATACTCCACCAAACCAATTTTGACCCCTTAAGACTAGCCTTGGCATAACTAAATCTCTTCTCATCTAGCACCTTTTTATAAGAAAATTTATTATCTATAGCCTCTAGCCAATCTAGCAACTCTTCCCCATTCAAACTGCCACTATAGTAAGGAATGTGTTCAATACTATCTTTATTGATAGATTTTAAGGCATCCAAGAACACTTTCTAGCCCTTATCCATGTCCACATCTTTTCCTTTTCTAGATGTATCTCTTATGTAGCTTTCATCATCTTCCTTAGTTTCCTCTCCCCATTCAGTGAACCTCCTTTTACTCTTTGATTCTATCATATTGGCCTTTGCCAATAGGTCTTGGACTAAGTACATTATGGAACCCTTGCTCATTGCCTTGGATAACATGTTGTCAACCTCTTGTATCTCCTCTTTGGACATACTATTGATCTCAGATTAGTTTTGAGAAGTAAGATCAACAGTATGTCCACAATGAGTGTTGAGCCACTCATATGCCGAGTCACTCATGTGTTGAGAAGATAGTATATGTCAAGTGATTCAAGAGCCAAGTAAATAGTGGATGTTGAGTCATAGTAGAAAGATTAGTGTATGCTAAGCATCAAAGACTTCAGATGCTGAGTAAGACAATTTTGACATATTTATTTGTAATGGCACAAAGAACTATGTAAACTATTTTTGAGCTGACTTAAGGATGAAATACAATATTTTGGAGATAAGGATTAATCTTAAGTTGGATTCCCAATGCAATTACATGTAGCCAATCATTAAATTGGAAGGATTAAGCGGCAAAATGGATGAATCTTAGCTGTAGATTTATACCTAACCCTAAGTCACCAAAGTCTTCTTGAGGAGGATAGACCCTAAACTTTCTATGAACGTTAAAGGAATGAAGAGAGAATTTTTTGTGTGAAAATAGAGAATTCATGGTGCCTAAGAACTTATGAAGTGAGATCATATTGAAGAACTAGTTAAAGCTTGAGATAGAGGAAAGAAGATAGTTTACAGCAAAGAGACATTTGATCAAGAAAGATCAATATGAAATTAGTTTAGAGGTGATTTTTTATCAAGCAATCAAGTGCTAACCAAAGGATCAATTCTTAGACATTTTAATATGTGATTTTAGTCAAAATATCTTAATAGAGTAGTCCTAATAGGCTATATTGAAATCCTTTAATAGGGTGCTTACTTAGTTGTAAGTTAAAGTCCTGTAGCAAGGCACACTTCTAATAAGGTGTTGAAATCCTTTAATAGGGTGAGACCTAATAGTCTTTGTAAGCCTTTAACAGGGTAGATCTTTCACATGATAGATCATGTTTCATGGTCAAAACATTGTAACCTTAATTGGATACACTTTATTATTGCAATATTGAAGATTTGTGGGTGTCATCCTCACCCTAGTTTTACTTTCTCACTTGGAGGGTTTCTGGATAATCATATATGGTGTTATATGTGTGTGAAGTTTACCTTTCTTATTGTAATTCCAAAAATTGGTATTAGAGCCTTATTTTCTAAAAGAGAAGCTTTGTAGCTTTGAGGAAAGATCTTGAAATGGAAGTCTCCATGTTGGGAAAGACTATTGATAATCAAGAGATTGAAATAAATCTCATCTTACATCAACTGAATAAAGCAAGGGAAGAACTAAAGAAATCCATTAAGAGAAGGAAGAAAATTTCAATTGCAAAGAATGACACACATTACAAAGAGATAGACAATACTAAGCTATTTTCAAATGAAGACTCCAATGAATTTGATGTAGTAGTTGCAATCTAATGGAAAAGAATAGATCCTAAGATGAGAAAATCAAAAATCTCAAGTTAGAGCAAGAATGACAAGCCATACTGCTATGTGAGGTGATTGAATAGAAGAAGAAAGACATAGAAGAAAAAGCTATGATTGAAGAAGATAAAGGAGTTTTGGCCAAAATACTAGAAGAGAAGTCAATAGAGCTAACCAAGATTTCCAACATGCAATTGGATACTCTAAGTCAAATGATGAATGCTAATTATGAACTAAATATCAAGGACATTGAGATAACAATATTGAAGTTGCAAAATGAACAACTACAAAATGACCTAAAGAGGGAAAAAGAATTTGTTGAAAGTTTCTATGAACCAAATGAAGCCATCAAATACTTTGAGCAACTATTGAGATCTCTTAGGTCCAATAATGATACATCTAGACTAGGATACACAAGCACTGAAGAAGGAGAGTCATCCAAAAGTGCTAAAGAAAGGAACAATGGAGGTAAGAATTGAAAATCTACTTGTCATAATTGTGGTAAGAAAGGACATACTACTAATGTGTGCAGGAGAAAAACTACAAATCAAAATTTCAAACATAAGAACATGGTTCACTGCCAAAAGTGTAATGAACAAGGTCATTATGAACATGAATGTAGAACCAAGACCATGCACACACAAATATTTCAAGGATATTGCTAAAAATGTCAGAAGTATGGAGATAGAGCTTTTGAGTGCAAATCCAAACCCATGTGTTCATCAAATAGGAAAACAAAGGTAAGGAATAATGGTAACTCTTATCACTGGGATTATAATACAAGATATAACTGTTATTATTGTCAAGAATATGGACATGTCCTTGAGAATTGTATTAGGACACACTTCAGAGGTGACTACAAGAGGTGGTTGAGTCAAACCACATGTTTTAGTTGTTTGAAGACTGGTCACATCACTAGGTATTTCCCAACAAGGTCAAAAGCACCAAGTTATGAGTTTGATAAAGGCAAAGGCAACGAAATTTTTGAAAATATCAAAAATGAAATGAACAGGACATGGAAGAAGAAAGATGATTGCAACACATCAAATGGAGAAGGGATCACTTCACCCAATGGGTCAGGTGATCACACCTCATCAAACTAGGCAATCAAGAGTTATGTGGGACTAATAATTAAAAGGTTATATCATTCATTAGTTCCAAAGGATTTAGTAGTGGAAAGATTACATTATCATGAACAAAGATGCAAGATGTTATTAGACATCCAAGACATATCTTTAAGTTTTTTATGTTACTGTTGAGCATGGAATATTTTTGATGTATATCAAGTGAAATGCCATTCAATGTCCAGCTCATAATGGATGCTGAGAAAATGGAATGTTAATGGATGCCAAGAAAATGGAATGCTAATTGATGCCAAGTGAGCTTGAAATTGGTTCATGCTAAGCTTACAGTTGTGTAAACATTAGGTTTTTGAAGGGTATTTGATCAATTTTAGCTCATTTGACATCATTTCAAATTTGAGAAAGAGTGAGGAGAGTAGAAGGAAATCTAGAAATCCATTGCAATTAGTTGTAGAAGATCTAAGTAGTGATTCTACACTAGTTCGTCAAATCTCACAAGGTATTCAATAAGGGCCGAGCTACGCAGTTTATATTTTTGTAAACCCTAGTTTTTCACAAATGGCATCTAGTTTGAAGAATGTAGAAGGGAAGGAACTTTTGAATGTTCAATTAGTGAGTAATGAAGTTAATCAACGGATTTTCAAAGCTATTCTTGATATTTCTTACAAGAAAAACCCTTTTGGTGTGTTATCCATGATACCACCAAACATTTTAATGGTGCAAGATGTGAGAAAATGCTATAACTATAAGATAGGAAGCATTGGTGATATGGAGATTAGGGAAGCATGCAATAGATTATGTGAGAATGGTGTGTTGAAAGAAGAATTCAAAATTGTAGAGAGGAAAGGGTTAAATCGTGCCCTAGATTTCTCAAATGTATTCAAGACCCAGTGGATTAGGATAGTGCTAAACCAAATTCATGATAGTTCATTATGGATGGATAATGAACCTATCAAAATTACTAAAAGGATAATCCATAGGGTTACTAGTTACCCAACCCTTGATCAGCCTAAGACATTGAGAAGTGACTTGAAGGAGGTGATTGAGAAAAACATTGGAGCTGTATGGAACAAGAGAGGCATGATAATTGAGACAATCACTAATCCTTTGATAGAGTTTATTGTGAGGGTTATATCACACAATTTTTACCAATCTAGTAGATTAAATAGTTTCCCCTATATAGTAGTGGATGTTGGATACAAGATTTTCAAGAAAGATCATACATATGATGTAGTAGAGCTACAATTACAACAACTAGTTGAGAACCTTGGAGCAATTAGAAAGATAGAGCATACAATGTAAATTTGGTTCTATTTTGATATGCATATTCTTTTATGTAAAAAACACATTCCCTACATTTGGAATAGTTGCATGGAAAACCAATAGATTATTAGTAGTTCAAATAGGTGAATACATTGAGGAATTGGGAAAGAAATTTGAATCTATGATGACTAGCTATTTTGAAGACTTTAAGAAGTCAATGAAGAAGAGACTCAGAATGCCAGTATCACTAGTGGAAAAACACTATGATGACATTTTTTTCCAAGTGGATGCTGACTATACTTTTGTACAAGCTGCTACACCAAGGTTGAGATGGTTGAGACCCTTAAGATATGAAATAAGTGTGGATGAAGCCTCTAAAACTATAACAACTTTACTTGTAGAAGAGGTAGATAAAATTGCAAAGACATTTGGGAACTATGAGTTGGAAAAGTCCAAAATTACCATGGAATTAAAGACAACTTCTATTATTAAAAAGTAGGATAATTTGGTGAAGAAGCTAAAAGAAAAATTTGGAGAGGGTATCAAGTAGGAGGAAGAAGAGGAAGAAGATTCTCAAACACAAGCTCCTCTTGCACTAACACAAGGTATGGGAGAGGACTAGTAGGAAGAGGAAGAGACTGAAGTCACTAAAGGTGCTAAGGAAGAAGAAGTTGAGGAAGCACCTACTCCCACACAACAAAAGAAGAGGAAGGCCAAGGAACAACCTGTAACAAGGGCTAGAAAGGCTATCAAATCGAGCCAAGCCAAGCCCACTACACCTAGTTCAAGGGCTAGTACACATGCAACAACTCAAAAAGCTAAGGAAAAGACCAAACCAATAGAGCAAGGAGGTCAAGAGCAGAAGAGACCAAGAAGGAAATATGTTGCGCAAGCAAAATTTGATGAGGAGAAAATAGAGTCAAATGACAACAACCAATTTGAGGTGGTAAGTCACAATATTCTTTTAGACCTAGAAAATTTATGTGAAAATGTTAAGAATAGTACTAACCTATTAGGATTTATGCATGTTGATTTTGAAAATCTTGGTAAAGTGGAGAAAAATCAAGTGGAGGAGGCCATATATGCCATGATGGAAAAATTCAAAACTACCCCACTAGAACTTTCCAACTCAATGCCAAAGAGTATATATGACATAGTTGAGAAAAAATGACACTATTGTCTAAACTTAGAGAGAGAAATAAGAGAAAATTCATTGGCACAAGTGATGCCTAAACTAACTATGGCAGAGATTGCTAAGGCCATGAAGAAATATGTAGTTAGGCTTGTACCTAAATATAGAGCCTTTAGCATTTTACAAAATAATATTGAAGATGTAGTTAAGAAGTCCACACAAATGTGGAAAGTAACATATGGGTTAACTACAATAAAGGAAGGTGAGGAAGAATCCATTGAAGTGAAGGATAATGAAGAAGATGATCAAGAAAAAAATGTTGAGGGAGGAGTAGAAATGAACATAGATGACAAGGCAACAACTAAGCCAGAGTAGTAAGAAAAAGAATAGAGTGTGCAAGACACACAATTGCCTAGTAATAGCCCTCAACATGTAACTAGTGTAAATACTGAAACAATCACTGTTAAGGATGTTTTTGATATCATTACATAGAACATCAATCCCCTTATAAAGGAAGATCTCAAGAAGATCCTAGATCAGTCCACACTATAGGAAAAACTTTGTGATAATCATGTATTGGTCAATGTGCATGAACTATAGAAGATAGTGACTGACACTGAAAGGGAAAAGGTGAATCCACAAGAACCACCTTCTATCATCCCCAAGTTACTCATGCACAACCTTTGGTCAAATAACTTGAAGCTACATTAGACAAGGTTGATACTATTGAGATGAATACAGTGGAAGTACAAACCACTACTAAAGAACAAAAAGAAACAGGTTAGATAGAGTCATCTGCACCTACATCACAAGATCAAGGTGCAAGTCAAGTCATTGTGGTAGAATAGGGAAAGCTTGAAGAGGTAGAGATAACACCTACGGTGAAGGATCAAGTTGCCATCCAAGTCCTGGTAACCTTACCAACATTTGGCACTCCTTCCACTAACCCTCTTTAGAAGTCAAGCATAGATGCAACTCCATTGTAGATCTTAGTGCTAAGCTTGAGTTTATCAAAGGCAGAGGAAGTCATATAGTATGGAGATGTGAGCCTTGATGAAGAAATCATTTTCCCAAGTATGACTATGATATAATGACCATAGAACAGATGGGCATACTCCAACAAGCCCTAGCAAGGAAGAAGCATCAAGAAATGGTTAGAAGGGAGTATAGGTAGAAGCAAGCATTGCAAGATATAAAAGACATCTTTGGATGAAACCAAGCCACTGATGGAACAATTGATAGATATAGTGGAAGAGGTTAGTGATGCTAACCTAGACACAAATGCAAAATTATTAGAATGGTCAGAAAATAAGTTTCAAAGCCAAGTAAATGAAAAGATATTAGGTGATATAGCACTAACACAAGTTGCATTGGCAACTAAGGTTGAGGATGTGAAAAAGGTACTTGTGAACATATTATCATTTTACACAAAATTTTGCAATCTAATACTCTTCACCTAAGACACTAGAAGTCATATCTTGAGCTTGGAAAGTCAGATCAATTCATTAGGTACAAAATTGCCTATGAATCCAACTCAGAGTGAGAAGTACTTCAAGACATTACTTCAAACCCATAGTTAGTTAGTTGCCTTGTTAGTAGATGAGGCCAACATAAGAGCCAAACCAATTAGCATCTAGACCACTCTCACTCCCCTTATGAAAATCTTGCATAAACAACTAGGCTATGATGAAACCCTAATGAGGAAAGACCCAAATCTTTCTACCTTAGATGGTCTAGTCTACCTTGCTACTAAGCTAGCTATCCAAATCAAGTCATTGGATGTAGCATGTGAGAACTGGGATGCATCTCTCAAGCTAATATTGGATATCCATAAATCTTTCCTAGACAAACACACTATAAGTGTATAGCCCATGGACATAAGTGTCAAAAAGTGGGAGACATAATGACTAGATAAATAAAAGGAAGAAGAAAAGTCAAATTAAGCTAAGGGGGAGCAAGTACAAATAACACGAAGTCAAAGAGTATTAGTTGAGGCATATTTACTCAACAATTTTGAGGTATGCAATCTATTTTTTTTTTCAAAATTTTGAAGTTTTGTATATAAGTCGAGTTAGAGATATGTTATGCTCAAGAGATTGAGGATATTATTGCATACTCAAGTATTTTTGACACTAATGTCAAAGGGGGAGATTGTTGAGCTCCAAACCCTAGAAATCCAAACCCTTGCTTAGGATCTTTCCCACACAATTCTTAGGTCATTCCTTATGTATAAGATACCTTCCATATCATTTCTAGGCCTTTCAAACACTTCTGGCCATGTTAGCAATCACTTTTCTATCCCCACCCACACGTAGGGCTAATTAGGCCTAATTTGTATTTGGTCCAAATTCACTATTTTGGTCAATTGCTGAAAATTATTTCACATAACCCTATGGAACACCATATGATTCTGAAATAAATCACTTAGCACTTCAAGAATCCAAAATTTTAGAGCTTCAAACACCCACAACCCTAATTATTCTTAGGCCCTACTTTTTAGGCTAGTTTTTTGGCCTCTAGACTAGTCACAACAAAATGCATCCTAAAGGTTTTAAAACTTCATAAAAACTCTTGCAACTACTCCATCCTTTAAGGGAACTCACTAGGGATCCCAACCATGCCATGGAGTTGGTCATATCATATCATGGGTGCTCTCTCCAAACAAATTTTCTAACTGTCTTGGCTCACCTACTCCAAGTAGTCAGCCTAGGGCATCACTCTAAAATTAGGAGATTAGTTGCACAAAAAAATATGAAAAAAAAAACACTATGTACAAGACCTAACCTATAATTCCACTAAGTTTCATTCATTTTAAATAGTGGATGCTTATGTAAGAGACATTTTAATGGTTGCAACTCTACAAATGAAAATTGTAGACCCAGACCCCTATAATATAGTACAACTCTTCAATCCCTTAACTTGAGAATGAACTTGAATATGAAAAAGAAACCTAAAACAAAACTCTACAGTCCCATGAAGTTAGATTGTGCAATCCAATTTGTACACCACTATACAAGAGTGCAAAAGCACTATAAATGTAAGGGAAACTCAGAGAAATATCCATATAGGTTGTTCATATGTGTGGTCTACAACTAAACTTCATTCTAACCTCCAAAAATATTCATCCCATGCTCAAATACCCAAGAATGGGTGGTTAAAACCACCTATTTCTTCATTAGCAACTTCTTGAAAAAAGTTGCAAAGTGTTGCTTGAACAACTTTTAGCTTTTCTTTCTTTTTGAGTGTTTTAGGCAAGTGGGTGCTCCTAGACCTATACTAGGACCCTTATGACCCTATATGAGACCTTGTATCATAGTTTCTCAAACCTAGTAACTTTTGACACACTTGACAATATTTTGAGAACATTTTGTCCTTATGAAAAACTTTTGCCCTTACAAGCATATTAGGACTAGTTTGGACCCAATGACCATTGGATATTATTACACACATCTTAAGACACCTAACTAACCATAAACAATACCTAGGAAACCATCAAACCAAAAAGGTAGGTTCCTTGCACCAAAAGCCCATGCACATTTTGAATTACTAAAATTTCTTCAAAATCTATGCATATTTTTTAAAACTATATGTACTTCTTTGGTTATTCATAAAATTAATGGGTCATGAAGAACTACATGTTCTATAAGTTCTATTTTTTGGTAGCACCATTTTCATGGTTTTATCTAGAATCCATACACATTTGTCTTATCTAAACAAATATCTTTTTCCTAAGAACATTTATGTTCTTTTAGAGAGAGATAGAGAGAGATTCCACACATCTAAATTAATTATAAGAGTACTCTTAATACAAAATGAATAATCATCATATTGAGACAATTTAATTATCATTGATTTTAAATTCTCTCTTGGGATAAGAGTATAGACTTATCAAATTCAATCAAAGCTTCGTGAAGTGTCTTAGGGGAAAATATAGATTTAGAAGAAACCTCTCATGCCTTAGCATTATGTCTACAAAAATGATAAAAATCTCAATGACCATGATTGGTTTCTCTAAAAATTTGGAAAGGTTTAAGGTTAATCAACTTTGGCTCATTTTCTTCACTCTATTTCTACTACATGTGCATGCACAAACACATATCTCCTAATACAAATATTTATATTATAAATATATTTTGACATTGATTTAATTTTAGCTTTTTCTTTTTTAAGACTTTGTATATAGAAATTTCATTAATATGAATTTTACAAGATATTCTCTAGGAACTTTCTTTGACCTATTTTACTCAAATTTTTATTTAGTACCATTATTCTTTGTGGATATATAAAAATAATAAGAATAAATAGATTCCCATGGACAAGAAAAATGAAATGGTTAGCACCCTAGCTAATGTTAATGCCAATTACTCTTGTAGTTGAATTGACAACTCCTAGACCTTACTTCCTAAAATAATTAAATAATAGAAAAGACCACCTAGTCTATCAGTTCACAAGAGATGAATATATAGGAAAATAATGAAAAATACAAAAGAAGAAAGGAAAGCTTGTAGGTAAGTCTCAAAGGTTATGTATCCTCATCCAATGTTGGTATTGAATGTCCTCCAAAATGGGTCTTCTTCTTGCACAAGCAGAAGGATCTTAGTGAAGATTGGAAAGGGTTTTATATGCTCCCTAGTAGTGGTTACCTATTGGCCTAGTATTTTGGTTTTTTTTTTGTCAAATCCTTTTAGTTAGTTAGCTATTTGAACCACTCCTTGTGAATTATTTTTATGTCATCTTTTTAGACTTAATGTCACCTTAATAATTAGTGTCAAACTCAACCCTTCTTGAATTAATTAGAACTATATTTTTTCTTACACTTCTACAAAACTTTGATTCAACTTCACTATTAAAAGGAACATATTGTATTTTAAAAATATATAATAAAAAAACACTATTTTTTAAATACAAAGATTGAAAATTGGGGAATATACATAAAAGAATGAGGTCTATGAAGAAATAATCAAATAAAAAAGAAAATAACCTTTATTTTTAAGACCAACATTATGATAATATCTGGTACCTTTTAGAAAATGGGATTACTTATACACAAATAACAATATGCATAGAGTTCTATTCATATTAGAGTCTTATTGGTCTATTTTTTAAGCATGACCAACCCTTTGCCACCCACACCATATCTAAGTTTATATGAACCATTATTATATATAATACAATGAAGTTTAATTGAACATACTTTAATTAGTTTAGTATAACTAGTGAGGGTGATGGTATATTTTATAATAAGATGGTTTTAAAGGGCATAAAAATAATGTAAATTTGTAAGAGGGATGAAGTGGCCATTGTATCTAAACAAATTTAACTATATGAAAACCCTCAATCTTTCACTAAAAGTGGAAATAAATATTGACTTGTATTTGTGCTTACATTTAAGTTTAAAAATATTATAAATCTTATATGTCCAAATTTTTCATTAATATTATTATAATTTTTGTTATTGTTGTTGTTGTTATTATTATTTAAAATATTTTATTAGTTACATTATTATTTTTTGTATTCTACTAAAGCTTTGGAAGTATTATAAATTATAGATTGACATTTTTTTTTTTGGATTGTTGTACTTTGCATCATTACTAAAGATTGATGATCAAGTAATTGAATAACATATGAAATCATTACATAAATAATTAATTTTCAATCATTTTAGTAAATAATAAGTGTATAAATATATATTAATAAATTAAAAATATATGTTAACATAGTTATTAGGGGACTCAGTTATCAATATGGAGCATATGGAAGGACAAAGTGTTTCTAGATGAATATAAATTACAAGACATAGTTTAGCATAATTTACTTTTTGTGGAATGTATGTTAAATGTTAAATGTGCCCTTTGATATCTAGGTAAATTTGTAAAGGTTGGATCTCAAGTCAAATAAAGTAATAGGGATGAATTTCTTAAATGTTTAATACTCATAATAGCTACCTATCATTACGATAAAATTTGGAAATGTTTGCACTTTAAAATCCAAATAGATCATTGCAATAATGTGATGGTAGAGAAAAAGAATCTAAGTATCACAATATTCTTAGACTTTTATCTAATTTGATGAAAAATATTAAAAGATGATCAATATATAAATATCTCAAGGAATTATAATACATTTAATACTTTTGCATACAATATAATAACAACTAGATAACATTCAATATCTTTCCTCTTCTAGCAATTTAACTAAAAGGTATTTTGAAAAAGCTACCTTTATTTGATAATTACTGTGACAGAAAGTACCTAATTATTTATTTTAACACCCCTTTATTTCTACCATCTTAATATTCATTGTGATTAATTTTTATGTTAGGTACTGAAGACCCTCTATTATATACTAGAACTTTAAAATAATGCTTGACATCAACATGGTCTTTTTATTTGAAAATTATATAATTCTTTATAGTATAAGTAATAGTTTATTATCATAGATATTGATTTTATATTCTCTTTCTTATACATATACAACCTAATATACCAACTCTTTGACATGTTCTTAATGTTTGTGTGCATGCTTTATTTATTCTTATAAAAAAAATTTAAAATTAAGACATTTGTTTGATGCTAATGAGACTAAATACAATCAAAATTAAACTAAAAAATGTGCACTCCTTCTATAATCCATGTTTCATATAAAATAACTATTAGTATATCTAATTAAATCAAAGTCATTAGTTGTTATGGTTGACACATATCTCAATGTTCTCTTCCCAACATAGAAGTTTGATTATTTTCATGGCTTCATAAATTTTCAAATTAGATTAGAGACATAAATTATATATATCCTTGTAAAATTATATAGTGCATTTAACTTTCATAAGTCTTTTGAGAAAATTATTAGATCGACATTAGACCCCTTGTCTTCTATGCTAACCTTAGTTCCTATCTCAACTAAAGTTGGTGTTGGATTTAGATTGTCATCTTGAATCTCTCTAACACATCCTTGACATATTTAGATTCACAAATAAAAATATTATAATTTGATTGAACAACTTCAATGTCTATAAAATATCTCATGTCTTCTAAAACTATCATTTCAAACTTTACATTCTTGATTGGTTTTAAAATGTCTGTAAACAAATTTGTAATAAAGAATAGCTCATGCTATAATGATTCTTTCATCTAATCTGATGTTAATGTACATGCACACCATAAAGTAGTAGTTGCATATAGACTTAGATCTTAAAACACCATTTAGAATTGTTGATGTAAAATCCTCTTTTTTTTCTTTGAACTGCTCTCTATCTATTTAAAATTTATTTCTTCTTGTCCCTCAATCTTGACTTTTATCTCTCTCTATTCAATCAAAACATAGTTAAAATAAAATCTCATTAACTTATCAGTTATGTAAAGTCTTTGAACTCTTTAATAGTAACAATAAAATCAAATTTACTAAGGAAAATAATTTTTAAAAGTCTATAATCTTCTAATTAGTTATTTCTATTTAAATTAATTATTTTTAAAATGTATATAATCTTCTAATTACTTACTAGCGTGGGCTATTCTCCAAACATAATGTACTAAAAGTTTAAAAAAAGAAAAACTCTTGATCATCAAGAATACAATGATTTTTCTAAATTTTGTTGTTTTTAATTACAAAACATATAAATCATGAAGAACAAATGATGGAAATTTCAACAAAATCCATTGTATTTTCATTTTTTTAAATTTTGATCAAAGGTATATTTTGTTTCAAAGATAGTTGAATCTCTAGTTATTTCTATTTAACATGTATGATTACCAACCTCCTATTGGAACCATCCATTTACACATGCTCTAAGAGATTTCTCATCGCTGAGATCAAAGGAAAGACAAAAATCCTAATCACTCAATTGAGGTTTGGATCACATCGTTTGAGATGTGAAACTGGCAAATGGAAGGTCCCAAAAGAAGAGTGGGAGAACAAAATTTGTAGGTTTTGCATTGTGGGACTGGTGGAAATGGAGTGGTATTATGTGAAAGATTGCACGGCATATGAGGATATTGGCAACCAGCACAAGGACACTTTAAAGGAAGATCTTTTTGAAGGGCCAAGACTTCACGAGGGGGCTATCTTACTTAGGCAGATCCACAACAAAAGGGACAGCCTGGAAGAATCTCAATAGACTCATTAAGGAGTCTTTTATTAGTCCCTTAGACTGTCATTAAAAAAAATCTTCCATTTCATTTCATTTCATATGCCTTTTTAATTTAATTGTCACTGAAATGTATAGGTGAAGGGTCATTGTGTTTCATTATAAATACCAAGATCTCTTCGCTTTGGAAATTTACCCATGACAGCAAACTGATCCATTCATAACGATTCAAACCCACATACTTCTCGATCAACTTGGGCTCTAATACTATTTTCATGGTGAGTAGTAGTACAGGAAAAATAGAAAAACTGCAGCATCCAAAATCCTATTCAATTTGATGAAAAGCATTACAAGACGTACGTCTCAATATAAAGGACGAGGACTTGAAAACTTACAGCGCATTTAATATTTGTTGCACACCATACTACTTCAACTAATAAATATTTATGAATTTGACCCTGCTACAATAATCCTCTTAGGCTTTTTGAGAAAGCATTTCATTCCTTGGACGATATAAACTTATGATATAAGGAAGCAAAGAGTACAATTACGATCAATACAACTGTAGCGCTTGCAATATAAATTAGAGACAAAACGTCTTTAGGTAAACCTCTTTTCTTCCGAATCGTTGTTGTTATGGTGAAGGCGAAGGCGAAGGCGATTGCGATATCGAAGGCGAAAGTGATTGCGATATCGAAGGCGATGGCGGAGACGAAGGTGAAGGCGATGGTGATGGTGATGGCCCTGAAGACGAAGGCGAAGGCGAAGGTGATGGCCATGATGGTGAAGGTGAAGGTGAAGTTGAGGGTGGACTAGAGGGAATTGAAATTGAGCAATTATGAGACAATATTGTACCACACGTTAAATTATTACCCAAGTAAGAAGATTCATCAAATGAATTCAAGGCAGAAGTATTTGGAATGGAACCTGTCAGATGATTGTTTGAGACATTGAAGGCCTTCAGACTGGTCTGATTGAAAGCAGGAATAGAACCTGTCAGCTCATTGTTCTCAAGATACAATTCCCTCAAGAGACTTGAATTCACAAGAGTCAATGGGATGCTCCCACTCAGTTTGTTATATGAGAAGTCAATTTTCTTGATCAAATCAAGCTTTGAAAAATCTGGGAGAATTCCTTTCAAGCTATTGTTCTTAAAACTGAGCCCCCTCAACTCTGTTACGTTTGCAAAGATATCAGATGGAATGCTTCCATCAAAGCGAATGCCCTCTAAGAACAGTTGGACATCACGACCATCAAGGCATTCTACACCTATCCAGTGACTGACATTTTCAGAGCAGTGGTCTCCTGTCCAATTGCTGTGCAGGATTGTCTTCTGGTTTGGATCAAGGTGCGCTTTCAGCTTCATCAGAGAATCCTTCTCACCCTCAGTAAAATTTGAAACTGCAAATCCTGCACAAATGAAGAATATAAGGATGGGAATAGTTAAAAACTTAATGATTGGTGATTCCACAATTCCGTAGCCCATGTCTGAATCTCCAGAAATAGCTTATGCCTTGCATAAATTTGGAAACTAGCCTTTAGCTTGCCCTGCCAATTAAGAATTAGTTTCTCTTATAGGAATAAACTTGGGGTTGTTTAAGCTGGCTTTCTTGTTTTAATATACATGATACCGGGCAGATCGATGCGTGGGACTTACAATGAAAACTGTGATTGGTATTAACACCACGCTTGATCAGGACAAAGAAGATTTCCTGGGCTTTGCTTGAATTTTTTGAGACTCGATCACTAGAGATTTTTCAACAGCCTGTCTCGTTTTGTCTGCGTCCTCTTATTTCGCTTTCTTCGTTTCCAACGTAATATTTGTTGCAATACCTCTCATGTAATACCTCTGTAATCCAGCATTCGTGTTTTGTCTTCAATGAAATGGGAAAGATTGCAATGTGCCAGTTTGGTGATGGCGAGTTACAGTACTTGAAACAAAGATGATCAACAAATGGGAACGTAGATATCTAGAAATCATTTAGCCAGCACAACATACTTTGTCCATAGTGGAGCAGCAGCATATTAGAATTATTTTTGTCACGGGGTCTATTAAATTACGATGGATAGAATTATTAATCATTTAAAATTGTAAATTAAAAGAGTTTTTAATTGTCAAATGAATTTTTAGAACAGTCTATTTTTAAAATTTAGATGAAATGTTAAAATATCTATATAATATAACACAAAAGTGGATATTTAGCGTAGAGCATGAGAAATATATTGAAGTCATCTTTTTTTAGTAGTTCAATTAAATTAATTAATTTGAAAGACAAGTACACAGATATATGTATATATCTATCTATGTATGTATGTATGCATACACATACATGTATATAGGGAAAGTGTACAAAGATGGGGGACCAAAAGGATGCCATTTTTTTTCCCATCCAAGGCATAATGGGATCACATTATAGTGTATACATGCAACAGGGTGCAAAAGCCATGCCCTGGTTCCCTGAAGCACAAACTTGGACAATTCAAAACATATCACACATACTATACCCTATGTATATTATGTAAAATTACAAAAACAAAAAATAGCAGTCAAAACCTCG
Organism: Cupressus sempervirens; assembly: GCA_028749045.1. Taxonomy (NCBI): domain Eukaryota; kingdom Viridiplantae; phylum Streptophyta; class Pinopsida; order Cupressales; family Cupressaceae; genus Cupressus; species Cupressus sempervirens. The sequence continues at coordinate 656,492,313 of CM053792.1, read as the reverse complement.
TTCTTACCACACTCCAATGATTTTTTTGAGCTAGTGCATGCCCTCTTGATTTACATTTTTTCTCACGTGTTGTTTTACCTCTTGTTTATGTTAAAATTTTAGTTTAATTTTATTTTTCAACCAACTTCACTGTCAAACATTATTGTATGTTTGATTATGCATTTAAGATAGATTTTTTTGAATTTCTAGAAAATAATTATGTGCAAGAATATTACCCTCCACAAAACCCTCCACTTAATCCTCCACAAAATCCTACACAGAACCTTTAGAATGAAGAAAAAACTCAAGAAAATGAACCAAAATTGCCTCCACCAATCCAAAGACCTCTTGGAATGCAATTTTTTTGGTTGAACTATATAAAAAGATGGAAAATTAAATTAGAATCTTTAGTTAGAAGGATAAAAGATTTAGTTAAAATAAGTCTTGGAAGAGAAATACTTGCACATTCACTTGAATCGACCATGTAGGCATAACTAGCGGGAAACATAATTTAAGGCATAATTATAGAGAGTAATAAACATATTATTATGAAAATAAATTATCCTATGAGTATATAAAATAAAATAAAATAAGGACAACATTTGAAAAATATTTGAAAATCCAAGGAAGATTTATACACTTAGAACTACAACAAAGAGGATCCCAATTTATTGATGCTTGAATGATGACATAAAAAAAAATTCTAGGATAGATGGTTGATAATCTTTGGTTCCCCTTCCTATAAAAATAATGAGGTTCCTTTATATTTCTTGAGGAAACTCTATTGCAAGTTTATCCTTTGGGATGTGTCAAATTATTTTAACTTTCTGGAGCCATGGGATAGAGGTGGGTGGTCATCATTTGATAGGAAAGGGACATCTCATGACCCTAACAAAATTGGGGATCTTTGTGCCAAGGCATCAATAAAGCATGTTTGTGTTCCTTATATTGTGAAGGAACATGCAGAGATGGAAACACTAGGCAAAATTAGTGCTCTAATTCAGAGCTTCATTAAGTGTGTAACTCCTTTAGTTGAGGGTGATCATGGTTGGTCTAGAAGGGTCATATGTGCTAGTCATGTCAACCTCTATTCACATTTGGAACTGCCAACAAAGAGGAAGAGGATTATGGATTGGTGGCTAATTATTATCTCAATGTGACATTTGGCATTGATACATAAGTAAATATTTACAAGTTTATTAAAAAAAATCAATCACAGTCTGGAAATAAATGTTTGAATAATTAAAATAATATCTATTGATTATGTTCAAAATTTAGGGCAAGAGTGTTAGTTGTAGTAGTAATGATCCCTCAACCTCATTTTACAATATATTATTGACTCCACAAGTATGTATCAAATAAATAATTTGAGTTATTATATTTGATTATTATATAATTACATTAATATTTGTCTCATACATTTTTTTATTATAGAGTTACATTTAGCTATCTTTTGTGGTTAGATGTCTCTTGTGTTCTCCCCTTATTTGAGCTTAATTACACTAAGTTCAACCTATGTCGTTCCTGTTAGGCAAAGTTATATATTCATGGGCACATCTGATCATGATTCCTTATTTCTATTTAGGACTCATGATGACACTAAAATCTTTCCTCATGATCTTAATTCTTTAATGGAGCATAAATATTCTCACTCATCCCATTATGAAGATGAATCTTTATGAGTTCCTCCTTTGCAATTTGATAAGATTTCTCATGAATTTTATAAATTGGCAACTTGTGTTGTGGAAGAACATTAGAATTGTGATATTTTTCTCTATTGAGAAGATCTTAAGAAACTTGTTAATAATGAAGATAATAACATTTTCTATCTTGTGTAGTATATCTCACCTTATTAATACTCATGTTAAGTCTTTGACAAAATGTTCTCATGAGTTAGGTTATCCTCCTTCCACAACCACTAAACTTTTTATTTTGATTTTCACCACTCTTTCTAGTATACCTATATATTCCCCATTTCTTATGACAACTTCTACACAAGTCTCCACTTCTCTAAGTGTTGCTCGACGTTTAATATTTAACTTTCTATGAGTGTTCCTCCTACTTCTATATCTTCCTTGTTACCATTATATAATGTGGTTCCTTTTACTTATGGGAACCCTTTACTCACTCCATCTAGTCCTCTTCCAACATCTTTACATATTACTTGTATTTCTTACAACTTTTCCAATAGATTTAATATATCTATGCTTCCTATTGCATATTCTAATCTTGCCATTAGTAGCTTGGTTTAAATTGTCACTATGTTGGAACAAACAAGTGGCTCAATTCACTCAATCTAAGTATAACATTCCTACATATGACATTGCTAATCACCTTTTGTTTAACATCTTTTATGTTTTTATGTATCACATTATGTTGAGTTACCTTGTCTTGAGACTTCTAATGGTAAGGATAATCCATTGATTCATGTTAAAACTTTTTATTCTATATGTAGGGATTTTTCGCACTATTATAGGCTTATGGATAAGTCATTCCCTTGAGCTTTTTAGGGGTAGAGCCTTGCAATGGTTTTTATGTTCACCTCCTTATTCTATTAATTCCTTTGAAACTCTTGCTAATCTTTTTCTTTAATAATTTTAATATAATACTGGTTCACAAGCTTATTTAACTAATTTGATGCATTGTAAACAAGATATTAAAGAAAAACTTACTGATTTTATTTGTAGGTTTAAACATTTGTATTCTTAGATATCTTATGTTGTCCTCGATCGTGATCTTCAATGCAACTTGATTTTTAATTTACATAAAGATATTAGAGATAATATCCTTCTCACTGAGTATACGTCCTTTTCTCATCTTTTTGCAATACTTCACCATTACCAATTACAAGTGAGTCAACTTGAGAGCTCTACTATGATGGTTCCTATTTCTAGTGTCAAGGATGATGCCATCAATAAATCAAACATGTTTTCTAAACATAAAAAATTCATCAAAATTAAGTCAACAAATTTAGTTGTTGATCAAGTGCCTACTACATCTAGATGTACAACTAGTTTTCCTTTGTATATCATTCTAATTGTAGGTACACTCAATTATTTGAACCTTTACCAAGGTGGTGACTAAACTGATTCTTTTCTGATTAAAATTATTTATGTCAACACCATCATCAACTTCGTCATGATAATCAAAGATTTTATGCTTTGAATAATGATATTTGACACCTTATTGATTCTAATGTCATTTTTATTAATGCTCAAGTTAATAATGTAAATAATTTTTTTGTACCTTCAAATCAAAACTTGCAAATTTATACTAAGGTTCTCGTTACCTTCACATTCAATAAATTTCATTAATCAAACTTCTTGATTTAAAATTTGTTATGATGATAAGATAGAAGAAGAAAATCATGTGATTAATCATGTTGAGATACAACCTCAAACTTTGATTTCCTCTCCACCCAAACCTACAAAGACATCTCCTATTACCTTTAGTTAGGCTGATATGTTTAAGGCATCTAATGACCCTCTTTACATTACTACTAGAGTTTCTCATATTCCATCTCATGGTGTTTTGATTGATCCTTCTTCTTGTGTGAAAGTGATTAGTAAAGAGAATCTTTTCCATAAACGATTGCATAAAGATACTTGTGATACAACTCCGTTATGGATTCAAAATTTTAACAATTTTCTTTATCATCCTCAAGGTTCTCACACCCTACCTATTACTCTTTTAGAAAAGGTTGTTTACACTACTTTTCTTGTTATTCTCACTTCCAATCAATTTGAAGTTAAGATTGGTATTCTATGACTTTCTTCCATGAAATTTGTACCTTCTCCTATTCATAAGTGTATTAAATTTACCAATAAGGGAGAAACCATCACCATTAATATTCTCTTTATAAACCACTGCATCCTCGAGATTGTGTTGAAATTGATTATTATTTCCATCTAGGTATGTGTAAGATCATGGTCATTTAAACTATGCTTTTAAATTGGCAATAAAAAATCAGCAAATTAGGGTTATGTCAACTTGACATGCAATTTTATAATTTTTATAAAATTTATATCAAAATTTTGAGAGAAAAGAGTCTCTAGGAAATTGAATTTAGCTTCTAGATTACTAGGTCTTATTTGGAAAAAAAAAAAACTAAAATTTGATTGGTCAAAATTTTGAATTTTAATACAATACTATAAACATTTTAGGACAAAAGTAAGAAGTAATGTATGTCTGACCACCTTAATCAAAATCAACTAATTATATTTTTGAATAATATTCTAGATATAAGAAGTAGACTCATGCCTGAATGTGACACATATTTTTGGGTATTTTTATTCTAAATTAATTATTAATTATTAATTATTAATTATTAATTTTTTACTTTAGTATTTTTAGAACAAAAAAAAATCATGTCTGACCACCTTAACTAATTCAAAACTCTATAAAATTTAATTTTTATTTATTTTTCCTTATAGTAGAAGAAACATAGAATGTGATACATCTTTTGGATTTCAAAAATGTTGTATCATTTGAAAGTTATAGTTTTTTTCCAAGAAGTGTGTCAATCAACACTTTATACATAACTTTATTACAGAATAAGTAATAATTACTTATTGAACTTGTAATTTGATAAACCTTACATTTATGGAAAGATAAGAACATTCTTAAGAAACCAATTTCATTTTATCAAATTTTGGTGAAAAGAAAGTCATCAGTGACATGTTTTAAGTAAAAAATACACAAGAATAGGCCAAAAAGACATTTTTAGGACATTTTTTAAGTTGGCCATATAAGGTTGGTATTGAAAGATATAGCAAGCCTTATAAAGGTATTAATTGTTTTCATTTAGTATTAGGATGGGTGGGAAAAAAGGTTGGAATAGATTTTTGAAATGCTTTGAGGCATTTCAAAACTACATATTTTTTAGATTGCCACTTTTTGTCAATCCATGATCCTGTACATGTATCCATCTCTTCCAGAAAAATTGTATGTTCATTCTTATGATCTTTGTTGATACTATCAACAATACGAGGTAACCAATTTTTTTGAGCCTAGTATTTCTAAGGTTCACTCCCCTACACCTATCTTTCCTACTCCATCTATCCCTTCCATTTCTTAACCTATTTTACCTTCTAGATCTATTCCACGAACTACTATAATTGATCCTATTAGCATTCCTTCTTAGGAACCTAGAGCAGTTGATCCTAATCCTTCTATTTTATCTTTCAAAAATATTTGTAACCTTGTTGGTTAACAATTTGTCCTCCTATTAAATTTGATAATCTTGACTCTTTGATATTGAATATTTGGAGTAACAAAAGGATGTTTACCAACAATTAGGTTAGTGTATATATTTTATCAATGCCCTCTAAATTTATTAGGTACAACTCCCTATGATTCTTACAATAATATACAATGAATATTTCTTTATGCAATTCGAAATTATTGATATTATAAGCTCTTAACTTGAGAGTAGTAAAGCATAACCAAGTTGTTTGTAGGCACAAATAGCTAAGGAAAGATGTATATGAATAACCTATCACACTCAATGGAATGATTGCGGTAGATTATCTTGATATCTTCTAACTCCTAATTCTATTCTAAATGCAAATTACTCATCTAAATATAGAAGTGGAAAAGAAAAGATTATATATATGAGGGCAAGTGGAATTTCTTTGGCTATTAGCCTTGACAGAAATGGAATTCAACAAGTATCTAATAGATTCACATACATTATCTTTTGATTACCAATGAAGTGCATAACATGTATGAAACAATCAAGAGAAGAAACAAAACTGTATATGAAGCAACAAATGGAATTATCGTACTACAAATATCGAAGCAAAGTTGAATCCATCTGATTATTTATAGGACCATACACAATTGTCTTTCAACTCTAAGTGAAAATCTATCTAATGCATGGACTACAAAACATGAAAAGAAAATACTGCAAATGGAATTACAAAACCATTTCCTCTCCAGTTTGTCAACCCTTGTATTATCAAATGAGGTTACATTTATAGATAGTTATTATCCTCCTCTAATTCTTGCACAACAATAGTCATATAATGATAACATCCCATGACCTTTCAGCTTCCTCTGATTTAAAAAATCCTATAGAAACCTTTTAATCTTTCATATTCTACTATTTCATGCCAAACTACATATTTCATATTCTAATAGTCACTACCTTTTCGAATTCCCATCATTGATCTTAAATCAATAGTCAAGATTAAAACGTTATGACTTCATTTATAACTTCCTCTGTGGGTCCTTGTAGTCACTTTGTTGCATAGAATAATGACCTAGCAACTTCACATAGTGATATAATGACCTCTATAGATTCATTTTAATTCTACAACAATAATAACATGATGTTAAGTCTCTATTTTCCTTCCTCCATGGGTCCACTTTTGCAACTGGGTACATCATGGCATACACATGACATTACTTCATTGCTTAGAAGATCTGACATTAGACTAGTTTGCTTCACTAGCACCTCATGACTAGACTCTAACTATGCTTCGTGGAGTGTGATGACCCACCAAACACAAGCCTTCACATCACTATGTCACATGAATTAATGGATGTGTGTCTTCTTATAATGACACAAAGACCTTCATAGATCTCCTTTGATTGGATGGTTGATAACGTACATGACCTACAGCCTTTCTTTAAACTATTTGACTTGTTTACTGGCCAATGACATGCATTCTTTTATTAATTTGACTTTTCAACTTGGTGATGTGGACAACTAGATGTGCCTAATTCATAAAATTAAATTTAAATTTGGTCTTCATCACCTTTGACTATGTTCTTTGCCATTTCTCTATTTTTTTAAGTGTTCATTTTGCATTGAATTCAATTGTTTTTGCTTGTATCTCATTCTCATGATCTACATTTTGTCTTTAAGCCTTGATCTTTGATGTTTCTCTACTACATTTTCTCTATGTATATCTATGAAAATATATCCTTCTCGAGATATAGATCTTTGACCATGGAGTTAGAAACTTTCAGAGATGAAGAAATGTTTTCACAAAGAACTACTTCTCAACATTAATCTTGTATCCAACATGATTAGGAATAAAGAATATGAATCATTAGAGATATTCAAATCTTTCTTCTTATTAATAAAATACATAACAAACCCTCCCAAAACTTAATCACCAAGCCAAGAAATATAATATTGCTCAAATGATCTCCTACATTAGTTGAACTCAAAGGGAGATGAGAAGAAAGACCATTCTAAGCCAAAACTAGACATAGACTCAAAACCTTAAGGAAAAAAATATGAATTGAAACTTGGGCAATAGTTGGCTCTATCTAGGGATTTAAGCATGCTAATGCTTGAAAGAATCTAAGCAATCTATATTTTCACACAAGGCTGACAACTCGAAAACAAAAAGAACACACTAAACTAAGAAAGTAGCAAGGAACTACTTAAGGAAAAAAAGCAACTAAACTAAGAAAAATGCATGAAAAGGAAAACCTACCTAGCTATCTACTATGCAGGGGTTACCTACTTTCAATTTTGCACTTGATACAACTTTAGATCCTACCCATTACACAATAGGATTTCCCTTGTGGGATATGTCAACTTGAAGGAATTATTGTGATTAATTTGAATAATTTGAAAAGGCCCTTTCCACAAGGATTGAAACTTGGAATGCATACCTCTTGGCTCATGTCTCTTATCCCATAATAACACCAAATCACCTTCCATAAACCTTCTAGGCCTTGCCCTTTTATCAATTTTTTTTAATCCTTCCCTGATGTTTAGTAATCTTATCAACAATCTCTTCTCTCTCTTCTTGTATTTTGGTAAGATACAAGATCCTCTTCTCCAACCCATCTTGGAAGACATCATCTTTAATTACAATTTTCAATTTACGAGCAACTAGTTCTAATGGCAGTGGCAAATTAGCTTCTACTGCATACAACAATTCAAAAGGTGAGATCCCAATAGCCCTTTTAAGTCTGATCCTATCAGCCCATAAAGCATCATGAATCTTCTTGTGCCAACCTTTCTAATTATTTGAGACTGATTTCTTCATAATATTAATCAAGTTCTTATTATTGGACTTAGCCTGCCCATTTCCTTGAGGGAAACAATTAGAGGAATGACCAACTTGAATACTATTATCATAGAAAAATTCAATAATTTCTTAGGAGGAAAAGTAAGATGTATTATCCATTACTAAATTCATAGGAACTCCAAACCTTACTAGAATCTATTCTTTGATAAATTCACATACCACTTCTGAGGAAGTCTTCTTCATTGGCTTAGTTTCAACCCATTTACTAAAATAATGTATGGCAGTTAGTATATATGAATGTCCTTGACTAGATGGAGGATTAATTGGACCTGTAAAATCTAAACCTCATTGATGGAAAGGAGCTTCAATTACTACTGGCCTAAGAGGTAAGGCAGCCAGCTGAGGTTTGCCTATAAAAATCTTGCATTTTTCACAATTAGCCATCCACTTATATTCATTTTTAAACATACCTAGCCAATAATAACATTGTCTCAAAATTTTGAATGCAGTGACAGTGCTAGAAAAATATCCTCCACATGCTTCATTATGAAAAGATCTTAACAATTTCACTTGATGTTCTTTGTCCACACATCTTAGAAATGTTCCATCAGTAACTCTCTTATACAAGACATCATCATGAATTACATATTTCAAGGCTTTAGTTTTTAGATTTCTCCTTTGCTTAATAGTCAATTCATTAGGGAATTCACCATATGTCCAAAAATAAGCAATGTTTGAGAACCAAGGATCTTGGAGACTTACCATAAGAACTTTTGGAGTATCTTCTTCTTTGCTTTGTTGGCCCTCTACTAAGATTTTACAAAGTTCATTTCCTCTTACAGGTTTGGTTTATTTTATTTCTATATCATATTCTTGAACTTTGGCTATCCACACTCGTCTATTATTGCAACCAACATCTTGTTGTGTCAAAATACTTTCACTACAAGATCTAGCACATATTATTGAATGAGAATGCAACACATAAAATCTGAAATTCTTGATGTCTCTCACCACTACATATGCATATTTTTCCATTTGAGAATATCTCAGTTCTTTATTTTTCAATGGTATACTCATAAAAGCTATTGGGGCTTGCATTCTCTCTTTATTTTCTTGCATCAATATGGCTAACATAGTATGTTATGAGGCATAAAAATAAATGATGAATTACTTAGTGTAATCAAGATGGACAAGTATAGGGGCTTTAGCAATCGCATCCTTGATATCTTCAAAAGCCCTTTTTTCAACATCACTCCATTTGAAAGTTTTATTATATATTTAACTATTTCAGAGAAATCAAGAACAAATCTTCTCAAGAAATTTACCTGGAAAAAGAAGAAATTCACTCCTATTTTTCTCAATGGTAAACGTAATTGTTGAATATTTTTAACTCTATTTGGATCAATCTTCAGTCCTTCTTGAGATACAATATGACCGAGAAACTTACCTTCTATAACACAAAATATTGATTTCTTTGGGTTGAGTGAGATTTCCATGCTCTTTACATATTTGTAACACCTTTTCTAGATCTCTAATATGATATTTTCTTTTCTTAGAAAAAAATGGTAGATCATCAAGATATATGAAAATAATTCTATCTTTCAAACCTTCAAAAGCCAAATTCATTCCACGCTAAAAAGTTGCTCCTACATTGATTAAGCCAAAAGGAATTCTATTGTATGCAAATGTACCCCATGGTGTGGTAAATGCAGTCTTGAACTGATCTACTTCATTTACCTGGATTTGATTATATCTTGAAAATCCATCCAACATGGACATCATCTCTAATCCTGCAACAGTCTGTAAAAGATGATCCATATTAGGGAGAGAAAAATTATCCTTTAGTGAGGCTTGATTTAGATTTCTGAAATCTATGAAAAAACTTATTTCTCCATTCTTTTTCCTCACTGGTACAATATTAGCGACCCAAGTGGAATGATGAATAGGGTATATAATCCTGGCCTACAATATTTTGTCAATTTCCTTGAAGATTTCCCCTTCAACTATAGAATTATAATTTCTTTGCTTCTACTTGAATGGTGTTGCATCTAGTTTAAAAGGGATTTCATGTTTGAACTTCCCACCCATGAAATTCTTTAGGTCTTCATAACTCCAACAAAATACATCTTGAAATTCAATGAGTAATTTCTTGATTTCTACTCTCTCTTCTAGTGTGCAACACTTTCGTATGTTTATCATCTTGGGGTTGACTTCCATCCCTATGTTGATTCCATCGTATTCACCATAGGTCTTTTCCTTCTTATCTCTTTCTCTCTTTATGTATGCATCATGACTATCAAATTTTTTTTCTAAAGAGATTAAATAAGGTGGAATTTTATTACCTTTCAGCTGAATCACATCATATCCTATCTTCTTTTCATCTCCTGCCACTGAATCATCACCTTTTGAATTAGTGCCTCCTTTAAAATAAAAATATTCAAAAGGGTCCTCCCCTTCAATGAATGTGAGCATTTTTTTATCATTTTCAAATACCTACCATGACTCCTTATTATCAAGAACATTAGGCCTAAATAGAACTTCTACTTTATAGGTTTGATTTTTTAAATTAGGGTGTGGTAAGAGCAATGATGCAAAGACTACCAAATGTTTAGCTCTTGAATTTAATTCTCTAAGTATTAATGTAATTTAAAAGGCATCAAAACCCTCAATTTCATCCCACATCTTACTATAGTAATTTCTCAATCTTGAATTCTTGATTGCATATTGATTTCTAACTTGTCTTACTACCAACTGTGTATCTCCTTGTGCTTTGAGCATCTTGACTCCCTTTTGTTTTGTTGCCATTATACCAAGAAGGAGAGCTTCATATTCTATAGTATTATTAGTGTTTTTGAAATCCAACTTATAATAAAAATAATTTGTTTCTCCATCAGGTGATATCAACATGTACCACACTTGCACCTGAGCCGACATTTGTACAACTGCCATCCAATTCTAGAGTCCACAATTGATCACCTTTATTTGGTTCTAATTTTTATAAGATGTCAAGGGTACCAGAGAAAAACATATAATTTCCAAACTACATTTCATGATACAAGATTTGAGATCTAGGATCATCTAGTTTCAAAACAGTGAATTTCACTTTCTAGTCTGTTTCTAGCTTCACCTTATTGGAAATATTCAAGACTATGCTAAGTTACTAAAAGGGGAGGGGTGAATTAGTAACTTCTAAAACTTTACCAATTTCAATTATAATCCAATAATTCAACTAGTACTTAATTCATCACATCTAATCTAATTGCATGCATGAGAAACTTAAAATATGAAAGCATCCATAGCACTTGAACATAAAGATTTGGTGACCCAGAAAGTTTCCAAATAGAAAGTAAAACTGGGGTAGGGATGATACCCAAAAACTTTAGTATTGCAACATAAAGTTGGCCTATTAAGGCTTACATTGATCACTTCTAATGATCTGCCCTATTAGGAGCAATTAGGATTGCTAGGTCCACCTTGTGAGAGGATTTACAAAAATATAAATGAAGTATACACTGAGTAAAGAGATTTATGAAAGACTGTTAGGTCTACCTTGTTAAAAGATTTTGACTAGTTCACCTATTAGGATGGAGTAGTAGATCTCTAATTTGCAACTGAGTTTGTTGATAATGATTCCTTAGTGTACTAATCACCTTTCTGTGATAGATATGTCTCTACTGCTCCTTATACTATTATGGCCTCTACAATTCACTCTTTATCTACTATATTCATAATCTTGAATTTTTTGCATCCACATTCACATTACATCCATGCATTCTCATATTCACAATGATATGGTACAATACATTACATATATATACCAATCCAAATTAAAAAATTACAAAGTCAGCCATGATACAAGTTAACACAAATATTACAAAGTCGGCCCACATGAAGATACTTGGGTTCTGAAGACTGACTCGGTGAGGTTCTAATACTTGGCATCCACTATTAATGCTTGGAATTTTCATGCACTCGATAGATGTAGAAGCTCAATCCATACTAATCACTTTCAACTAGTCTTGAACTTGGTCTACATTGGTGACTTGGTAGATATTGTGTAATTTGGAAAACACTAAATCACTTGGTTAGCATAAAGTATCTCGGTTAACACTGACTTTGTATCATATGACCTATGAACTCGGTAGAAATTGCAATGCTTAGTAACCACTAATAAACTTAGTATATACTAAAATCCATGGTTTGAACTACTAGACTTCACACTGACTGAATCTACTCAGTAACCACTAGGATTAGTCCAAAGGACTCGGTAGCAACTGTAGAATTTGGTGGCTTTCTAAATTACATGGTAAACACTTTAAACTATTCAACAGGATCGATAGGTATACACAATCTGAATAAGTGTGTGTTACTAATAAAAAACTTGACTGATATGTCAACAATCTCCCCCTTTGGCATTAGTGACAAAAATACTTGTTAGCCAAAATTGAATACCTTGTATTCATCACCATGTGATACTAGCTTGGTAGAGTATACTATATTTTTTTTTGAGATTTTTCAAAATTGATCTTTGTAAATATATGCAATATACTATACATCTATTTCTATATACAACATGTCTTATGGATATAAGTTCTCCATCAAAACATATTTCTCCCCCATATTATATGTCTTTCTCCAATATAACTTTTCTCCCATATCTCCCATATACATATAACATTTCTCCCCTTTTTTGATAGTAATGCCAAAGATTTATTCTAACTTATGTACATAGAAACACCAAAATGGGATAAGAATTTAGAACATACCTTGATAGTGATTGCAAAGGTTTTATCCCAATTTTATTGCAAGACATTGCATGTATGAAGTGCAATATATACCTCTACTGATAATTCAATCATGTGGTGTTAGGAGGGATTTGGGATTGAGCTCCACTTGGGTCTAGGGTTTCAGTAACCACAGAAGTGAGTTTGAAATTTGGCACTTTCCATTCGACTCCTCAAACAAACATGTTAGATCCTTTCTTGCCCTTACTACTATTGGACGCCATTTTCACTTGGTAGATTGAGAGAATTTTGAAAAAAAATTGCAAGAAATTCCCTCAAATCAATTTGATCACACTGAAAATAGCTCTTCACAATAGCACTTGAAATTTCATGATAAGAAATGAATTCAATTCCATGCCTTTTGATAAAATTTTTCCATTAATGCTTAGTACATAAATAGATAAGTTGACAAACTCTCATCCACTACATGGCATTGATTACTTGGTGACATCTTTATGACTTGGTAACCATAAGTGCCTTTATTATTCCTAATCTTGTTCGATAGAGTCTATGACCTGAGCTTACTTGGTAGATAAGGTAACTTGGTAATGATTGATACCGATCTTGCTTAGTGATCCCTTTATATCTTGTATAAAAATTTGGATCTTTGTCACCTTACAACTAGAACTGATTCCGATGCCTTCTTTGATAGCCTAGTTCCAGTTCTCCCTTGAGAAATTAATTGGAAATGGTAGAGTCACACAATTCTTGAGTAACTTGACCATCATTTCTTGGACTAGTATCCTCAATAGACATAAGAATCCATTGCTGTCTCATTTTCTTTTAGATGTTATCAGCTTTTTCCTTCTTCTCATCTTCAATTCTACTAGTATTCATACAATTCTTAACAAGATGACCAAGTTCTGTACAGATGAAACATCTTTTGGTAGTATCTCTTTTCCTCATATGATGTTTAACACAATTCATACCAATGTGTCCAAATTATCCACAATAATGACATCTACACTAGGTATTGTAGTCCCAACCAAATATTGCTTTCACAATTTGTTCTGTAGGATTCAATGTCATTGTTTTACTTTCTAATGCCTTGTGTCCATGTTTCTTACATTTATGACAATTGCCTTCAAATTTTGATTTTCCTTTTCATTCATTAGCCCTATGACCATGTTGATTGCAATTGAATCATTTTCCATTGAATTTTTCTTTTCCACTGCTCCAACATTTGTTTGATGTATTACCTATCTTACCATAGTGATTGCAAGTAGGTCTTTGATTCTTTTGAGCACATTGTTTGGAGGATTCACCTTCTTCTTTGTATCTAATTCTTTCTTTTCCTTTTTGCCTATAGATTTTTTGCTCATTTAGTTGATTCATGTATGCTTGAGGTTTCATCATTTTCTCACTAGTTTTCTTCTTAGGGTTTAGATCATTCCTCAATCCTTCATTGATTTGTTTTTTAGATCTCAGATCATTTTTAATTCTTTCATTGATTTTCATTTTAGAATTTAGATCATTCCTCATTCTTTCATTTTCAAATCTTAGGCTCATGATTTTCTTATTTGCATTGGAAAGCTGATCAATAAGGTCTTCTTGCTAAAGGGATTGGTCTTGGATTTCATTGTTCCTTCCATCCATGTCTTCTTTTATCTTGTTTCTTTGTTCCAAGACTTCACATAATCTTACCAACTGAATTTCTTATTTTATTTTTAGCTTTCTTACTTCTTCTTGCAGGGAATCATTCTTCTCTGGGAGTTCTTTGATTGCTTCATTTGCTTCATTTGAGCTACTTGAAGGGTGAAGGTCTTCAATTCTTTCTTCAATGTAAAGATGATCATTCGTTTGATTTGCAAATTCCTTTCTTCTTTTCAAGGATTGGGAAAGTTTCTCCTTACCTTTCTTGAGTTGGGCAATGGCCATTTCTAGATCCAAATTTTCATTGTCAATAGCTTTGTCAAGCCTAAATATCTCCATATCCTAGATCTTTGCTCAAGCTATTAAACTTTCTCCTGCGAACCACAAAGCTCTGATACCAATTATTAGAAATATTCAAGACTATGCTAAGTTACTAAGGGGGGAGGGGTGAATCAATAACTTCTAAAACTTTACCAATTTCAATTCTTAATCCAATAATTCAACTAGTACTTAGATCATCACATTTGATCTAATTGCATGCATGAGAAACTAAAAACATGAAAGCATCCATAGCACTTCAACATAAAGATTTGGTGACCTATAAACCTTCCATATAGAAAGTAAAACTAGGGTGGGGATGATACCCATAAACTTTGGTACTGCAGCATAAAGCTAGCCTGTTAAGGCTTACATTGATCACTTCTAATGTTCTACCTTGGTAGGAGCAATTAGGACTGCTAGGTCCACCTTGTGAGAGGATTTACAAACATACAATGAAGTATGCACTCGATAAAGAGATTTATGAAATACTATTAGGTCTACCTTGTTAAAGGATTTTGACTAGTTCACCTATTAGGATGAAGCAGTAGATCTCTGATTTGCAACTGACTTTGCTGAAATAGATTCCTTAGTGTACTGATCACCTTTGTATGATAGATATGTCTCTACTAATTATATTGTTATGGTCTTTATAATTCACTCTTTAACTGCTACATTCATAATCTTGAACTTTTTGCATCCACATTCACACTACATCCATGTATTCTCATATTCAAAATGATATGGTACAATAAATTACACATATATACCAATCCAAATTACAAAGTTGGCCATGATACAAGTTAACACAAATATTACAAAGTTGGCTCACACAAAGATACTCAAGTTTTGAAGATTGACTTGGTGAGGTTCTAATACTCAACATCCACTGTCAATGCTCAACATCATCATGCACTTGGTAGGCATAGAAGCTCGGTCCATACTGATCACTTTCAAGTAGTCCTAAACTTGGTCTGCACTAGTGACTTAGTAGATATTGTGCAACTTGGAAAACATTGAATCACTTGGTTAGCATAAAGTAGCTCAATTAACACTAGCTTTGCATCACATGAACTATGAACTCAGTAGACATTGCAATGCTCGATAACCATTGATAAACTCAGTGTTTACTGAAATGCATGGTTTGAACTACTGGACTTCACACTGACTGAATCTTCTTAGTTAACACTAGGATTAGTCCAAAGGACTCAATAGCAACTATAAACCTTGGTGGATTTCTAAATTACATGGCAAAAACTGTAAATTGTTCAACAAGCTTGGTAGTTATATACAATCTGAATGAGTGTGTGTCACTAATAACAAACTTAATTGATATGTCAACACATCTTTCTGTCTCCAACTTATATAGTGGCACTAGACCAATCTAGTTTTATTTCTCCCTCCATGTATTTGAAAAAACTTATACTCAAGAGCATTCCATCGCTTGCAGGGATGTTTGCTACTAGAATGGTAAGTTTTAATCTCTTAGAGTGTAAGCAACAAGGGCAACTTGAGCATCTTTAATTTTTCCTAGCAATGACACTTGTTTAGCATTCATTGAGTAGCATCTAACAAAGGTTTTAGTCAATTGAAGACCTAAATATTTGGCTATAGGGATATGTATTACATTGTTAAAGGATACTAAATCTATGATGCAATTACTTAATCTATTTCTATTGATGAACAAAGATATGTAAAAATGATCTAGTTTCTGATTTGGGCAAGTTGCTAAAATAGTAGATTCCTCTTCTTGAAACAATCTAGGAATTGAAAAATCTTCCTTATCAAAATAGGCTCCATTAGTGATAGCCTTATTATGATTTTCAACATTGGCATTAATATTAGCATGATCTGCATCATTACTATTGCAATGCTCAACCAATCTTTTCAATTGATCAGGATTTTATTTTAAATGATTCATTGGAGAAATATAAATTCTTGTTTCTTCAAAATATTGCACCATGTCAAAGGAATTACCAGACTTACTTTTGTACAAATTTTGTGAAGATGAAGTTACTATGCCCCTATCTTTATTAAATTTATTTGATGGTGTATTGTTCTTGATAGGAATTGAATTATTGTTCTAATTTCCATTCTTCTAACCTCTAGTCATTACTATTAATTGAGGTCCATCTAGAGTAGAAAAATTATCTCCTCCTGGTTTCGAATCTGACTCATACTCCAAGATATAATTTTTAGAGTCACCACAAGGAGCATGATCATTTGATCAATTTCATGATATTCAATTATTTATTCTTTGTTATCCACCATCTATCTATTTCTGATCATATCAACACATGTATCTCCATCATGATCTGCTCTTAGGTGAAAAAAAACATATTTTATCTTTTTGGAGCAAGTTCAATTGCTAATTTTTGTAGGATAGGTGATATTTGCAAGCTTTACCTCTATTTTTATTCCTCTAAACTTCTTGATGAGTTTGATAAGTAGGTCTATTGATTTGTTTCTTCAATGAAATGAGTTCATTAGACAATTTTTGAAGCATGGCTTCTATAGTGTTGGAAGTACTAGCTCTATTTCTCATAGTTCTAGATTGAAACTCTCTTTTCTACTTACTAGAGGCTATCATGTCATCTTCCATCTCCATAGCTAGTGTTTGAGCAGCTTGTAAGTTGGCTACATTTGCTCTTCTAATCTAGTATCCTAGATCAGGTGGCATGGAGCTAATGCAGAAAGTTTTCTTATTATCATTAGTAGGTGCACTTGCAACAGGAATTATTTTGAGAATTTTATTGAATTTTGCATTGAAATCTCTCATAGTAATTGAGGTTTCTTTTGTTATTTGTTCCAATTGTAATAACAAGGTTTATGCATCTTTTGTGCTTTTGTATTTTTCCTCAAACCTTTGTTTCATAGTGTTCCAATTTGTGATGCATCCTATAGGTAGGTCTTGAAACCAATTAGCAACATTGTCCACCAATGTGTCAACAAATATTCTGACTGCTACATCCTCATGTTGATGATTTACTACATGACTAGCTTTATGGAAAGCACTCAAGTGTTATTTTACAAAAGTAGAGCCATCTCCATTAAATCTAGGAATTTTTTTCCTTGATGCTCTTGGTAGATCATTATTCACCCCAAGGGTAAGAGGACCAATAACATTTCCCCATGGTTGTGCCACATCTATTGGTATAATATTTTGATTTTCTTGAAAAGTAGCAGAAAGTGGAAGTGTTGCACCTATCAACAAAGCATCAAAAGTAGGAGGAATGGAATTTCCAAAAACTAGAGGAGTAGAAGATTGACTTCCCTATGTTCTATTAGGAGGAAAAACTATAGGTAAGAGAGTATCTTGGAGTTTTTTGGTTACAGATTCCCTTGTATGTGTCCTTCCTCTTCTACAAAGGTCTTCTAGAATAGGAAAGTTAGCCTTCTTGAGTTCTTTGTATATTGGGTCAATCTTTCCTTTCTCCTTGGTAATCTTGCTATATTTGGAATTCAAATTGTATCAAAGGGTGTTTTTCAAATTTATCTTACTAATGTTCGACTTTAAAATTGCTACACTTCTTCAATAGGTTGCAGTTGTAAATTGGTATCAAGTTCTTATGGAAAACACCTTACTACCACAAGTCTTGTCTTGCAACTCAAATATATGGAATTAGATTGAAAATTAATGTGAAGGAAAATTCTTTAAAACTTTCATCTGAATGTTTCCCCAGTAGAGTCACCAAAAATTATTGGTTAATAGTTTGTTCTCCTATTAGATTTGATAATCTTGACTCTTTGATACCCAATGTTTCGAGAAACAAAAGGATTTTTACCAACAACTGTTCAGTGTTTATATTTTATGAATGCAATCTAAATTTATTAGGTACAAGTCCCTATGATTCTTGTAATAATATGTAATGAATATTTCTTTATATCATTAGGAATTATTGATATTATTAGCTCTTAACCTGGGATTAGTAAAGGATAACCAAGTTGTTTGTAGGTACAAATAGCTCAGGCAAGATGCATATGAATAACCTATCACACTCAATGGAATGATTGTAGTATATTATCTTGATATCTTCTAACTCCTAATTCTATTCTAAATGAAAATTACTCATCTAAATGTAGAAGTGGGAAAGAAAAGATTATATATATGAGGGAAAGTGGAATTGCTTTGGCTATTAACCTTGACTGAAATGGAATTCAACAAGTATCCAATAGATTCACATACATTATCCTTTGATTACCAATGAATTGCATAACATGTATGAAACTATCAAGAGAAGAAACAAAACTATTTATGAAGTAGCAAATGGAATTATTGTACTACACATATCAAAGCGAAGTGGAACCCACCTAATTATTTACAAGATCATACACAATTTTCTTTCAACTCTAAGTGCAAAGCTATCTAATGCATGGACTAAAAAACATGAAAAAAATACTATAAATAGAAATATAGAACCATTTCATCTCTAGTTTGTTGATCCTTGTATTATCAAATGAGGTTACATTTATAGCTAGTTTTTATCCTCATCTAATTCTGATAGAGAAACCATCATATACTGATAACATCTCATTACCTTTTAGCTTTCTTTGATTTCACAAATCCTGTAGAAACCTTTTAATCTTTCATATTCTGCTATTTCATGCCAAACTTCATATTTCATATTCCAATGATCATTACATTTTTGAATTCCCACCATTAATCTCAAATTGATAGTCAAGATTAAAATGTTATGACTTCATTTATAACTTCCTTTGTGGGTCCCTTTGGTTTCTTTTATGCATAGAATAACAACCTATCAACTTTACATAGCAATATAATGACCTTAATAGATTCATTTATTCTAAAGATGATAAAAAATGATGATAAGTCTCTATTTACCTTCCTCCATGGGTCCACTTTTTGAACTAGGTACATCATGGCATACACGTGACATTACTTCACTGCTTGGAATATCTAACATTAGACTAGTTCTCTTTTTTGGCACCTCATGATTAGACTTTGACTATGCTTGATGGAGTATGATGACCCATTGAACACGTGCCTTTATGTCACTATGTCACATGAATTAATAGATGTGAATCTTCTTATAATGATATAATGACCTATGTAGATCACCTTTGATTAGATGGTTGATAACATGCATGACATGCATTCTTTGTTTAAAAAAAATTACTTGTCAACTGGCCAATGATGTTCAGTCTTTTATTAATCTAACTTTTCAACTTGGTGATGTGGACAATTAGATGTGATTGATTCATAAAATTGATTCTAACTTTGGTCTTAATCACCTTTGACCATTTTCTTTTCCATTTCTCTATTTTTTAAGTGTTCATTTTGCATCGAATTCAACTGATTTTTCTTGTATCTCATTCTCACAATCTGCATTTTGTATTTAAGCCTTGGTCTTTGATGTTTCTCTATTATATTTTCTCTATATATCTATGAAAATATATCCTTCTCTAGGTATAGATCTTTGACCATGGAGTTGGAAAATTTTAGAGATGAAGAAATGTTTTCACAAAGAACTGCTTCTCAACATGAATCTTGTATCCAACATGATTAAGAACAAAGAATATGAATCATTAAAGATATTCAGATCTTTCTTCTCATCAGAAAAATGTATAACAAACCCTCCCAAAATTTAATCACCTAGCCAAAAAATAATATATTTCTCATATGATGTCTTGCATTAGGTGAACTCAAAGGGAGATGAGAAGAAAGACCATTCTAAGGGAAAACTGGACTCATACTCAAAACCTTAAGGCAAAAGATATGAATTGAAACTTGGGCAACAAACCTACATGTGTGTTAGCATTGAAAGAACTATCAAGTAAAGCTAAGGCTAAAGATTGTTCTCTTGCTTCTCAACCCTTACCATCCTTTGATTAGACCATGCACGAGTCTTTGGATGAAGCTAAACAAGTAACACTATAAAATGTATAAAAATGGGGATTATGCTCATATGATTTTAGATTCTATTAATCTTGACATGGAAAATACTTTTGATGAAAAAAATATTAGTAGTGATGAAGAATTGAATGATATGGATAATGATTATGTAATATGATTTCTATGCATCTTACAATCACTTCTAGTGATGAGCATAGTAAATCCTATTAGAGTCCTTACTTGGAACTAGTTTTCATTCCTAATATGTTCTAAGTAATTCCTCTTGCGAGTCACCATCCTTACTCTACCATTTTAGACTAAGATGGGGGGTCATGAAACACTTGATGTAAAATCTATTTAACATGGTAGTCTCTATGTTCTTGTGTTGTTGTTTTATTATATGTTCTAATTAGATTACTTTAGATGATCTTTGTTTCTTTGTTAAGAACAATAGGATAAAATAATCATAACTGTTGCACATATTCTTCTATTTTATATCTCTTTTCTTCTATATTTTGTAACATTTTATGTTGTTCCTATGCTATTGTTTGTACTAGTGATCTTGTATAGTTTTCTTGGTTTCCAATAATATGGTAGCAACATTTATTTTTTGTCTCCATGTTATTGTCCCAAAAAGACTCTTCTTTGTAACTCGTGCATGTCCTTTTCTCCATTGTATTGTAGTTCTACTTCCTTTGTTGGATGATGATAATTTATACTTGATATAATATTATATATTATCATGTGATCATACTAAACCTAAAATTAGTAGATCCCTTAATGTTCACTATTTTTGTCATGTGCTCATTTCTCTTTATATATTTCTCTTCTCTCAGGAAACCTCATAGTGGAAATGTTCTTAGTGAATGCATGTATGCTATTGTTAAAGTCATTCTCCTGTTAAAGTGTTGGAAATTCCTTTAATGTGAGTGTATAGAATTATCTCATCCTTTTTTAATCATGGAGTAGAAAGTAAAGATTCTAAGTATAGCTTGTATTACTTTTTTCATGTATGCTTGGTATAATTTTGAGTTATCTCCAAATCTATGCTCTCTCTCTCTCTCTCTCTCTCTCTCTCTCTCTCTCTCTCTCTCTCTCTCTCTCTCTCTCTCTCTCTCTCTCTCTCCCTCCCTCTCTCTCCCTCTCCCCTTTTGTACTTTATTACTTTCCTAGAACTATTAATAGATCTTGGGGACATGGGGTTCCCTTGAAGTTGGATCCTTTGATGGATTGACTAGCATGTCACACAAACTTGGTAGATTATTTAGTTCATCTTTGATAGGTTGAATATCATGCATACACACTTGCTATCTATTGTTTAATGTCATCCCATTTGAAGAGACATTTATCCTCTCTTTTCTTTCCCCTTCTTGTTTAATTCACAATAAGGCACACAAACTATATTGGCCCAGTAATTGTACTATTTGATATTTTTATCTCTCTTAATATGATTTTAGATGTAACAAAGACTCAAGTCTCTTAGATGTTTGATTATTTTTTTGTCTCCTAGTCATGATAATATCATCTCTTTGCTTTTGATCTACTTTACTATGAGGTTTAGGAAACTCATACTCTGACTAAAGAGGGGGTTAAATATACCATCTTAAAATGAATTCACTTGCATTTAAAGACCTATTAGTACTTATTCCATAATGAATTCTTGTACCATGGATGGACCCATGCAAAATGCTCACTTTTATCTATATCCTTCCACCTTCTTCCTTGATCTTATGTCCTCCACCTAAGATTTTTGGGGTTCATGTACCCTTCTCTAGAACTAGGTCAACTTATAATGCTTAAGATTGACTAGGTTAACCTAGGCTAGTCAATGTTGACCAGGTTGACCTTTACCATAGAGATTATGGGGTCTTGAGCCCAAAAAACCTTGGGGGTTTAAGTTGTTAACTCCCACTCTCTAGTTAGCTTGTATTATTTTCCCATCCATAGATTCATGTATATAAAGAGACTTCTAGGCTTCAATTATCATTCAACATCTCATAGAATACTTTCAAAAGAGGAAAAATTCTTCCTTCATACTTTCCATTAAAGAAGTTCAAGGATTCATATCCTTTTTCAAGCATTCAAGAAAGGGAGAATTTAACAAAGAACTAAAGGATCCTGTGTGGGTATTTCCTCTTCAAGATCTAGCACATTTTTAGCCATCAAGGGAGGATATCTACATTGAAGAATTAATTATATTCTACATTGATGCATATTTATATATGTGGCACAATGATGGGATTATGATAGATCCATTGTAAGTTGTAAAGATACCCTACATTCACATTTCAAATTCAAGGTCTTCAATACTCTATAGGGTAAAAGCCTTATTAACAAGGTCTTTTAAGCAAGTAAAATATTATCTTGTTTAAGTCACTTACATTTACATCTTTTATTTCAAGGTTGATTAATTAATCTAGCACTTGACCAAGGTAAACCCTCATCTACCAAATAATGAACACCCTTAATTTTATGTGTATAGAAGTAGGAAAGTGGAATTATGATCATGGATCTATGGTAATGAATATATGAGAGATTTTGGGAAAAGTTTTTTTGACTTTGTTATAGTTCCCTTGGTACATGTTATCTCGAAGAAAATTGACCAGTCACTTAGTTATAACTAGGTTGACCTAGTGCTTGTTACTTTTCTAGAAAAATAGTTTATGGGTTTTGTCTAGTTCATCATTTTATTCATGAATCCATAGTTAGATATCCATGAAAATATATATACTCACAATTTTTAAAGATAAAATAAATCTTCTAATATGCATTTCAAGGTGAGTCTTGCAAACTTTATTTTCTTTCATATCTTTATCTCATATCTATATCTTAATTGTGTTGATTGTGTACACTTAGCATCTAGATATACATTGTTCAATTAATTAGTTTCATTTTTTATACACATTATCAGACATGGATCAAAGAGTATAATTCCTTATATTGCATTCTCCTTTAATATTCAAATTTAGAATTGGCACCCTTTCTCTTTTGGGTCTTACAGATCTAATTTGGATTATAAAGAAGAATCATATTTGGTGATTATATTTTTCCCTTTACATATCCTTTGAATGGCTTAGTGGAAAAAATTGAGGTTTATATCCTATTAAAGAATCTCCTTTTTTGCCCTAAACATTATTAAAAATTTGGCATAACACTGTTAGATAATGGCTTGATAAACAAGCCTAAATTTCTTTAAAACTCATGTGTGTTTTGAAGAAATAAAAGTTCTTCAAAAACCATGCACATTTTGAATTACAAAAATTTCTTCAAAATCCATGCATAATTTTTTAAAACTATATGTACTTTTTTAGTTATTCATAACATTCATGGGTCATGAAGAATGATATGTTCTATTATTTGGTAGCACCATGTTTGTAGTTTTATCTAGATTCCATACACATTTTTCCTATCTAAAATAATATTTTCTTCCTAGGATGAGAGAGAGAGAGAGAGAGAGAGAGAGAGAGAGAGAGAGAGAGAGAGAGAGAGAGAGAGAGAGAGTCCTCAACATCTAAATTAACCATAAGAGGATTCTTAATACAAAATGAATAATCATCATATTTAGACAATTTAATTTTCTTTAGTTCTACATTCTCTCTTGGGATAAGATTATAGATTTATCAAATGCAATCAAAGCCTTCTGAGGTGTCTTAGGGGACAAAATATATTTACAAGAAACCTCTCACACCTTAGCATTATATCTAAAAAATAATAAAAATCTCAATGACTACGTTTGGTTTCTTTTGAAATTTGGAAAGGTTTAAGGTTAATGAACTTTGGCTCATTTTCTTCCTTATGCTTCTACTACATGTGAATGCACAAATATACATCTCCTAATAAAAATATTCATATTATAAATATATTTCACCATTGATTTAATTTTGTCTTTTTCTTTTTTAAGAATTTTTACGTAGCAATTTTATTAATATTAATTTTACAAGATATTCTCTAGGCACTTTCTTTGACCTATTTACCCAATTTTTTATTTAGTATCATTATTCTTTGTGGATATTTAAAAATAATACTTGAGGAAATAGATTCCCATGGAGGAGAAAAATGAAACAGTTAGTGCCCTAGCTAATGTTAATTCTAATTAGTCTTGTTGTTGAGTTGACAACTCCTAGACCTGACTTCCTAAAATAATTAAATAATAAAAAAAGTCTACCTAGTCTATCAATTCATTAGAAATGAAGATATAGGAAAATAATGAAAAATACAAATGAAGAGAGGAAAGGTTGTAGGTAATTCTCAAAGGTGATATATCCTCATCCAATGTTGCTACTGAATGTCTTCCAAAATGGGAATGGGTTTTATATCCTCCCTAGTAGTGCTTACCTATTGGCCTAGTATTTAGGTTTATTTTTGTTGTTAGTTCCTTTTTGTAAGTTAGCTATTTGAATCCACTTCTTGTGAATTATTTTTTATGTCATCTTTTTAGACTTAATGTCACCTTAATTATTTAGTTTGAACTCAACCCTTCATGAATTAATTAGAACCTATTTTTTTCTTACACTTCTACAAAAATTTGATTCACCTTCAATAGTAAAAGGAAAATATTGCATTTTAAAAATAAATAATTAAAAAATACTACTTTTTTATTGCAAGGATTGAAAATTAGGGCATATACTTAAAAAACATGAGGTCTTTGAAGAAATAACCAAATAAAAAATAAAATAACCTTTATTCTTAAGACTAAGATTATAATATCTTATACCTTTTAGCTAATGGGATTACAGATGCACAAATAGCAATATGCATAAGGTTCTATTCATATTAGAGTCTTATTGATCTATTTTCTTAAGCATGACCAACTCATTTCCACCCATGCGAAATCTAAGTTTGCATAAACCATTATTGTATATAATACAATGAAGTTTAATTGAACATACTTTAATTACTTGAGTATAACTAGTGAGGGTGATGGTATATTTTATAATAAGATGGTTTTAAGGGCCATCAAAATAATGTAAATGTGTAAGAGGGATGAAGTGGTCATTATATCTAAACAACTTTAACAATATGAATACTCTCAATCTTTCACTCAAAATGGAAATAAATATTGACTTGAATTTGTACTTACACTTAAGTTTGAAAATGTTCTAAATCTTATATGTCGAACTTTTTCGTTAATATTATTATATTTTTTGTTACTATTGTTGTTATTATTATTATTTGAAATATTTTATGAGTTCCAATTTTTTTTGTATTCTACTTAATTTTTTGAAATATTATAAATTATAGATTGGCATTTTTATTTATTTGGATTGTTGTACTTTGCATGATTATTAAAGATTGATGATCAAGTAATTGAATAAAATATGAAAAATCATTACATAAATAATTACTTTTTAAATATTTCAGTAAATAATAAGTGTATAAATATATTTTAATAAATTTTAAATATATGTTAACATAGTTATTAGTGAGTAGATGAGATTAGTTCACCACTCTGCAACTTCCCAATCACTGACAGTTAGAATTTTGAATCAACATGGCCCCAGAGGGCCTCGGCTTGTAGGAGATTCTAGTGTGCCTAGACCTGGTCATGGTGCTAGTGTTTTGGAGAGAAGATTCCCCTACTTTGTTAGGTAATGCTTCTAGTCTGGTCAACATACCTATGCCCCTTTACTCAGAAGTCAAAGTTGA
Source organism: Cupressus sempervirens (assembly GCA_028749045.1). NCBI lineage: Eukaryota > Viridiplantae > Streptophyta > Pinopsida > Cupressales > Cupressaceae > Cupressus > Cupressus sempervirens. The sequence goes on along the minus strand of CM053792.1, from coordinate 656,466,145 downwards.
ATCTACTCAAAAGGAGGATGGGAACACTAGTTCTTCCCATCTCCCCAATAGGGGTGGAGAAACACACTTTTTGGGGGAAAGGATGGGAAACCCAATATGGTGGATCCCAAGGTTACCCATAGTGCTATCAAACCAAAAATCTCCTTCCTAGATAGTGTTGTAGAAAGTGCTACTACCTCCCTAAAACATTGTCTAGTGGGTAGATTTATTTCCTTTTGACCCATGATTGAGATGATCAAGAAGTAAGTGGGACAAAAGTGTTCTATGAAAAGTATTGTAAGCATCTCAACCATGTCCAATGGTCTTTTCTTCTTCTACTTCATGGCTGTTGAGGATCTAGTGGTCATCATTTTTGGGAGGTAATGGCAAACATTATTTAGCCCTAACTAAATAACACCCTAGTTTTGATGCTATCTAAGAACTCAAAAGCCTAGCCCTAGTGTGGGTTCTCTTGGTAGGCTTATCACTAGAATTCTAGGATGGGAAGATCTTGAGATGGACATGAAAAACTTTTAGGCATTTGGTCAATGCAGACCAAGTAACTTTGCAAAAATCTAGATTAGTTTTTGCTATATTCTATGTGAATGTTATCATCAATAGGGTACTCCCGATCATAGTCTCATTGTCTACTAAGTGGGGTAAGAAATTCTAGTCTCTAGTATAAGTGATCATTTTGGCCATGTGATGACAAATTGCAATGTCCTAACACATAAGGATAAGAAAAAGGTGGGCTCACTAGGCATAGTCAAGTCTACCATTATGCTAGGGGAATCTTCGACTACTCATATAGGGGTAGAGGTTGAGAGGAAGGAGGATTACCTAGAAGGCCTAACCACAAAGGCTAGAATAGAGAAAGATAAAGACTGGTAATTGACCCCCTAGTCATATCATCAAGTGTTGTGACAAAAAATAGGACCAATGTGGAGGAATACTTGTTTAGGAAGGAGACTGATGACCTCCTAAAATCCATCATTGCAAGAGGGGATACCATATACCAGACTTTGAAAGAATTTGAAATTGGAACCATAGAAGAAGTTACATTCAATTTTTTTGTTGAGTGTAACGTAAAACTTGGACAAGAATCTTCTAGCAACACCAATCATTTTTGCCCAGAAATAGACCACATTGTTGGTGACTCCTATCAAGAACTCCTTACTTCTAAAGGAGATTGGAGGAGTTTCCAACAAAGGAGAACTAGAAATTAATAGCCCCCACTAGGGGAATGTAACCCTAAAAAGGCTCACACTAGTGACTCAAGAGGAAGCTGTTGCCAAAGTCATGAGAAGTTTTGAGGTGGCTGAGGATATGATGACTCACTTAGCCCCTTCCTCCCCTTAAATCATTGCGACAGAAGATTCAAAATTCCCTAAGGAGAAAACTAGGGGTGGAAATAAATTGGATGTGGGGTGACAAATATTATGGAGTTCCCTCACAAAACAATAAAATGAAAGAAGAAAATAGCAAGGGAAGTGGCCAATGGAAGAAAACTTAGATTGGAGAAAATCAAGAAAGGTAAGAAATAACTCGCACAAATATTATGCTCTTAGGCAATGTATTCTAGTTTAAAATGTAGATTGTATTCTCATACAAGAAACTAAGATGACCGACCAAAATATCATTAAGCTTGCTAAGAATTTATGGTCTAGGGCTACCTTCCTTCATTTAGAAGTGGAATAGGTCTTAGGGGGTATAGAAACTATGTGGAACCCCAATGTATTGACTGGCAAGGAGGTCCTTAAGGAAAATAATTTCATGATTACAGAGCTTGGTAATGCATGTGGAACCTGGTGAACATATATGCTCTAAATTTCAGGACTAGAAAATGTGAAGCCTAAAGGAGGATAGGAGGAGTATTGGATAATATGAAGGATTAAAATATTATGTGCATGGGTGACTTTAACACCCTTCTATACCCCTCAAAAAATATGGGGGGAACAATGACTTTTCGAAAATCATGCAAGATCTCTTAGATTTTATTAATACCTATGATTTCATGGATGTTGAACTACATGGTAACCCTTTTACTTGGACCAATAATAGGAAGGGAAATGATTTGATCCAAGTTAGATTAGACATAATTCTAGTCTCAGGGGACTGGCCATGCTTCATCTCCTCCTCCCTAGTTAACCTTTCATAAACTATTTCTCATCATTCCCTGATTATGTTCAATTGGGTGAATGGTCAAATGAGTGAGCCTAAACCTTTTAGCTATGAAATTATGTGTAAATCTCATCTAAAATTCAAAAATATGGTAGAAGAATAGTTGAACATTAGAGTGGATGGGACTGCAATGTTCAAGCTTACCCAAAATCTGAATAATGTTAGGAGGAATGTAAAGGAATGGGAAAATATTTCTTTTGGGGGTGTGTTTAAAATCAAAAGGGAATTTTAAGAGGAACTTAAAAGGTTACAATAATCCACGGAAGCTAGGGACAACATTGAGGCTATCACCTAAGAGGAGGAGCATTGCATGGGGATGTGGAAGGAAACTATTAAAAATGAGGAGGTCTTCTAGAAACAAATATCCTAAATTTTATGTCTCTCTAAAGGTGATAGGAATACCTTGTTCTTCTATATATCAGCTTCAAAATACAAAAAATGAAAAACCATTACTTCCCTTGAAGGAGGAAGTGCCTAGGAGGAATAGAAGGACATGAGGAAATACATGGTTAAGTTCTTCATGAATGCCTACAAAAAGGAGGACACTAGGAACAATAGTATGATTAGGTGAAGTATTCTCAATACCATCTCAACTGTGTTGGGGAATGAGGAAAAAAATGAACTAAGGTAGAAAGTCTCTAAAGAGGAGGTGAAGGAAGCTATGTTGTCTATGAAGGCTTTTAAGACATCAAGCCCTGATGGCTTCCCTCTGGACTTCTTTCAACACTTCTAGGAAGTTATTAAAAATGAACTAGTTTGGGCCACTAGAGATATGATCAGAACTAAGAAAATGTTAAGAAAGATCAATAAAACCTTTAATGTTCTCATACCTAAGATCTAGACACCCAGAACCATAAGGTGTTTTAGGCTAATTGGCCTTTGTAACACCATATATAAATTCCTCTCAAAGGTGATGGTCAATAAGATAAAAGATTTTCTATAAAATGTTATGGGGGCCACATAGAAGGGGTTTGTCCTAAATTGACAAATCCTAGATGCTGTAAATACTACATATGAAATCATTTGCTCCATGGAAAAAAGTAGAAGACCAGGTATGGTTGAAATGGATAATTATCTAGGTTGAAGGCCCCTTAAATTAGATATTTCTATGATGTGTTGGAAGAGGTGGGGTTCAGAGAGGAGATAATGAATTTCATTAGAAATATGGTGGAAACCACTCAATATAAGGTGCTACTCAATGGGACACCCTGGGGAAGTTTTGAAGTTGGAAGAGGCCTAAGACAAGGTGACCCTTTATCCCCTTACCTATTCATTATGGTGGCATAAGTGTTGGGTAGGAAGGTGAGCAATTTGTCTGCATTGGGAGATTTAAAAGGCATCCAACCTACTACCACACTATCTCCTAAGGTAATACATCAATTTGTAGATGAAACAATTCTATTTGGTGAGTCATTTATCTAGGAGGCTAGAGCTAGGAGGAATATGCTCACCAACTATGAGGATCATTTAGGTAAGGAAATAAATCTGGTCAAAAGTAAGGTCTATTTTTTTAACACTCTTGAGGTCTTGCAAGTTAAAGTTAAAAATATAATAGGATGTCACTTAGTGAACCTCTTAAACACCTAACTTGGACTCCCCTTGATGATAAAGGATGTATCCACCACCTTCTTGAACACTGTTCTAGAAAGGATGCGAAAGAAGCTTGTTGGGTGGAAAAGTAAAATCCTTAGCAATGTGTAGAAACTCCAACTGCTAGTGGTGGCTCTACAAGGAATACCTATCTATATTCTTTCCATCTTGAATATTAATTAAGTATGGCTCAAAAACTCAAAAAACTACAAAGGAACTTCCTATGGAGAGGTATGAAGGAGAGAAACAAATTAAACCTTGCCAATTGGGAGACTATTTGTAAACCCAAAGATAAGGTGGGGTTAGGAACAAGAAGAATTACTGACCTAAATAAAGCCTTTCTCACTAAAATGGGGTTGATATTATTGGAAAAAGAGACTAGGTGGGGAAGATTTATGAGGGCTAAATACCTTGGCAACACCCAATTCAAGTGTAATCTCCTCAATAATTACCTCCCAGGTGGCTCTAAGGTTTGGAACAACATACTTAATACTAGATCCCTTCTAAGAAAATGGGTGATATGGTTGGTAGGAAATGGTAAAAAATAAGATTATGGGAGGACAACTAGTTGGGGGTGGGAACCACTGATCTTCAACAAGTTTAGCGGTCTTTAGGAACCTTTAAAAAGATGGTGGGGGAGAAGGTAGTAGATTATATTAATTCCCAAAGGAAGTGGAAGCACTTATGCACTATCGGTATTCCTAACATGGATGACCCTCTAGTTAAAGAGTTGGAGGAAATGATCCGTTACCACAAAATTCCCATGCATGCCCATCTTGATAAGGTGGTTTGGGATGAGAGGACTAATTTTTAGTTCTTGCTTAAATCTATCTACCCTTTTATATTTGATAAGGACTAGACCCCTATCAGTTGGAGAAAGATCAGGAATAGTCACTTGCTACCAAAAGTTAATTTTTCTAGTGGATAATCATGCACAAAAAGATCTTAACTATTGAAAACCTAAGGAGGAGAGGCATACCGATAAATAATATATGCTATCTCTACAAGGAGGAAGAGGAAAGAATTGTGCACCTCTTTCTTGAATATCCCTATATTTTAAGTGTATGGTCCTGTATTTGGAATAAATTCTTGTTGGTTTGGGTCATGAATAGAGGAATGGAATAATTTGTGGAGAATTGGAATTTTCCCTTCTATCAACCCTAGCTCAAAATTCTTTAGAATATCCTCCCCCCACATGTTTGCTAGGGTTTCTGGAAGGAGAGGAATAATAAGATCTTCAAGGAGGAAGAAAGGGGGGAGGAGGGTTGTGGGGGAGATATTGATGGAGAATGTTATGGTGGCTAAGTTTAAAGCACCATAGGAACCCCTGAACATGAAGGATGGGGAGATTTATTGAAACGCTCTCCCTAACTTCTAGCACTTTGATAACTCAAAAAAATTTAGCAAGAAAAATAACTTGTTGAATCCCTCCCACCATCCCTACTTTTAAGATCAACACTGATGGTACAATGAGAGATGGTTTGGTGGCATCTAGTGGTGTGCTACAAAATTTTAGGGGAGAAGTGTTTTTGGTCTACTCTAGGAATTTGGGACAGGGCCAATAACATGGTTGAGGCCACTGCCTTTGGGGTCTAAAATTTGCTATGGAGATGAGGTTTAAGAATTTAAGCATAGAAGGTGATTCTAACCTCATCGTTGAATTTGTGCAAGGGAGGCCCCTACTAGGTTGGGCTATACATAGCATCATGGGGGATATTTGGAAATTCTTAATGGCCCTTGATCACTATAAGTTACATCACTTTTATAGGGAATACAATGCGGTGGTGGATGCTATGGAAGGCTTGGGATTTGATTTGGGTAGCCTAAAAAGTTGGATGAGCACTAAAATGCTATGGAACTATATTAATTCCCTCATTTTTAGGGAAATGACCCCTCTAAACTATGATTGATGAATATCCAAATTTGGAGGGTTGGCAATTTTGGTAGCCTTTCTAGTTTTATTATTATGATGGTTAAGAGTACCTTAATTTTGACAAAACATTTCACGAGGCTCAAATATGTGGATTTCATCATGCAAGGGCACAAAAAAAGGAAAGAGATTGATAATATTAACTTTAGAAAAAGATCCATCATTTTTTTGTGTTATTGGCTAGTTACAGAAAAAGTTATCATTATTTATACTATTAGATCATTAAGGGATTTTTCTTGGATCCTTTTCAATCCTTGTAATGATGTCTTAAGATTGCCTCAACATTCTAGAAATTAAATCCCCATGAAGTGTAAGGAAGAAGCTACTTTAATAGCTAGACACATTATTTTTATCCCTGGGACTGTAAAAATCTAGGTGGTATTCTTCTTGTTGGGACTCAAAATTGAAGACCTAGTTTTGAGTACCATAAAAATAAAAATAAAAACAAAAACTTAAGCCCTATAGGCACTTTTTTGATGCATGTGTACCCAATTGTCCATTTGAGGCCTAAGAGGTGTTTAATGTTTATAACACCTTACATTTAGTATATCCACTCATCCCATGAATATAAATTTCCATTATGAGTCACTCCATGAAGTTTCTTTTTGAGTAATTACCAAATCTGCATTTTTGCTTCTGTCAAATACTGACAAAAGGTTGTGTTTACATTTGAATATCTTGTACCTAGTAATGTTTCATGACTTGTGGCTTTGGGAGTGTTTAGTATCCATACCAGAGAACCTATGTTTTATATTTCAATTCACTTTGATATGTTTTGACTAGGTTTAGAATCCCTCAAAGTTGGTCGCTTATTGTTGCATGCCGATGCAAATTGTTTAGAATTTTGGGAGGCCTTGTTTGACTTGTTGTAACTTTGACCCAATTGACCAAAATGAGAAAATTCCTTTTGTGTTGCATTTTAGAGGTTAGAGAATTACTATGTTTCAATTTTGAGCTTATGATGAATCTATTTGATAAGTTTTCAAATGTGATTCCAAAAGTAGTTTATAACTTTTTACTGGTGTCATAAAGTGCAGATTAGTTGGTACCCCTATTGATGGTGTCATAACTCAGAATCTGCGATAGGTGAGATCAAATGGATTATATTGTTGTGCTCTACTGTAAAAATACTTTAAGTGTGCCAATTATTAAATCTTGACAAATAGGTTTGCATACTTTCCCAGGTCTATTCCATTTGAAAAAACCACTTTTCTGCCAGTGTTTCCAGTTTGCAAAATTTGAGCAGCCCACTTTGAATGCATGCCATAATTGCCCAGTTATTTGACACAAGCCCTAATCAAAGATTCATATTATCCTCATGAAAATGAACTAATGCCCTAGTTTTTGTCTCCCTAAGTGTTAGTTTGACTTGTTTCCAAAACCAAATCCAAATGCATTTTATGGTTTTCTGACATGTTTTCTTGTAGGCAGTTCTGAAAGGGCAACTTTGATAGTCAATATCTTTTGATTGAGAATTTTTCATGAGGTGAGATTTGACAGGGTAAAAGTATGTGGAATAGAAAATCAGTGTGTCTATTTTTAGAGCTTAGTCAGGTGTTTGGATCAATTTTTAAAGCCAATCAAAGGACCTCTTGGCACAAAATTGACAGTTTGCAAGAGAAGTTATAAAATGAGTTTTAATGGATGGTTCAATATTTGAATGGTTTTAAATCAGTGTTAGGTATTCAATAGATCAATTTGAGATCTAATTTGTTTGAAAATGAATTTTTTTTAGCTAGACCTACTTTGGGGTATGACTAATTCCTCCAAGATTGATGAGTTTCAAGGCAAATAGAGGATGTTTTAAAAGGGAAAAGTTATGAACAATTAAATAAGAGAAAGGTGCATATAATCAAAGAAGCAATATAAACATCCTTGTTATAAATGTCATGAGATTATGAAGGTGTAGACTCAGGGGATTGATAAGGCATTGGTTTTAAAAGAAATTATTATAATGATTTTAATCATTATAAACTTTTTCAAGTTGCTAATTAACAAAGTGAGAGTGCAATTTGAAAATAAAAGTTACCAAGATAATAGTACCTGCACTTGAGCCTACAATGAAAGTTATCAATAAGTTTGGGATTTATATATTGTCTTCTTATTGAATACTCTAAAGATGTTTCCATGACTTTTAAATCATCAAGATCAAAATGTGTGTCTTACCAAAAGTTTTCACTTCAGAATTGTGTTGGTAAATTGAAAAAGATATCAAGAATTATTGAGATGCCTATGATTTTAAAAGTGTGTAGAAACCCCTCATCCTATTTGTTATGGCATTTCTAAGAGTTGTGCTCAGGATGTGATGGATGGATATAATGTAGAAGGACCTCTCATCAAAAGGTGGCAAAGAGAAGGACTGATCTTCATGGCATAGTAACCATCTCATGGTAGGGGTGTCTAATAAAATGCAAGGAATAAGGGAGCCTCTTAGATGCTTAGCTACCCCACCAAGTCTATTCACCCTTTGTTCCATGTGGTACATTAAGCACCATACCTTAAGGGAGTCATGATGGAAACTTTGGAACAAGGTATTTAAAGGGAGACACCCACTTTGCCAAGGAAGCCTGATGCTTAAAAGTATCAAAGGAGAGAGGATAATGTTGAAAGAATGAAGTAGTTGATTCTTGTTACCAGCTAGGTTGGGACAGTTGTAAATACTCTACTCATGACCAAATTCCTCCATTGTAACTACTAGGACTTGCTACTAATTCACATTGAGGCTATTAAATATAATATTTTCATTTTAAATGTCTTCTTTTGATGGTGTTTGATAGCATCTATAATCGTTGTCTCAAGAATGAGTGCTAAAAACATACATTTAGTGTTGTGCATGAACATCCCGCATGGAGAAATTTGCAATAGTTGAAGAGGAGCTCTCACGGTGAGTGAAGTAGACAACCACATAGTCAGTAACTTTTCTAATCAAATCACCATCATTGGCTTCAGTGCTAACTAGAATATCAATAATAGTCCATTCCTCACATGGCCACCATCTGCTTGCAGCATTCTAGTATGCTTTGTTGAGAATTGTAAATCTCCAAATGCTTTATAATAATCCTTGGTGACACAATAATATTCCAATTCAAATGATTAGGTCACAACATGTAAGGGGATCCACCATGACAAGAATAAAGAATAGGGGAGTCCACACAATGAGACTATAAGCTTTTGTGGAAAGCATAACCTGAAATATTTATCCCACATTACTCATGCTAGGAAATTTTCATGTGTTCAAATATTTTTCCCCTCAATTGCTATAATGTCTTTAAGACAAAGGCCTTTCAAAGGGAAATGCAAGTTCATAGTCATGGCCCCATACACTAATAGGCTAGAGTAAATTTTGACCAACCACACTAGTTAAAAAGAAGATGATGTCAGCATGATGTAGATAGATGGACCAACCAACTTCTAATAAGTGGTAGATCTATGGATGAATCATGATGTGAAAAGTGGTACGAAGGCTCCATCTAGGAGTAGATTCTGGTGCACTAACATGGAAAGGGGGACACGTATCACAAAGGTGTATCCCCACATGCATAGTTAGTAGCCACTAATTATAACTCACTAATGTGCCTAGCTGATACATGGTAGTGGGACTTGGTCAGCGATGACATGGTAATCTAGTGGTAGTCCATTCAGTAGGTGATGTGGCAGTGACAGAGTGGTACAGGCAGTGAATGATGAGCTGACATGTGGTAGTGACATGTTAGCCAGTTAGAAGGTGACACATGGCACCTAGTGGAGGATGATGTGGCAAGTACTGACCAATGGCATGTTTCCTTGTGGCAAAAAAAGTTAAACAAAAGGTTGACTCAGATGCATGGGTAGGGAGAAAATTCAAAAATAATAAAAAATAATTTTAAAGTTTTTTATTAAGGAATCTATGGAGACTTTTTTTAATTCAAAAAGGGATATAACCTAAAGTTTGAACTTTAGAAAATGTTAAATTTTTGCATAAAAATTTAAAAGGTGAATACAAATGAGAAGGAATCTCTTAGTTTCATTCTAATTCTTGTCTCTTACCTCTTGGATTTGCAATCTTATGTGGTTTAAGGATAAAGAACTGAGACCCATTTGCATCCCCTTAAGGTTGTATGTATGATATGTTTTGCTGATGGAATAAAGGGCCAAGTAAATGCTTGATGTGTTTGATAGGGTTGTTGGTTATTTGAAAAGGATACTTCATAAGAATGAGTTCTTTATGAATACCAATGTCTAATTCACAAAGTGATAAGATAGATCTGATATTTGGGTGTATGAAATATGTCCTTGATACCATAGATGTATGTATGTAATTTGTGGAACTACCCAATAGATAAGGCATTGATTAGTTATAGGATCAACTTGTTCATACTATTGCATGTTTGGGGTTTTGTTGAAATCAACATCATTAATCAAATATCTTTTCCTTTAATGTTGAATGAACTAAAAGGGTGCCCTCACTTAGCTTAGCAATTTCTTTGGCCATGTAATTAGTTATTCCATGTTTGAGATCTGTGCATAAGTGTTAGAAGAATAAGGGTTTTTTCTGCTTTGTCAAGATTCAAGTGTATGTTTTAGCACTCGTACCATATAAATGAATCTAAGGTACACCTATCTAGGTTTTGCAGAGCCTAAACTAGAAGAAGGGTCTAGCCTTATAGTTGGCCTAGTGTCTAAAAGGGTATGTTGAAGATGGGAAGTAGCTACCCCTAGATGTATCTTATTCTCATTGGTGTAATTTGAAATCCTATTGTTTCAAAACACCAACACTTCTTGAAGATGAAAATTATCTAGCTTATTGAAAGTGATATCATTGAGGACCAAGATTCTATGGGTTGGGACCTTAACAGATTGGAGCCCATTAAGATGGAGGATTTCTCCAAAATATAGGCAACCTAGATAATATTGAAGGAAGGTGGGTTTGTCCCTTATATGTAGTTCATAGCTAGTTACGAAGAGAACTATTCTCAATAATTCATTAGTAGCTAGAAAGATAATAAATTAAGGAAATAAATTTAAGTAATGTGGAGGAGGTGGTTATTACTAGTAAAGACTTCCAAGAATTGAAGGATTGATGTAATATGCAAGAGGAAGGCTTCACCTTATTCTCCAAGTTCACTCTAAAGGTGACCCATGCAACTGCAACCACCTTGCAGCTTCTAGCTTAGTAGAAGGAGGAAGAGGGCATTGGGAATAAAGATTTAGAGCTTCTTTATAACTTCCTTGTGGGGGACTAGGCCAAAGTTCTTTTGGCTAGGAAAAGAAAGAAGAAGGTTGCTAGTTAGTGGTCCTTTGTTCCTATGACTAGTGTATTTTTGTGGGTTCTCTATTGGTTATTCTTTCTATCTAGTTGTGATATTTTTTCCTTTTATGTTGAACTTGGGTATGGGTCATGGGTGGTATGATGTGATGACCACCCACATACCTTTTGCTAATTTGTTAAACTCTGTTGGTGTTAATTACATGAACCTTAGTACTTTTTTAAACTATTATGATGCTACTTCTTATTTTGACGTAAATTATTAAGGGATTTATTTTGATCTCTTCTTGTATTTTTGCCACTAATATAAAGGGCTATCCCCTTTATTTTGGCTTCTTTTATATCAAAGAAAAAGTTATTAGTGGATTCAATAATCAATATAAAGCTCTCATTTTTGTTGTAGTGCTATAGAAAATAACTATATGCAAGGAAAAAGTGTTTCTAGATTAATATAAATTAGAAGACATAGTTTAGTATAATTTCCTTTGTATGGAATGTATGTTAAATATTAGGTGTACTCTTTGATATGTAGGTAAATTCGTAAAGGTTAGATCTCAAGTCAAATAGAGTAATAGGGATGAAGTTCCTAAATGATTAATACTCATAATAGCTACCTATCATTAAGATAAAATTTGGAAATGTTTGCACTTTAAAATCCAAATAGATCTTACAATAATGCGATGGTGGAGAAAAAGAAAATAATTATTACAATATACTTCAAACTTATATCCAATTTGATGAAAAATATAAAAAGATGATCATATATAAATATCTCAAGGAATTATAATATATTTAATACTTTTTCATACAATATAATAACAACTAGATAGCATTTAACATCTTTTCTCTTCTAGAAATTTAATTTAAAAATATTTCAAAAAAGCTACCCTTTTTTATAATTACTATGATAGAAACTAGCTAATTATTTATTTTAACACCTCCTTATTTCTACCACTTGCTTCCTTAATATCCATCATGATTGATTTTTATCTTAGGTACTCAAAACCCTCTATTATATGATAGAACTTTAAAATAAAGTATAACATCAACATGGTCTTTTTATTTGTAAATAATATAATTCTTTAATAGTATAATTACTAATTTATTATCATAGAATATTGATGTTATTGTTAACCTCATAATGGTTTTTGACACTTGAGTGCCAATACACTTAACTACTTTCTATATTGGAGCCGAGTACACCATGTATGCTAAGCCACAACAAGAGCCGAGTTAGGAAAGTCTTCAGGTGCCGAGTGAAGTTCAAGTGCCAAATGACTTTAAGTGCTGAGCAGAATAAAGTGTCGAGCAGATACAAGTGTCGAGTGATATTCAAGTGCTGAGTCATAGATGATACCGAGCAATATAGAAATGAAACAAGTGCTGAGTAAGCTCATTTTTTATTAGTGCCAAGCATCTGGAATCAGCAAGTGCTGAGCAACACATAATGTACATATGAGTTTGTAACTTCATTGATTCATATGTAAATCATTTTCATGGCCGACATGTGACGAATCTCGAAGGATTAAATGATAAGATTGAATCTTTTATTTTTCTTATGCAATCTACATGCAGCCAATAAGAAAAATGATGAAGGCATGCAACCAATGGAAGAAGTGCAAACAATGAGCAGGAAATAGAGATTGAATATGGATCGTAGATCCATACCTAACCCTAAATCCTTGAATGTCTTTATAAGGAAAACAAAATTTCATTGTAAAATATATGAGTGGATATATAAGGGTGTGTAAGGAAAACTACTTTTAGAGTAAGGATTATCAGATCACAAAGGATCAAGATCAGAGAAAGTAGATCAAGTGCCTGTATTCAGCAATCAAAGGATTGTAATCTATCAGGTTTATTGTACCTAATACTTTCTAGCAATTGTATTAGAATGAAAATCCTATGGTAATAGGTTAGCTTAACAGCTATTTCATAGATCCTTTAAATAGGTGATTAAATCCTTTAACAGGGTGACACTTCATGTAAAGTGTTTGTAAATCCTATAACCAAGTCACTATTGATACAGTGTAAAGCCTTTAACAGGGCAGACCATCAGAAGTGGTTAAAACCTTACTACAATAGCAAATTTTGTGGGTATCATCCCCACCCCAGTTTTACCTTCTTATTCCTGGAGGGTTTCTGGGTTACCAAAATCTCAAGTGTTATGTGGTGATTCTTATGTGTTTCTCATAATTGTTTAATAGGTTTGTATGTATGCAATCTACTTTCAGTTTAAAGATTTTAAATACATTACTTTTGATTCACCCCCCCTCTCAGAAACATTCTTCCCATTTGAATATTCCAACAATTGGTATCAGAGCAACTGGTTCTCACAAAAAGAAGTCTAACAACTTGAAGAAAAAGATTTAAAGATGGAATTCTTCAAACTTGGGAAGATTATTGAAAATCAAGTGATTGATGTGCAATTGGCTCTACACAGAGTAGAGGAAGGAAGGGAAGATTTGAGAAAATCCTTGAAGAGAAGGAAGGATATAGCCATAGCTGAAAATGATATAAACTATAAGGAGATTGATACCACAAAATTGTGTGCCAATGGAGACACTAAAGAGTTTGATGCAGCAATAGCAGAACTGATGGAGAAAAACAAAGTTCAAGCAGAGGAGATAAGATCTCTCAAGATGGAACATGAATCATAGGCCATAATGATATGTGAAATCACTGAACAAAAGAAAAGATCAGTTGAGGATAGAGTCATGATAGAAAATGACAAAAGAAATCTTGCAAATAGGCTTGAAGAAAAATGTACTGAATTAACAAGGATCTCAAATATGCAGATGGATACACTTGCCCAAATGATGAACCTTCATCATGAACTCAATATGAAAGATATTGAGATCTCTACTTTGAATATACACAATGAACAACTATAGAATGAATTGAACAGAGAAAAAGAGGTAGCTGAGAATCTCAACAAGTCAAGTGAAGCCATCAAGTATTTTGAACAGTTGCTGAAATCCCCAAAATCTGCCCATGATACATCAGGACTATGATACAACAACACTAAGGTTGGAGAATCATCAAAGAGTGTCGAGAAAAAAGATGACATAGGTAAGAATTCAAAACCCACTTGTCATTACTATAATAAGAAGGGGCATATTGCTAATATTTGCAGGAATAGGAAATTCAATCAGCCAAATACACTCAAGAGCAAGAGTTACTATCACAAGTGCAACATGCAAGGACATATGACACAAGATTGCAGATCCAAAGTTACAAGGACACAAAAATTTGATGGACACTATCATAATTGCAAGAAGTATGGGCATAGAGCATTTGAATGCAGATCAAAGCCTATATGGACATCAAATCAACCAACAAAATCAAAAGGGAGTAAAAGTCACTATCATTGGGATTACAACACCAGGTATAGCTATCATTATTGTCAAGAATATGGACATATACCATAGAACTACATAAGAACACATTTCAAAGGGAACTAAAAAAGATGGTTGAATCAAACCACATGTTTCAGTTGTTTGAAAGTTGGTCATATCAGCAAAAATTGTCCTACAAGATCAAAGGCACCCAAGACTGAAGAAAATAAGGGCAAAGAAAAGATTGATGTGGAAAAGATAAGGGGGAAAATGAATAAGACTTGGAAATAGAAAGATGAATGCAACACATCAAGTGGAGGGATCACTTCACCCAATAGGTCAAGTGATCACCCTTCATCAAACTAAGCATGAGAAGTATACGGGACTAATATACAAAGCTATATCACACATCAGTCCCAAGACAAAGAAGCAATGCAAAGTATAAATCTGCATGAGACAATATGTCAAGACAAAATCTAAATGATGTTGCCAAGCTATCTTTGGATGCCGAGTTCCTAACAACAATTGAGTTGATAACTGATGTTGAGTTAGGTTAAAAAATTTTAGAAGCCGAGTTGGAAGTTAAGAATTTAGTGTAATGAAAATAGGGTATATTATCACGATTCTAATCAGTTTTCCTCATCATGATCAAGAAGCAAAGAAGAGAAAGAGAACAGAGCAACTTCACAGCATAGAATCCAACATTTCAAGTAGATTGCAACATCTCTCAACATGTTTTCATCAATCTTGAGGTATTTTTCATTTGTGTCGAGCTATGCAATTTCATATTTTGTATAAAGGAAACCCTGGTTTGCATAAATGGTGTCAAGTTCCAAGAAAACCAAGCACAAAGAGTCATTTGAAGTTCAATTAGTGTCCAATGAGGTCAAGCAACTTGATTTTCACCACATACTTGAAGTTGCATACAAAAATGACCCAATCGGAGCTCTCTCCCAAATACCCCCAAAAGCTGTAATGGTTCAAGATGTGAGGAGATTCTACAATTGTAAGATAGGAGCCCTAGGAGATATGGAAATAAGGCAAGCCTATGAGAAATTGTGCGTAGATGGACTCTTAAAAGATGAATTCAAAATTGTTGAAAGAAAGGGTTTGACCCAAGTTTTGAGCTTTCCCACCATATTCAAGACAAAATGGGTTAAACTTGTGTTAATCAGAATTCATGGTGGAAGTTTATGGTTAGAAGATTCTCCCATCAAATTAACCAAAGAAATCATACATAGAGTAACAAGGTACCCTACCCTAGATTGGTTCAAAACTTTGAGAAGTGAATTGAAGGAGGTTATTGAAAAGAACATTGGTGCTCAGTGGAATAAGAGAGGAATGACAATTCACACAATTTAGGATCCTCTAGTTGAGTTTGTTGTTAGAGTCATTTCCCATAAGTTCTATCAATCCAGTAGACTCAATAGTGTGTCGTGTATTGTAGTAGATGTAGGTTACAAATTGGTGAAAAAGGATCATACTTATGATCTTGCAGAACTACAACTACAACAGATTACTGAAAACCTAGCTGCCATAAGAAGGACAAAGGGTGCTCAATGCAAATTTGGAGCAATTCTTATTTGTATATTCTTCTATGTTCAAAATGAGTTTCCCTCTTTTGGAAAAATTACATGGAGGAATGATAGAACTATCATTGCCCAAATCAATGAATATATAGAACAAATGAGAGAAAAATTTGATACCCTGATGACAAGTTATTTCAAAGATTTCAAGAAATCCATGAAACAAAGGGTGAGAATACCAGTTTCTTTGGTAGAAGAACATGTTAATGATATTTGCTTCTTGGTTGATATTGACTTCACATACATTCAAGTTTCAATTCCAAGAGTGAGATGGCTAAGGCCATTTGGATATGAAATCAATGTTGATGAGGCATCTGCAACAATAACTGCATTATTGGCAGAAGAAACAAATAAAAGTGCTCCACATTTTGACACTTATGATGTAGTAAGTAAAAAATAAACATGGAATTAAAGACTGCTTCAACATTAAAGAAGAAAGATAAATTGTTAAAGAAGATTAAGAAGAAATTTGGTGAAGAAATTGAGGTTGAAGCAGAAGATGAAGAAGATGACAATGATGATGAAGATGAACAAGAACAAGGCCCAATGGAATTAACTCAAGGCTTGGGTGAAGACAAGGAGGAAGATGCAGAAGACAAAGAAGCCAAGGAAGCACCAACTGAAGCTAAGACAAAGAAAAGAAAGGCAATAGAACAGCCTCCATCTCAGAAAAAACCAAAGAAATCTGACATGCCATCACCTCAAAAGCCTGCAACATGAGATGCAACAAGGGCCTCCACTCAAAAGGCTAAAGAGGAAGTTACAAAGAGGAAACCAATCTAGGAAACACAGGAAGAGCCGAGGAAAAGAAGAAGATATGTGGCTCAACCTGATTCTGATGAAGAAGATCAATCTAAAAAGGTAAGCCATTCTTCAATTGATACTTTACGTAAAAATATTGGAAATGGTGATTTAAGAAACTTAAATAAAGTTGATTTCAATAAGTTTACTAAAGAAGAACAGAATAGGATAGAAGAAACAATTTATGGAATGATGGCACATTTCAAGTACACTCCACTTGAACTAGATGGACAATTTCCAAAAGAACTATCTAAAATTGTAGAAGACAGATGGCATTTTTGTTTGAAAATGGAAAAGGAGATGAGGGAATCAACCCTAGCAAGCATATTGCTGGATTTGACTAGGGAAAAAATAAAAAAAGTAGTCAAAAGGCATAATAATAGGTTTACACCTAAGTACAGGGCATTCTTCATGCTCCAAAACAAGATGGAAGAAATTTTTCAAAGAACAATGAAATCATGGAAAAACTTGTACAAAAAGATTGAAGATTTTCTTGAAGAAGAATACAAGGAACAAGCTATTGCTCCACTAGAAGAGAGGATAAAAAGGAGAGAAGAGAAGATAGTAGTAGAGAAGGAAGAAGAAGAAAAGAAAGGAGAAGAAGAAAAGAAAGTAGAAGAAGAAGAGAAGAAAGAAGAAGAAAAGAAAGATGGAGAGGAGGAAGAGACACAAAAACAAGATGTATCGGCAATAGCTGAGCAAGAGTAGCAACTAGATCAGAGTGTACAAGACACACAACTGCCACCCTCTAGCCCTCCTCATGTACCCATCACACCTACAAAAACTATAACTATTGTTGATGTTCCTAATACTTTTGGTCAGAACATCAATCCATTAACTGTAGAAGATCTCAAAAGAATCCTTGACCAATCTACACAACTAGAAATATTATGTGCTGATCCAGTATTGGTCAGTATGGATGAATTGCAAAAACTAGTAGAAAGCACAATTAGAGGTAAGGCGAATCCACAAGAACCACCTTCCATCATCTCTATAGCTACTAGTGGTCAACTTCAAATGCCAACAGTTATTTCAACAGGCATAGTTGACACTACAATACAAAAGCTGAGTGCAGCTATAGAAAAAGGAACAAAACAAATAGGACAGACTATTACATCTAATCCTATAGCACAAACAAAAGGTGTACTTCCTAAGATTACCATAATTGATCAAGATAGTAGAAAACAAGAGGAGAAAATAGTGGAAACCCCTATAGAGTAGGAGGCAATATAAACATTGATAAATTTACCTACCTCAGGAACTCCTTCACAATAGCCATTGCAAATATCTATACCAACATCTAGTACTACAAAAGTTGCAAGGGTACTTCACTATGGAGACCCTGAATTAGATGAGGAGATATTCATACCAGGCTATGACTCAAAAACAATAACCATTGATCAAATAAATGAGGTGCAGGAAGCACTGAATAGAAGAAAGAGACAAGAGATACTCAGGAAGGAGTATAAACAAAAGCAAACACTACATGAGATTAAGGACATCTTTATGGATGCCTTCACTTTGCAATCACCAGATGAGTCAAAGCATATCATGGAGCAATTATCAGATATTGTTGACCAGGTGACAAATGAAGACCAAGAAACAAATGCAAAACTTATGGAATGGTCTGAAAGAAAATTTCAAGGGAAAGTGAATGAGAAAGTATCTAGTGAAATAGCACTTTCACAAGTTGAATTGGCAAAGTTAGTAGACAAAGTGAAAAAGGTACTTGAGAATATATTCTCATTGTACAAAAAGTTGTGTGACTTTTCATACTTCACACAAGAGACATGCCAAAAGATACTGAGCTTGGAAAGAAATTTAAACATTTCAAGCATACCGTTACCAAATGATCCAGCTCAAAGTGAGAAGCATTTTTCTCAATCGCTCCACACTCACAAAGAAATAGCTATATTAATAGCAGATGAGGCCAATATCAAAGCAAAACTGATACAGCTACAGTCCTCCATTACCCCACATTTGGAATTACTCCATAAGGAACAAGTCTATGCAAAAACCATTCTCAAGAAAGATTCTAATCTTTCTACATCAGATGGACTTATTCATCTTGCTACAAAGACTTCCATCCAGCATAAGTCACTAGAAATTGCTTTGAACAATTGGGATGCAACACTTAGGATGATTATGGATGTAAACAACACATTTTTGGTGAAATACAGTCTTAACCCTTAAAATCCTTTGACATAAGTGTCAAAAAGGGGGAGATAAGAATAAAAGGGGGAGATAAGAATAAAAGGAGGAGATATTAACTAATGATGTATGAGGCACAACCAACTCAAGGGGAGTTATGATAATTTTGAGGTATATATTGTAAGTTACAAATTTTGATCAAGTTTTCTTTAAAAACTCTGTATATACTAAACAGATTAGTTAATGTACTCACAAGGTCAGTTAATTGTTTTTGTCACTCATGTCAAAGGGGGAGATTGTTAACCTCATAATGGTTTTTGACACTTGAGTGTCAATACACGTAACTACTTTCTATATTGGAGTCGAGTACTGGTTGTATGTCGAGCCACAACAAGAACCGAGTTAGGAAAGTCTTCAGGTGCTGAGTGAAGTTCAAGTGCCGAATGACTTTAAGTGCCAAGCAGAATAAAGTGCCGAGTAGATACAAGTGCTAAGTGATATTCAAGTGTCGAGTCATAGATGATGTCAAGCAATACAGAAATGAAACAAGTGTTGAGTAAGCCAGTTTGTTATTAGTACCAAGCATCTGGAATCAACAAGTGCTGAGCAACATAGAATGTACATATGATTTTGTAACTTCATTGATTCATATGTAAATCATTTTCATGGCCGACATGTGACAAATCTCGAAGGATTAAATGATAAGATTGAATCTTTTATTTTTCCTATGCAATCTACATGCAGCCAATAAGAAAAATGATGAAGGCATGCAACCAATGGAAGAAGTGCAAACAATGAGCAGGAAATAGAGATTGAATATGGATCGTAGATCCAGACCTAACCCTAAATCCTTGAATGTCTTTATTAGGAAAACAAAATTTCATTGTAAAATATATGAGTGGATATACAAGGCTGTGTAAGGAAAACTACTTTCAGAGTAAGGACTATCAGATCACAAAGGATCAAGATCAGAGAAAGCAGATCAAGTGCCTGTATTCAACAATCGAAGGATTGTAATCTATTAGGTTTATTGTACCTAATACTTTCTAGCAATCATATTAGAATGAAAATCCTATGGTAATAGGTTAGCTTAACAGCTATTTCATAGATCCTTTAAATAGGTGATTAAATCCTTTAATAGGGTGACACTTCATGTAAAGTGTTTGTAAATCCTCTAACCAGGTCACTATTGATGCAATGTAAAGCCTTTAAGAGGGCAGGCCTTTAACAAGGAAGACCATCAGAAGTGGTTAAAACCTTACTGCTGCAACAAATTTTGTGGGTATCATCCCCACCCTAGTTTTACCTTCTTATTCCTGGAGAGTTTCTGGGTTACCAAAATCTCAAGTGTTATGTGGTGATTCTTATGTGTTTCTCATAATTGTTTGATAGGTTTGTATGTATGCAATCTACTTTCAATTTAAAGATTTTAAATACATTACTTCTGATTCACCCCCCCTCTTAGAAGCATTCTTCCCATTTGAATATTCCAACAGTTATATTCTCTTTCTTATACATATACAACCTAATATATCTAACTCTTTGACATGTTCTTCTATGAACATGATTATTTATTCTCATAGAAAAGTTAAGACATTTCTTTGATGCTAACGAGACTAAATATAATCAAAACTAAACAAAACATATGCACTCCTTCTATAATCTATGTTTCATATAAAATAACTATTAGTATACCCAATTATTTTGAAACCATTACTACTCAAAAATAATATGTTGTTATGATTGAAACTATAAGAAATGATAAGATAGAGTAAGGAACGAGAAACAATCCAAGTAAATTAAGTGTGAAACAATGTTACCATGAGATAAGAAAAATCCAAGAGCATACACCAAGATGGTTCAACAATGGAGACAAGGATTTATAAGGGGAAAGCAAAGAAAACCCCTTGTGAGTATTATGAATGAAGGCAAATGCCTAGAGAAGAGAGAGAGAGTGTGTGTTGGAGCAAAATAGTTCAATACAATAACATCAAAATGATGTGTAGAGAAGAAAGAAAGAGGAGCATCTCTTTTAAAGAGATGAGAAAGGAGTTGCATGTGTTCACATGTGTAACTCCCATTTCTATGAATGCCACATTCATAATAGGTGTGTGCAAAGTGTCATAATCCTCTTAAGGAGGATAAACTACATTCCTTAATAAAGGAATTATAAAAATGAGTTGTCCTCACATGTGGAATAAAGGACAAATAATGACATGTCCTCCACATGTGTACAATAGGAAAAACTACATTTAGGGATCCTTGAAATATCCCAATTAAATACATCCAAGGGAAGATTAGTGTTTCTAACAGAAACATATTTCAATATTCATTTCCCAACATAGAAGTTTGATTATTTTCATGGCTTCATAAATTTTCAAATTAGATTTGAGACATGCATTATATATATCCTTATTGCATACTGCATTTAACTCTCAATAAGTCTTTTGAGCAAATTATTAGATCGACATCAGACCCATTGTCTTATATGCTAAGCTTAGTTACAATCTCAACTAAAGTTGGTGTTGGGTTAAGATTGTCATCTTGAATCTCTCTAACACATGCTTGACATAGTTAGATTCAAAAATAAAAATGTTATAATTTGATTGAACAACTTCAGTGTCTATAAAATACTTCACGAGTTCTAAAAGTGTTATTTCAAACTTTACATTCTTGGCTAGTTTTCATATGTCTATATACAAATTCATAATAAAGAATAGCTCATCAAGATCTAAGACATGCTTAGAATTTGACCTTTCATGTCTATATTTGTATATAATGTGGATTTCTATTTCACTTTTGTTAAATATATTGCTAATTATTTATAAGTCAAATTTGTTATAACAAATTGTTGGTGATTGATTCATGTAAAAAGATTATTTTATCGAATCTAGTCTTAATGCACATGCACAACATAAATTAATAGTTGCATATAGACTTAGATATCAAAACACCATTTAGAATTGTTGATATGAAATCCCTTTTTTTTTCTTTCAACCACTCTCTCTATCTATTTAAAATTTATTTTTTCATCCCTAAATCTTTAGTTTTATCTCTCTCTATTCAATCCAAACACTAATAAAAGAAAATCTCATCAACTTACCAGTTATGTAAAGTCTTTGAACTCTTTAATAGTAACAATAACACCAAATTTACTAAGATAAACATTTTTTAAAAGTCTATAATCTTCTAAATAGTTATTTCTATTTAAATTAATTGTTTTTAAAGTGTATATAATTTTCTAATTAGTTATTGGCATTGGTTATTCTCCAAGCATAATGCACTAAAAGCCAAAAAAAAAAATCAGATCACCAAAAATACAATGATTTTTCTTGATTTTTTTTCTGATTACAAAACATATAGATCATGAAGAACAAATGATGAAAATTTCAACAAAATCAATTTTATTTTCAAACTTTTTAAATTTTGATCAAAGATACATTTTGTTTCAAAGTTATTTTTATTAAATTATATGACTACCAACCTAGTCTATCCTCTCTGAACCATCCATTTACACATCCTCTAAGATATTTCTCATCACCGAGATCAAAAGAAAGGCAAAATCTTAATTTCCCAATTGAGGTCTGGATCACACCATTTGAGGTGTGAAACCGGTAGATGGAAGGTCCCTAAAGAAGATTTGGAGGAAAAAATTTGTAGGTTTTACACTAATTGATTGGTGGAAACATAGTGGCACTGTGTGAAAAATTGCACCACATACAAGGATATTTGTAACCAACACAAGGACACTTTAAAGGTGAACAACATAAAAGATCTTTTTGAAGGGTCGTGACTTTAGAAGAGGGTCATCTTACTTACATAGATTCACAACAAAAGGGACAACCTAGAGAAATCTCAATAGAATGATTAAGGGGTCTTTTATTGGTCCCTTATACCATCATTAAAAAAAATCTTTCATTTCATTTCATTTTTTTAGAATATTAAATGTTTTTTTTTGTCCTATGAGTCTCTAGTACACCTACCATCAAAAGACACTGTAGCTACAAAATTTATAGATATTAAATGAGTTAGGTCAGTTTGAATTTGAAAATGAGAGGGATATTTTGAGTTAACATCAAGAGACAAAATTGGGAGCATTTTCCTTCATTCTATAAGTTAGACTTAGACATTCTGAGAGTCAGTCAAGTTTAGCAAAATTATAGAGGCAAAAAGTTGTATCAAATCTAGTAGTAGCACATGAGGAATACTTTATGAGTTTTTTGGTAAAAGAAATGTTTTGTCCTATGTCATAGTGATTGATCTAGGTTTATTATATGCATCCATATGTTGTTGTAAGTTAGTTATAAGTTTTTAGATATTTTTTCTTCTAGGGTTTATAGTTTATTCTCTAGATTCGTATCAATTTGATTCAACTAATAGAAAGAAAGAAAGAATATTTTCCATCTCTAATCTATCATGCTTTTAGATCTTGTCTCCATTGATACATTCCACTATGTATGTTACTAGGTTTTGGAAAAATGGAGGAGAAACCATTTACACATTTTTTGGAATGATGTTCTTTCTCCTCATAATAGTTAGCTTCTATTTGAGCCAAGTAACTTGGCTCCTACTAGCTAGGTAACTCAATCTCCTTTATCAAGATCCCCTTTGGTGACTGAGAAACTCAATCATTATAGGTGCCAAGAAACTCAACACTACCTATGAATTGACACTACATGTGACTCGGTACTACTATCACTCAGCTCCTAACCCTGTTAAAAAGCTTAGTTGCTTCAGTAGTTTTGTGGATTTTTTTTAAAGCCTTTTACATGGTATCAGAGCCATTAGACCCCACATCCTCATGATTTTGGGCATTTTTTCTGGGTGTTTGACATTGTTGTGTAGGAGACATGGTTGGACATGTAGAAAATACCTAGTAGTAGCCATTGTTCTTTAATGGACAAAATTGTTACAATTGGGCAAAGAAGATGAGAACCATTATGCTTGCAAATGACTTGTGGGAGTTTATGGTAAATAGGTTCAATGATGTAGCCAACCTAGCACAATATGATGCCCTCACCAACCATCAAAAGACTTAGTTGAAGAAGTCAAAAAGAAGGGATGCAAAATCTTTAAGCTTGATTAAGGTAGCCATGGTAGAAGCAATTTTTCCTATGATAGCAACAACTAATTATTCAAAGGAATCATGGGATATCCTTGAGATGAATTTCAAAGGGATTGATAAAGTTTGTGTAGTGAATAAATAGATGATTTGAAGGGATTTTGAGAACCTCCAATTGAAGAATAATGAATCTATTGCAAATTTTAGCTCAAGGATCTCTAGTTTGATAAACTAGTTGAAATAAAATGGAGAAGATTATGAGAAGTAGAGAATAGTTAAAAATATATTGAGGAGTCTTCCTCCAAAGTATGATAATATTTTGATGACCATTAAAGAGGCAAAGGACCTCATTATTTTGAAAATGGATGAGTTGATGGATACTCTTCAAACCCATGAGCACTAAATTAATAGATCAGCAACATCTTCTCAAGTGCAAGCTTTCAAAGCTTAGTCCAATACAAGAGCTAAGGAGAGAGGAATAAATGGATTTGGTAGAGGCTCTAGAGGCAAAGGTCATAGAAACTTTGGAAAAATAAATGTTGGAGAAGAAAGCTCAAAATGAGCAAGAAATCAAGAGGGAGCAAGAAGATCTCAAAATAGCTCTAGAGGAGGTAAGAAGAACTAAAACTATAACAAGAGTAATGTAGAATTTTGTTACTACCATAAATTTGGGCATTATACAAGTAAATTCTAGAAAAAGCAAGGTAATCAATCAAGGTAGAATGTAAATTTGGCTGATGTGAATGTAGGTGAAGTACACAATCCTACAACCTTCATCATGTACAACATTGGTGAAGAAGGAAGCCCTGAGGTATGGTATTTGGACATTAGTTTGAGCAACCACATGAGTTGTAATGAAAGTATATTTTCATTTATTGATAAGAATTTCAAATCTGAAATTAGAATGGGAAACAATGAAACCATTCCCATTGTGGACAAAGAATCTATGATGGTCCACACCAAGCAAGGTAAGAAGGGACAAATCCAAAATGTTTAGTTTTCCCTAGGCATGAAGCACAATTTGATGACTATTGGATAGTTCATTCAAAATGGTTACAAGTTACTGATGAAAAATGATAAGTGTGTCATTAATGAGAAAGATGGGAGTAAGAATGTTCTAGCAGTAGTCCAAATGACAAGGAACTAAATGTTCCTCTTAAGGATAAATACTTTCTTCTCTTCTCAAATTTTTTTGCACCTCCTAAACATGAATGTGTAGTAGTACATCAACAATCAACTTTTAAAAGTGTGATTGAAGACCCCTCCAAGTTCTGGCATCTCAAGTATGGACATCTTGGTTTTTTTGGTTTAAATTTATTATTCAATAAAAGAATGCTAGATGGTTTGCCAAATATTGTAGATTCATGTGACAAGTGTGAGGCTTGTATATTGGGTAAGCAACATAGGCTTCTCTTTAATTTTAGTAATTCTAAAAGGGCAAGGGTACCATTAGAGCTAGTGCATTATGATTTAGTTGGCCCTATGCAATGCACTTCTATTGGGGGGAGTACTTATTTTATGAAATTCATAGATGATTTCAGCCATAGGACATGGGTGTATTTTTTGAAAAGAAAATCTGAGTTATTTGATAAATTTGTTGAATTTAAAGACTAGGCTTAAAAGGAATGTGGAAATTATGTAAAAGTCCTAAGGTTGGATAGAGGTTGAGTATACCTCCATTCTTTTGTAATTTTTTTAAGGAAAAATAGCATCAAGAAGGAGCTTACAACCAACTATAATCTACAGAAAAATAGAGTAGTTAAAAGGAAGAATAGAACCATTGATGAGATGGCAAGGAGCATGATGAAAGAAAAGTGATTCCAAACTAAATATTGGGGAGAGGTTGTAGCAACAAAAATATACTTGATAAATAGGTGCCCACTGAAGGTATTTCATGACAAGATTTCTCTTGAGCTATGGACAAGACATAGATGGATAGTTGAGAACTCCAAAATGTTTGGGTGTGTAGCATTTGAACATGTGCCAAAGGAGCAAAGGAAAAATTTGGATGAAAAGGGAGTGAAGTGCATTTTCACAAGATATAGTTTGGAATCAAAGGCCTGTAGATTGTATAATACAATCATCAAGAAGATCATCATTTGAAGAGATGTGGAGTTTCTTGAAAATTAGTCATGGGATGGCTCTTTGGATGAATCTTGAAGAACTTCAAGTAAAGTTTTGACTATTGATGAAGAAGATGAATTTGATGATCAAAAAAATGTATTAGAAGATATAGATAGCTCCACACATAGGCAAAAATGAAAGAAACCTCAAACATGTAGAGAATCGGCTCCTAGTAGTTCTAGATAGTCCCAAATTGGTATGCAAAATAGTAGCAATAGTAGTACTAAAAATTTGGATCCCACTCTCACCTCCTTATTTCCAAGAAACACTAAGAGTCTGAGGGAGATATTCCAAGATGAAAGGTATGATGAAGACTATGATGAAAGTGTGCATATTGCATTATTTTCTCATAGTGATCTAATCTATTTTGAAGAAGCCTTGAAAGAAGAGAAACAATGTAATATCATTGATGAGGAAATAGATGCTATAGATCGAAATGAAACATGGTTTGAGTTAACTATTTTTCCTTCCAAGAAATAAGTAATTGGAGTTAAATGGGTCTATAAGACCAAGTGCAATTGTGAAGGAAAAATAGATAGGCATAAGGCATAATTAGTGGTCAAGGGGTACAAACAACAATATGGTAGAGATTACAATGAGACCTATGCCACAATTGAAAGAATAGAAACTATGCATGTTGTCATAGAAATTACAACTCAACAAAAATGGAAGGTATATCAAATGGATGTGAAGTTTGCCTTCTTGAATGGAGTGTTAAAAGAAGAGGTGTACATGTGGAGTAGCCACCTAGTTATGAAATTTTAGGTGAGAAACACAAGGTGTATAGGTTGAAGAGGGCCCTTTATTGGCTTGAGAAAGCTCCATGGGCATGGTATATCACAATTGACTCATATTTGATGAGCAATAGTGTTAGTAGGACTGATGGTGAGCCCACTCTCTACATCAAGGAAGAAAATGGTAAGGTTTTTATTGTTTTCTTATATGTAGATGACTTAATTTTCATTGAAAATGATAATTTCAAAATTGGTGAATTCAAAGACACCATGAAGAGTGAATTTGAGATGACAAACATAGGTCTCTTGAAGTGATTTCTAGGCATAGAAGTAAAATAAAAGCATAATGTCATCTTTATCTCTCAAGAAAAATATACAAATCAAATCTTGGAGAGATTTAAAATACAAAATAGTAAGGAAGCCCCTAACACCAAAAACCATAGGTCTTAAGTTGAGCAAGGGAGATTGTAGTAAAAACGTGAATCCAACATTGTATAAAAATATGATTGGAAGCTTGATGTACTTTACATCAACTCGACCTAATATGATGCATGCAATAATTTTGATTTCTAGATTCATGGAAGCTCTAAAGGATTCCCTTTGGCAAGTGGGAAAGAGGATCCTAATGTATGTGAATGGTACCAAGGGATTTGGCATGTTGTATACTATTGATAATGAATTTAGGTCAATTGGTTATGCTAATAATGATTGGGATGGAAGTCTAGATGATAGGAAGAGCATTTATGGTTATATGTTTCATATGAGTTCAGATGAAATTTCATGGGCATCCAAGAATAAACCAATTATTACTCAATCTACATCAAAGGTTGAATACATAGTGGAAAATGTAGTAGCATGTCAAGCTATTTGGCTAAGAAGAATCTTATTAGATTTGAATCAAAAGAAAGAGGATGGAACCACAGTCTTTTGTGACAATATTTCCTCAATTACATTTATAAAGAATCTATTTTTCATGTGAGAAGCAAGAAAATTTAGATTAGATATCATTTTATTAGAAAGCTAGTGGAAAATGGAGAAATCAAAATGGAATTTTGCAAGTCTAAGTAGCAACTAGTGGACATTTTCACTAAACTAGTGGGCATAGAATGTTTGTGCATCTAAGAGGAAGTCTAGGCATAGTTGATTTGGATTAGTTATGATCTTGGTATTGTTGGCTTGGGACAAAGGGGGAGTGTTGGGATATTAAATTTTTTTTTTCCTCATGAGCCTCTAGTACACATACCCATTAGAACCCACTGCAACTACAAAAGTTGGAGACATTAAATGAGGTAGGTCAATTTGAATTTGAACATGAGAGGGAGATTTTGAGTTGACAACAAGGAACAAAAAGGGGGGAATTTTCCTTCATTCTATAAGTCAAATTCACACATTCTAAGAGCCAATAAAGTTCAATAGAATGACAAAGGCAAAAAGTTCTATTAGATCTAGCAACAACACATGAGGAAGACTTCCTAAGTTTTTTGGAGAAAGAAATGTTTGTTACTATGTGAGAAGTGATTGCTCAAGGTTTATTATATGCAACCATATGTTGTTGTAAGTTAGTTTTAAGTTTTTAGATATTTTGTTCTTCTAGGGTTTATATTTTATTATTTGGATTTGTATTAGTTTGATTTGATTAATATTAAGTAAGCAAGCATATTGTCCATCTCCATTCTATTGTTCTTTTAGATCATGTATCCACTAATACATTCCATTGTGCATGCTAGTAAGTTTTGGAAACATAGAAGAGAACCTATTTATGCATTTTTGGAATGATTTTCTTTCTCCCTACAACACTCAACTTTTGTTCAAGATAAGTAGTTTGGCTCCTACTAGGCAAGTAACTTGGTCTCCTTTACCGAGCTCTCTGTCTGCCAATCTCCCCTTTGGCAGCTGAACAACTTGGTTCCTATAGGTTTTGAGCAATTTGGCACTACCTATGACTTGAAACTATTGTCACTTGGATCCTTACCCTACCAAGAAGCTCAACTAGTTCACCATTGTTGTGGATTTTTTTGAAGTATTTACACATTTCATACACCACTTTAATTTAATTTCCATGCTAAAATGTATAGGTGGAGGGTCATTTTATTTCATTATAAATACCAAGATCTCTTCCCTTTGGAAATTTGACCATGATAGGAAACTGATCCATTCATAACCATTCAAACCTACATACTTCTCAATCAACTTTTTCTTGAATACTATTTTCATGGTGAGTAGAAGAAAATTAAAAAAACCACAACATCCAAAATCTTATTTAGTTTAATGAAAAAAATTACAAGACATACATCTCAATATATAAAGGATGAGGACTTGAAAAATTATAAAGCATTTAATATTTTTTGCACACCATGCTACTTCAACTAATAAATATTTATGAATTTTCCTCTACTACAATAATCTTTTATCTTTTTGGAAAAAGCATTTCATTCCATGGACAATATAAACTAGTGATATAAGGAAGGAAAGAGTACAATTATGATCAATGCAACTGTAGTGCTTACAATATAAATTAGAGAGAGAACATCTTTAGGTAAACCTCTTTTCTTACAAATCATTTTTGTTATGGTGATGGAAAAGGTGAAGGTGAAGGTGATGGTGATGGTAATGATGATGGTTATGGTGATGGTGAAGAAGAAGGTGAAGGTGATGGTGATGGAGATGGTAATGGTGGAATTGAAGGCAAAGGAGAATGTGAATGTTATGGAGAAGAAAAAGGTAAAGGGGAAAGTGAACATGATGGTGAAGGCAAAGCCAGTGAAGGTGATGGTGATGGTGAAGGTGAAAGTGAAGGTGAAGTTAAGGAATGACTAGGAGGAATTGAAATTGAGTAATTATGAGACAATATTGTGCTACATGTTAAATTATTACCCCAGTAAGAAGGTTCATCAAATGAATTCAAGACATGGGTATTTAGAATAGAATTAGTCAAATGATTATTTGATACATTGAAGACCTTTAGACTAGTCTACTTGAAAGTAGGAATAGAACTTGTCAACTCATTGTTCTCAAGATACAATTCCTTCAAGAGACTTCAATTCAAAAGACTCAATGGGATGCTCCCATTCAATTTATTATACATGAAATAATTTTTCTTGATCAAAAGAAACTTTGAAAAATCAGGAAGAGTTTCTTTCAAGCTATTGTTCTCAAAACTAAGCCCTCTCAATTCTATTACTTTTGCAAAAGCATGCCACAGAATGCTTCCATCAAAGAAAATGCCCTCTAAGAATAGTTGGACAATAGAGCCATTAAGGCATTCTACTCCTATCTAGTGGTTGACATTTTCAAAGTGATGGGCTCTTTTCCAATTGTGGTACAGGATTATTTTTTGGTTTGGATCAACCAACACTTTTAGGTTCATTAAAGAATTTCTCTCATCATCAATAAAATCTAAAATTGTAAATCCTACACAGTTGAAGAATATAAGGATGAGATTAGTGAAAAAAAATTATAGATTGTTGATTCCACAATTCCATAGCCCATGTTTGAATCACCAAAAATAGCTTATGCCTTGCACAAATTTGGAAATAAGCCTTTAGCTTGACCTACAAAAGATTTGGTTTCTTTTGTAGGAATAAACTTGGAGCTATTTAAGTTGATTTTCTTATTTTAATATACACGATATCAAGAAAAATGATGCTTGGGAGTTGCAATAAAAATTGTGAATTGTATTAACACCACTCTTGATCAGGACAAAGTGGATTTCTTAATCTTTGGTTGAATCTTTTGAGACTCGATCACTAGAGATTTTTCAACAACCTTTCTCATTTTGTTTGTGTCCTCTTCTTTCACTTTCTTCATTTCCAATATAAGATTTTTTGCACTACCTCTATAATCTAGGATTCATGTTTTGTCTTCAATGGAATGTGAAAGCTTGAACCTT
Organism: Cupressus sempervirens; assembly: GCA_028749045.1. Lineage (NCBI taxonomy): Eukaryota > Viridiplantae > Streptophyta > Pinopsida > Cupressales > Cupressaceae > Cupressus > Cupressus sempervirens. The sequence continues at coordinate 656,435,535 of CM053792.1, read as the reverse complement.
ACATAGAGTCCAAAGAAAAATAATATTCTTTCAATGTGCCAATTTGGTGATGGTGAGTTACAGTTGAAATAAATGTTATTGCCAAATGGGAGCATAGCTATCTAGAAATAATTTAGTGAGTACACCATACTTTGTCCATTTAGCATATTAGAGTATCTTTTGTCATAGTGTCTATTTAAATTATGATGTATATAGAATTATTAATCTTTTAAAATTGTAAATAAAAAGAGTTGTTAATTGTAAAATAAAGTTTTAGAATAGTCTATTTTTTAAATTTAGATGAAATATTAAATATATATAATTTAATAGAAAAGTAGAGAAAGAGAAATATATTGAAGTCATTTTTTGATTTAGTAGTTCAATCAAATATATTAATTTAAAACAAAGGTACACAAATATTTAAAAATTATAGTTATCGAAGGAATTAAATTCACTCTTTAAGAGTCAAATCAGCCAAGCCAAGAGCACAATAACCAAATTAACATATGGGAAATGTCTAGAAATAGAAACAACCAAATCAAAACATGGGCATAGCTGAGGGAAAAACCACCTCTATGCAACCAAGGAAGTAGTAGTAGGCATAGGAGGTTTTGGTTCAAACTTCCTCCCCCAACCTTCTTTGGGATCTAGCTTAGGGTTTTGAAGAGTTCATCTATCTCCATTATCATTCTTAAACTATTTTTTCTACTATCACATAGAGATTTCTAGGAGTGGTCTAGGAAATCATTTGCAAGAGGAAGGGGTATCTTGATTCTACTCCTACACCAGGCCAAATTGAAGGTGGAGAAGGAACAACACCAATTAGAGGCCATCTAGATGTGGATCCATGATGATGTGGGTTTCTTGACTATTTGTAAGGTAAAATTTGATGATTAGGTGAACACTGTTAGAAAACTTATAAAGGAGGTGTGTCTAAATGTGAGTGAGAAAAATAGGATGATGATGACAACCATGCGAAGGAGAACCACCATTTATAATAGAATCATCCAGTGGAACCATAGAAACCACATAAGGGACACTACCCCAATGTTGCAAAATCTCATACAAGTAGATCACCTCAAGAGCCACCTTATTAGTTTGTACTTTTATCTATATCATTGCATTATTACATATGTAAAAATAGAGACATAGGTATCAATTGTAGCATGTGAAAAAACCATCGTATTTATATCCTACCATATTACAAACAATATTTCCATTCTTAAAGTATGCTAAAGTTATAAAATTGGGGAAGGGAATCTAGGGTTATTGCATAGGATAATCATATGCAAGGAGAAAAAACTAGGAAAAATGCACAAAGAAATTATGAATCCAAACCCAATAATTTTGAGCTCTTGTAAAAAACCAAAAAAATGTGAAGAACTCAGGGATTATCCATAGAATAGGCAACAATGATCTAGAAATTCTAAATGGTAAAGGAAGGAGACAAAATTCAAGCCACCAAAAATAATACACTAGGAAAAATGTGATATTTTGAGTTCTATGATAGCATACTAGATATTGGAAAACCCCAAGATCCACATTGAATCTAAGGACTATAAATTCTATTTATAGTTAAGAACCCATACCGTTAGAAAATAAGGTGAGGGCCACTGAGATCCCCTTCAAGGTCAGTATCTTTAAAAACTTTTCTAAGGATACCAAATTCAATTGTTCCACTAGAGCTTGATGCTTGAATATGAAAATTTTATGGAGAAATTCTACTAAAAGAAGTTGAGAGAAGAAATTTGAAAGTATTGCAATCTTGGTCAGTCAAATAGACCTAGATATAAAAATCCTCCCAAATACATAGAGGGGTTGTAGGCTTCAAGAAAAGGTATCTAGAAGCATGTATACCATTAGAAGGCCTTGAATCTAGATTAAAGGAGACCACCAAAGATTTCACATTGGTTGAATGATAGTCCATATCAAAATATATCTCTATCCCAACAAAGACACATGTTTTTTCTCTAGTTCTCAAGCTCTCTCAATACTTTTAGAAAAAAATAATCCCTAGATTTATAGTGGTTCTCACATGAGAAAATGATTTTGAAAACTAATATCTTTTTCCAAGTTGGTTGATGCAAAGGAGACTCATGTGAAATATAATTTTATTGAAGAACTTCCCAAGCTTCATTTCTTGAAATGGAGCACACAACCCTTTCGACACAAATAGCTTGATCTTATTTATAGTAGGAAAGGAGATCAAGGCTGAAAGAGTCCTCGGGAACACAACAATAATCCCAAGAAACTCTATAGAAACCATGTTTCTCTATATTTAATGCCCTTATAAAATCACAAACCAGCTTCTAAATAGTCTTGTACAAGGATTTGGATAATGCATAACATGAAGATTGATAAATGTGTTGTTATGAGTACATTGCAATAAATTTAAAAATTTCCAATTTTGTCTCAACCTTTGAAAGAAATGTAATCCAAAGATTTGGTGTTGATCCATGAAAATAAAATTGGATTCCTAAAAAGAAGAAAACATATCCATGTTGAATCCTCTTTGAGTCATACTGAATAATATATTATGGAGCTAGAAGAAATGACTATTGATAACAAAGGGCCTATGTCTTTGAGTGGTAAAACTAGAAACCAAGAAAAGGTTCCTAAGAATTGAAGTGAATTTGGGATTTCTTCCAATCCTCAATAAAGGAGAGGAAATAATAATTTAAAAAATGGCCATTCACTAAGTGGGAAGTGAAATATAGAAGGAAAATTCCATGTAGCCAACCTATAGAGGTAGAAAAGGAGAGAAAATATTTGAACCATTTAGTTGCAAGGATGTAAAATAAAGGGGACATTGGGAAACATTGATGGATGGACCTATGTAAGACAAAAGTATGAAACTGATGGCCATTAATAGTAATTCTCATAGTGTTTGTTAAAAATTATGATAATTTTTTTGAAGAGACAATTTTAAAATTTTAGATGAAACACCAAGTTTTAAGGGAGAGTAGAATGACATTGGTTGTGTGTGGGTGTGTGCATGTGTACGCTTATGCATATGTATATAGGGAAATTGTACAAATATGGGGGACCAAAAGGATACCATGTTTTTTCCCATCCAATTCATAATGGGATCACATTATAGTGTGTGTGCATACAATAGGGTGCATATGTCATAGCTTGGGTTGCCTGAACCATGAATTTGGACAATTCAAAACATAGCACACACACTATAGCCCATGTATACTATGTAAAATTGCAAAAACAAAAAATAGTAGTTAAAACCTCATTTTTACCATAGTAAAATAACATTTTTGTAGCTAAGAGCCTTCCCAAAGTGTGCATGCCCTCTTGTTTTACATTTTTTTGTCATGTAGTTTTACCTCTTATTTATGTTAAAATTTAAGCTTAATTTCAGTTTTCAACCAATTCTACTATCAAACTCTATTGTATGTTTGATTAGGCATTTAAAATAGAATTTTTTAAATTTATTAAAAATAAATATGTGCATGAATATTGTTAGAACTAGATAATATTGAGAGGATGGGGTGAATCGGTATTCTACAAACTTTTACCCACAACTAAATATTGTTAATTACTTTACAACATGCATATGAAAGTAAAACAAAAATGTTAAATAGTAAATAAGTCCATTCAAAAAGATACCTCATAACACCATATTTGTTAACCAGGGAAAACCTAGCCAAGGGAAAACCTCAATGGGGATGTTAGCCACAAAATGAACCACTAAACAAAATAATCTTCTTAAGGATATTGACCCTATTAAGAGTCTATGAATTATATATAGTCTCTCGGTCCTTTTTAGAGGATTGGGCCATGTTAAATGCCTTGACCATATTAAGATTTGGTATTACAAATACAAAATATATGCAAGAAGAGCCTAGTATCCAAACATGCGATTATATAATGCAGTTCTTATATATAAAAGAGATAGATACAAAGACCTCTTTATTGTTGACTATTGTACTTCGCATATCTTTGATATTACATCAAAATTCACATCAAATAACCTTCACATAAGTTCATATATCAAATACATAGTTCAAAACATCACACTTAACTTCACAAAATATAATCTTCCTTTATATCTTACATTTTAACAAAACTCTATCCTTGTCGACCTTCAATCTTTCACAGGCTTTGCATAATAAAAAATTTACTCTTGCTAGCATAGGGTTAACATCTAGGATTTTGTCCCTAATTATTTAAGTAATTATTTCATACCTAAAATAATTCCTTAACCTTTAATTTACCTCTGATGTACTATGTTCTGCTCTATTCATTGTCTTTACTAATAAACAAATATCTTTGATGTTGTATTGTTTGTACTACATTGTGCACTTAGTCGAGTCATCAAGATACTCTATACTACCTATCCTTAACTATGCATGTGCCAAATATCTCTATACACTATGCATTCCAAAGAGTATCTAACACTTCAAACAAGTTTCTTTCATAGACTATAAGATCTTTAACAGTTCATTCTTCCATTTCATCCTGAAATATATGTTTCCATAAATGACAACCCTAACTCATCCTTCTTAGCCATATTACCAAAAATCACCCCCTTTGACATTGATTGCAACATATTGTCAAATTGGCTAAGTCCCAAAATGTTATACAAAAATTTCTTCAAAACTTGGCCTTCAATACTTAACCAAATTACAAAATTCAAAATTTGTGGATCATTACTTTTATAACCATCTTTCCTTATATCTCCTAATAAAATATAATACTACTTTCCCTTAGTATATTACTATCACTCATAATATTATATATAACTTTTCTTATATTCTTCTCCCCCTTTGACATCAATGACTAAGGTGTCAAAACTTATATACATGACAAAAATAGTATTAATTACCTCTTCTCTAGGATGTTAAATGAGAGATATAGTCTACAAAAATTACTATTACACTCTTAAAATTATTCCCCCATGTGTCTTTTACCCTCTCTAATATACTGAGGAGAGCACACAACCCATAAGATGCAATATTCATTGCATTCAAGTCTGAATAAATGAAATTATCAAAGGATGTCTTTGCTACAAGATAATTGTCTACCTGCTACTCAATTGTGCTTACCCTCACTAATAGTTGTTCTCTCAAAAGTGAGGACATTTTGGTGATCCTTTATTTGCTAACTTCTAAAAAATTTATTTCATCATAAGTCTTGCTGAACTATGTTTCAATTTATACAATCTTGGCACTAGGTTGGTTTAGTTGATCTACCAACACCTTGACTTCATCATGTTTTTTCTTCAGCTTCTCATCAATATCCTTAGTGAAATTAAAGGACATGTCAAATTTGGAATATAATGTCTTGCCTTCAATTTTTCATCTTCTCAATTCCTTGATGTAATCATCAAGAGCTCCTAAGTAATTTTTGATGTTCTAACATAAAATATCAATTGAACATTTGGGAATCATGATTTACTTGGGACTGAGCTACTGCTACCTTTGACATGTTAGAGAATTCAGCATCAAATGCATGAATCACTTCCTTAGCTCTATCCTCTAGATTAGGATGTAATTATTTCACTATTAGCATACTTTGTATTTTTTAGTTACATCCATAATTGTTTTCTATAAACTCTTTACTTGATTGTTAATGCTAATAATTGTGTTGAGAGATGATATCAACTCTATTTGATCATCATCATCTAAGCTTGTTAATGTAGCTAGGGTGAGAGATACATTGGGTGAACTTACCTTCTCATCCTCCTCTTCTTTCTTCTTCCTTCATTCTTCTTTTTCCCTTTTCTTTTCCTCATTTTCTTTCATCTTCTTTTCTTCTTCCTTCTTTTTCTTATCTTCTTCTTCTTTCCTCTTTTTCTTCTCTACTTCCTCATTTTTCTTCTCTTCTTCCAATTTTTTATTTCTTTTTTGTTCCTCCTTATTTTTCTCATTATCTTCCTTCCTTTTATTATCATCTTCTTTATTTTTCTTTCCTTTCTCTTCTTCTATATCTTATTCTTCATCAGAACTAGAGTATTTAGTTGTATTGCCAACAATGTCTGGCCCAAGATTCTTAAAAGGATCTTTTGCAATGTTACCTCTAACCTTGGTGGCACCAACTTGCATGGTGTCATTCCCAATTGAGATCTATGAAGATAATTCTATCATCTTGGTGTCCTTGACTTCCATTGTTTTTGATGTTGGTGTACTTTTCTCAATAGACATGGAGATTTATCCTTGTAACTTTGTGCTCTTCTCTCAAAAGTCATGTATTTAACAATGGCTTCCTATTTTTCTCTTTACTTCTTCATATTTTCCTCCCATTAATAGAATGGCTCTTCTTTTGTTTTGATGTAGGAGTATCTGAGGTATTTTCTATTTACTATGGTAGTCTGATGCAAGAGCATCATAGCTTTCATGTTATCCCACTAATTCTATTTGTTGCTGTCAAGTTATAGACATTGTCGAGTGCTAGTAAATTTTCAATAATTGCCAAGTTGAGGTTATCCCATGTCATGTTAACACTCAGGTTAGCATGTTATCCCATCTCACTCTGTAGTGTGTGCTGAGTTTCATCATGTGTGTTGAGTTATCCTTTATGTGTAAAGTGTTCCTTTATGTGCTGAGTGTTCCTATTTATGCCAAGTTGTCCTGTATGTAATGAGTGTCAATATTTGTTTTCTATCTTTATTTCCAATTTGGGCCAACCTGGCACATATTTAATTTCATCATGACTATTTAATTTTTTTAGAGCTAACTTGTGTCTTGGTTATGCATTTAATGTAAGGATTTGTTTATTTGGTAATTTTTAATAGATTGACTTGTGGCCATGCAAGTATTTAAAGGGGTATTGGGTAGAGTCATAAGCATTACTATTTGATGATGGATTATGATTCAACTGTGGAGATGTAGAATTTGGAAGTTTAGAGTCTTAGCCTAGAGTAGTTTGGAGATAAAAGTTTGCATTTGGGTCTAGAGGTCTATTCTTCTTTAGATGTATTCTTCTTTGTAACGGTTGTAACCTGGACGACCATATAGCCAGGCATGTTTGATGTAAAATTCTTGATTTTAATATATGAAATATTATCTCTCTAGATCTAAATCTCATTCCTCTTGTTCATTTTTCATTGTGTATTTCTGTGCTAATTTTTTGATCACCTTATTTTGAGGTACATCCAAATTTGTGCTTCATTATTTGGTATCAGAGCCAGTTTGTTACTAAGTGTGCAGGTAGATTGCCAAAGTGTAAGGCAACTTGTAGTAGGAACTTGGTTGGGTGAAGTTTATTAGAGAAGGGTTTCGATTTTTGAAGTACTAGCTTATTGGTAAATTTGGTGTAGGGTGGTAGATCTATGGATTTTACCTACACTTGTGGAGGACTCGTTGTTTGATCAGTGTTTGTATGTATAAAGATGGTTTGAGGAGGGAGAGATGTTAATCTAGAATTATTTGACATGTTGAGGAAATTTGTAGCTGGAGTAGAAGCTATTGAGTTAGTGCAAAACCATGGAAGACATCTTGATGATGTTGAGAGAAATAAATATGATTCTTTTTGGAATGATCTACATGAAAGGATTGATGATCTAGAAAAGTTTGACTTGAGTTGGCATCTGAGGATTAGAAAGAGTTTTTGTTGGCTAGTTAAAGATATTATAAAGAGATGAAGACAGATCGTGGAAATGCAGAACGATTTTGTTGAAATGGAGGAAGTATCTTTTTGGTTTTCATGAGTAGATGGATAGATATGACATTGAAATTGTAGAGCATCTTGTTGTGCACAATGAGATTATTGAAGATGAGAGTTTCACTTATGTTGGTAAGAAATTGGATGTTATTATTTAGGATGATGTTAATGTTGAAATGGATGTGATTAAGGACTTATCTATTATTGTCATTGTTGATCCAGAGTTATATGTTCATCATGTTATCGATCTGGATGTTGCTTGTGGTAAGAAGATGGATTTAGTTGCTGGTAATATGGTTAAGGATTTCAAAGATGCTATTGATGTGGATTTACATAATGTTGTTATTTTTTATATGGATCCAAACTTATATGTTGCTGCTGAGACGCTAAAGGATATAGATTTTGTTACTAATGTGGGTTTTCATGATGTTGTTGATCTATATGTTGCTAGATATATATATATATATATAATTTCTATTATAGATTTATATGTTGCTACTATTATTGATCTGAGTTCATATGTTGTTGTCGATTGGGTTTGTGATTTGGATATTGGTACTAGTCTAGTTTTCATGTATGAGAATGATGTGATGGATGATTATGATGATAAGTTGTAGATGGAGCATTGTGATTTTTAGTTAAGTGAGTATGTTGATTGGTTGGATGTGATTCTTATTTTTGAATGGATTAAGCATAGATGGTTGATTTTTAGATTTGATCTCTTTTCTTTGATGGAGTGGAAATATTTTGTGAAGATGAAGCTATCTACATAATTTTCTTTTGGAAGAAAAATGTGCCCGAGACATTTTTTTATTTACTTGGGGAGTGAGATGTAGGAGCATCTGAATCTAACATGTTATCCCATCTCACTTGTTAGTGTGTGCTAAGTTCTCTAGAGCATGCCAAGTTATCCTTCATGTGCTGAGTATTCCTTCATGTGTCGAGTGTTCTTGTTGGTGCTAAGTTTTCCTATATGTGTCAAGCACCAATATTTTTTTTGTGTCTATTTCCAGTTTGGGCTAACTTGGTGTATATTTAATTTCATGATGGCTTTTAATATTTTTTGAAAGCTGACTTGTGGCTTGGTTATGCGTTTAATGTAAGGATTTTTTTATTTGGTAATTTGTGATAGGCTAACTTGTGGCCATGCAAGTATTTAAATGAGTCTTTGGTAGAGCCTTAGGTATTATTATTTGATGATGGATTATGATTCAAGCATGGAGATGTAGAATCTGGAAGTGTGGGGTCTTAGCTTGGAATAGTTTGGAGATAGAAGTTCACATTTGGGACTAGAGATTTGTTCTTCTTTAGATGTATTCTTCTCTATAATGGTTGTAAACTAGAAGGCTATACAACCAAGCATATTTGATGTAAACTTCTTGATTTGAATATATGAAATATTGTCTCTCTGGATCTAAATCTTGTTCCTCTTATTCATTTTCCACTATGTATTTGTGTGTTGATTTCTAGATCACCTTATTTTGGGGTACATCTAGATTCACGTTGCATCATGTTTATAAAAAGGGCTCAATACCCTTTATTATTCTACTCATGTCTTTATCATCATTCTTTATAAATTTCCTTTATTATATTTTCTCTAGTTTTCATGTCTTCTTCAAAAACTCTTCTTCTCTTATTAATCAGTCTATTATTCAAATATTGTGGGATATTCCTCTATATGTCTTCCAATCTTGTGTTCCTCAGAACCATATTCCTAACCATAGCATTTTCTAGGTGTAGACTATCCATGATTCTATACAAACTATAGTATTTTTTTAATTAAAAAAATTATCATCATTACCTTTTTTGTTAGTCTTTCCTCTATTTCTTCTTTATCTTCTAAATCATTGGACTCATATGATTCAATCATCTATAAAGTCTTTATTCTCTTTCTAGGTTTGCTTGATGATTTCTTAGTCCTCTTCTTGCTAAGTGACTCAACCTCTTGTTTTACCTTGGTGAGTCTCTCTAATTTACTTATAGTTGGAGGAATGATTGATTTGAAATTAGTAATAGTAACCTCCTCTTCATCAATCTTCTTGGCTAGCTGTACAAAAGTGGGTTGTGTGTGTGCTACTACAGCATAAGCAACAGTATGTATCTATGAAGTAGATCCTTCTACTATTATTCCCTTTGTAAGTCCTGGCACTACAACGGGTGTGGCTTCCAATACCTCTATTTATCCACTTTCCTTCATTTCCAAGGAAATCCCTTTAACTTCATTGAATTCTTCTTTGGTCATATATGATTCCTTTGAGATAGCTTCTATCTTTTTGTCTACCTTTTTCTTTGTCTTTTCTATACAACTCACTACAAACTTCTTTCATCTTTTCATCCTAAGTACCCCATCTAGGGAATTCCTTATCCTTATTAAACTCCAAGATGATCTTCACATGGATTTCTTTAAGATCTGCACTGATTTCATAGCTCATAGGGTCTATGAACTTAATTATGGGTTCAACTGCTTCCATACATGTGACATCAGTTTCAACGATGAAACATATGTCATCATTGTACTAATCTACCAGTGATGGAGGGATTCTATATGTATTTTTCATTTTACATTAGAAATTCTTCATCATCTTAGTTTTATCTTTAGTGATTTTTTCTTCTAATTGTCTCATGTAATGATAAGTGATCAAGTTCATTATGCACTTGTTTCCATTCCATTTATGGTCTAGCCTACCTAGAAAATTTCTAATAACTTGGAAGAATAGATGAGTTATTAGTGACTTAAATCTAAAAATTCTACTCTTTGTCATTTTTAGTTTCTCAATACTGTCGAGCAATTGTTGCTTCACAATTTTATAAATATTGATCTTTTCTCTTTTGACTATCATTAGATATTTCATGGATGAATCCAAAAGGTAAAAAGTTCAATCTTGAACTATGTTTCATCTTGTAACCTATAATTTTTATAATGATTCTTATATCATCTTCCTTAATCAGATTAATTATCATGTTTCTTCCATCTGACTTGGTCTTTAGATTGGTTTCAACCAATTTCTTAACATTCTTTTCATTTATTAGATTGCTCCCTTTATTTCTTAATCCAATAAGGATGTGGATCATGTCATTGTCAATCATGATAGGTATGTCTCCTACTCAAAACATTTCTTCATGGATTTTGATCAAGGTTATTATTCTTCATTCATGGTTATCAAAATTTGTATCAAACATGTGCCTGATAAAGTTCAGTTCTTCCAAATAATTAAAATCCTACTTCAATGATAAACCATTATTATATACCACATCCAAATCCTTGTGAATATCACTATCACAAAAGGTATCAAACTTGTAGTAAATGTGTTCCCTAACATCCTCTATGTGCAATAAATTGATAGAACTTGAGAAAATTCTCCCAAAGGATCATCTTCCAATGACACAAATGAGTCTTTCTTGAACTTATACTATGTCCTCTCACTAACATCACTTATAGTTGGATTTTCCTATTGGCAATATAAGAGGAGTAACTAAGAGGGGAGGGGTGAATCAATTACAACTAAAATAAATCCTAGATCTCTTAGATGTCAATATAAAACATGAACTCTTCTAAAACTATTGTTACTTAGTTAACACACAGGCACTTGGTTAACACTAACAATATATTGTAACTTGACAAGCACTATAATATCAATTGCTACTCATAAAATACTAAACATGTAGAATTTAAGGTATTGATTGTGATTATCCATAATTAACTTAGTTGCATACACATGAAATAAATAGCATGAAAATAAGTGACACCAGGATTTAACATGGAAACCCAATTTGGGAAAAAGCACCAATTGCAACTAGTTACTATTTTTCACTCTTCTAAAGTGAGATATTTTAGGAGCTAACCTTGTTAAAGGTTACAAAAAAAACTATTATTTGTGACCCTATTAAAGGATTTAGTCACCCTATTAGGCGTGGCCTTGTTAGAGGTCTTTAGACACATCAATCTGGAAATGCCACCTTGTTAGAGGATTTGGCAAATAGTTGTTAGGCTAACTCTATTAAGAGATTTGATACATTGCTACCATGGTTAGAGAGTAAAAATGATATGACCTAATTGCTAATGCAACTTTATTGCTGATTTAAAATCTCATTTGTATCTTGAATACTTGATCCTTCCTTATCAAATTAATCTTTTCCATCCAACAATGATATTATGCTTATCCTTCCAATTCACTTCCTTAAGAATCTTCTTCTCTTCCACACATTCTCACATTCAATCCTCAACTTGATTTTATACTTATATCATATACATTATCAAGTTAGGTTGAATAAAACTTAGAATAATTAATATTCATCTCCTCAGTCAGCTAGAACCAACAAACAAATCCATTAAACTCAATATGCCAAAATAAGAAAATCCTTTGTTAGTCAACCCTGCTCGGTAGACACTAAAACTGAAATGATTTCCCTATGTTACCAAGTGAACTTGGTTAACACTATATCTTCATGAACTTCCTTTGGTAAAAAGTGAGCTCAATTAACACTAGTTCCATCCAACTTTCCTTTGTTAGCCCAGTGAGCTTGGTAAACACTCAACTTCTATGAACTTCTCTTTGATGCTAGAGTGAAATTAGTAGACATTTCCTTCTGAACTTGGAAAACACTGGAATGCTTAGGAGACACAATAAATTTTCTTTATCACCCAAGTGAGCTTGACATATACTGACTGGTAAAGATATGACATTTTGTGTAACATCAAAGACAATACACAATTGATCAATTATTTTCAACATTTCCATCTTAACTGATTCAAACATTTCAAAAATACAAATGAAAACTCCATCAAATACCTAGAATTTGTATAACTTGTGATTTATTAATTTATACTTGTAGATACTTCAAAATAACCTTTACTTCATTGTTAAATCACTCTTAATTGATTGTTGACTCTTTGTGTGATCAAATGCTCACAATTGTGTTTGAATCCTATAAATCCTTTCAAATTGAACTTCACATTGATTGCACAACTACTTAATGTGTAAAAATTATTATCTATTAACATTTAACTTATTTTCATTCTTGCAACCTCATATGGTCTCTAAATGACTTGCACTCTTAACCAGAGCTTCCTTACGATCTACTTTTCCTTCCATTAACTTCACAACTTCTAACTCAATCTCTAACCTCTATTCTATCTTTATGATACTCTTTGTTTGATAAAAAATTCCTAATTAAAATAATATGAATCATACACAATGGTTGACTTCAATAAATCATTAGGTGCATTGAAACATTATTCTTCTTATACCACATGTGAACTAGATGGATCATTTGCCTTCACAAACACTTTCTTGAATTCTTCAACATGTTATTCAAGTCTTTCTTTCTTACTACTATTGCTACCATCATTCCTTCTATCATTTATTTTTTTGTTCCTTCTATAGTTTTGGTTCATGTTCCTCATATCTATTCTATAAAATCTTGCAGTGTGGCCAAATTCATTACATAATTGACATAAAAGTGTACTCCTTCTCTGATTAGGTTCATTTTCATTGGGTGGTGCTCTAGAATTCCTCACAATGTGTCCAAAGTTATTACACTTGTAACACAAAATGTTTATCCTTGTTCCATTAACTCCTCCTTCATTATATCTTCTTTAGGATCTTTTTATTTCATTTCATGCAGGGTTAGTATCCCTAAGAATTCTACTATTGCCATTATTACTATCAAAATTAGTTTTTCTACAATCTACTTCTTTATGTCCAAAACCATGACAATTATAACAATAGAAATTCTTAATAGGTTTGAAATAATTACTTGTACAATATCTCTTCATATGACCAACCTAATTGCATGTAAAGAATCTACCTTTGAACTCATATCTTACTTCTTTAAATGGTTCAACTTGCTCTATTTGTTTGGATTCATCACATTTCTAAGGTTCACTTAATTGCTCAACTTCTTTAGATAATTATGTTTATTTTATTAATTCACTCTCATTTTGGTGTCTCTCCTTTGGTTTATGGGATTCAATGATTGGATTTGGTTCTTTTCTAGCCTCATCTTTCTTTGCTGATTTTTCTATAATAAGTTATCGAAGACCTTTCTTATCAAAAGAATATATTTGATAAACTAGTTGTTCATCAATTTTTTCACTACTAGAATATAACTTCTCTATCTATTGTTTAGCCTAAGCCAATTCTCATTTCACAATAGTGTTGTACTTCTCTAGTTCAACATGCTCTACTTTTATAGAATCTAATTCAAATGTCACTTAAAGTCTTGGATGTGATCTTAGATTTTCATTCTTAGATTTTAGATTTGATTCGATCTTTCTATCATCTTTCTTCAAGATCATCTTTAGTTCAACAATCTTCAACTCATGTTTCAAAATCTCTTTTTTTCTTTAGGTTTGATACCTCATCACTATCACTATTCTGGTCTCTAGGTTCTTTTCTAGATTTGAGATGATCAATCTTATCTTTTAGTTTCCCAAAGTAATCTTTTTCATCTTTGTACCTTTCTTTCAGGTTGTCTCTTTATTTAGTAAAAAGATTAATTTGTTCAAGGGATTCTTCAAGATTCCTCTTTAACTATACCATATCCATAGGGATCTCACTCAACTTGTTAAGCCTCTTATGAGTAACCATACACTAATACCAATTGTTAGAAATAGATAATACTAAAAATATGGGCGAATCAGTATTATACAAACTTTTTCCCATAATTGAACATTGTTAGTTACTTTACAACATGCATATGAAAGTAAACCAACAATTTTGAAAAATAAATAAATCCATACACAAATAGACCTCATAAAACCATATTTTTTAACTAGGGAAACCTCATCCAAGATAAAACCTTAGTGGAGATGGTACCCACAAAATGATCTACTAAAAAAAAGAATCATGTTAAGGATATTGACCTTGTGAGGACTCTATGAATTATATATAGTGTCCCAATCCTTGTTAGAGGACTAGGCCCTATTAAAAGCCTAAAGCCTATTAGGATTTGGTATTTCAAATATAAAATGTATGCAAGAAGAGTCCACTATCCAAACATGTAACTATATAATGTAGTTCTTATATACAAAATAGTAGATACAAAAACATCTTTACTATTAACTATTGTACTTCACATATCTCTAATCTTATATTATAATTTTCATCACATAGTATTCACATAAGTTTGTATATCGAATACATAGTTCACAACATCGCACTTAACTTCACAAAGTATAATATTCCTATATATCTTACATTTTAACAAAACTTTGTCCTTATTGGCCTTCAAGATTTCACATGCTTGGCATATTAAAAAATTTATTCTTGCTAACATAGGGTTAACATCTAGGATGTTATCCCTAATTATTTAAGTAATTATTTCATATCCAAAATAATTCAACCTTTAATTTACCTTTTACTGATGTGCTTTGTTGTGCTCTATTCACTACCTTTACTGATAAAACAAATATATTTGATGTCATACTATACATCATCAAGACACTCTACACTAGCTATCCTTAACTGTGCATGTGCCAAATATTTTTGTAGACTATGCATTACCAAGAATTGTCTCTGTATTGCCTATAAAATTGTCTAACACTATGTCATAGACTGTAAGATATTTAACTGTACATTATACCATCTCATCCTAAAATATATGTTGTCATAAATGAAAACCTTAACTCATCCTTCTTAGCCATATTTCTAACAAAGATAACTCTCCACAAAATCTCACACAAAACCCTTAGAATCAAGAAAAAAATTGAGACAATGAACCTCAATTGCCTCCACCAATCTAAAGGCCTCCTCTTGGAACATAGTATTTTATGGTGAATCAAATAAAATATGGGAAAACTAAATTAGAATCTTCATTTAGGAGGATAAAAGATTTAGTTCAAATAAGTCTTAGAAGAGAAACACTTACACATTCATTTGAATCGATCTTGACCCATATAGGCTATTGGAACAATTGATTAAATGTGTATTGTCTTTGATGTTACACAAAATGTCATATCTTCACTAATTAGTGTATGTTGAGCTTACTTGGGAATTGAAGATAGTTTTCTATGTCTATTGAGCATTCTAGATTTTTCCTAGATTAGAAGACAATATCTACAAAAGTTTGTGGAAGTTGAGCGTTAACTAAGCTCACTCGATTAATGAAGGAAATGTTCAATAGAGCTAGTGTTAACCGAACTCACTCAGTTACCAAAGGAACTTTTTGAATATGCAGTGTTAACCAAGTTCACTTGGTTAACATAGGAAAATCATTTATGAGTTAGTGTCTACCGAGCAGGGTCAACTGACAAAGGATTTTCTTGTTTTGGCATATTGAGTTCAATTGATTTGTTTGTTGGTTCTAGTCGACTGAGAAGATGAATATTGAATATTCTAAGTTATATTCTAGCCAACTTGACAATATGAAAGATATAAATATAAGGTCAAGTTTAGAATTAGAAAGTTTTTAACTGCATGGAAGATAATTGAAGATTCAATGACACTAAGATGAAGTGAATTAGAAGGATAAGTTGAGTATCCTTGTGAAGCTGAAAAGATACATTTAATCAAGAAGGATCAAGTATACAAGCCAAAATTGAGATTTGTAATAAAAAATTCAATTGCATCTAGAATTAGGTCATCTCATTGTTACTCTCTAACCATTGTAGTAGTGATCTAAATCTCTTAACTGAGTTGGCTTAATAGCTATTTTAAAACCCTCTAACAAGGTGGCATTTCTATTGAATTTTCCAAAGACCTCTAACAAGGCCACTCCTAACAAAGTGATTAAATCCTCTAACAAGGTCACACCTAACAATGTGTTTTATAAACTTTAATAGGGTTGGTTCCTAACAAGGCTCATTTCAAAAGAGTTAAAATTAGTAACTATTTGCAATTGGTTGTTTTTCCAAAATTGGGTTTCCATGTTAAATCTTGGTGTCAAATGTAATAATGATATTTCTCTTATGAGTTTACACCTAAGTTAAAGTAATTAGTAATCATAGATATTATCTTAAGATTTTCATGTTAAGTATTTGCCGAGCATTTTTAGTGTTTACCGAGTTGCAACATTTTCTATGTGTTTTTCAAGCATCAATAAAGTTTATTTTTCAAAGGTTATTTTATATTGACATCTAAGGGATCTAGGAAATATTTTTGTGGTAAGTGATTCACCCCTTCCCTCCCAGTTACTCCTCTTATATTTCCAATAAGTGGTACTAGAGAATGTTGAAGATCAATCAGTTGGTGTAGTATTATCAAGTGCATATTGCAAATGAATCAGTATTTGAGGTACATTGATATTCTTTGATTATTGTCTTTGGCATGAGGTGTCAAAGGGGGAAAAAATTTCTATCATATCTCATAGAAATTTTGTAAAGAAATATACAAAAGGAGAATGAACTTGGTTTGACATCAAAAGCAGACAAGAAGTCTTCTAATAGAGGGAGAAACTAAAGATAGAATGAGTTCACATTTATAGAGGGAGTTCTCATGGATGAGAATCAAAATGATACTAAGGATAATTCCTTACTTTATTCTTACTTTAAAATTTTCATTACATTATGACATATTGTGTTGCCATCAATGCTAAATAGGGAGATTGTTGGAACATTTGAATAATTGTGTGTTGTCTTTGATGTTACACAAAATGTCATATCTTCACTAGTTAGTGTATGCCAAGCTTACTTAGGCATTGAAGATAGTTTTCTACATCTATTGAGTATTCCAAAATTTTCCTAGTTCAGAAGATAGTAACTACTGAGTTTGCTCAAGTGTCAAAGAAAAGTTTTTGAAAGTCGAGAGTTAACAAAACTCACTCAATTAATGAAGGAAGTGTTGGATGGAACCAATGTTAACCAAGCTCACCCGATTACCAAAAAAGATTTGTCAATATGTAGTGTTAACCGAGTTCACTTGGTTAACATAGGAAAATCATTTATGAGTTAACATCTACCAAGTAGGGTCAACTGACAAAGGATTTTTTTGTTTTGGTGTATTGAGTTCAATTGATTTGTTTTTTTGTTCTAGCTAATTGATAAGATAAATATTGATTATTCTAAGTTTTATTCTAACTGACTTAACAATATGAAAGATATAAATATAAGGTCAAGTTGAGAATTAGGAAGTGTGGAAGATAATTGAAGCTAAAAATATACATTTGATCAAGAAAGATCAAGTATATAAGCCAAAATTGAGATTTGTAATCAACAATTCAATTGCATTTGGAATCAAGTCATCTCATTGTCACTCTTTAACAATTCCAGTAGTGATCTAAATCTCTTTACCAAGTTGGCTTAATAGTTATTTGCAAATTCTCTAACAAGGTGGCATTTCTATCGAATTGTCCAAAGACTTCTAACAAGACCACTCCTAATAGGGTGATTAAATCCTCTAATAGGGTCACACCTAATAGTGTGTTTTGTAACCTTTAATAGGGTTGGCTCCTAATATCACTCACTTTAGAAGAGTGAAAATCAGTAACTAGCTATAATTGGTGGTTTTTCACAAATTTGGTTTCCACATTAAATCTTGGTGTCAAATGTGTTCATGCTATTTCTCTTATATGTTTTCTCCTAAGTTAAAATAATTAGTAATCATATATAATATCTTAAGATTTGCATATTAAGTATTTATTGAGCATTTTCAGTGTTTACCGAGTTACAACATTTTCTATTTCTTTGTCAAGCATCGATAGAGCTCAATTTTCAAAGGTTATTTTGTACTAACATCTAAGGGATCTAGGAAATATTTTTGTGGTAATTGATTTACCCCTCCCCTCTCAGTTACTCCTCTTATATTTCCAAAATTAGGCATAGCTAGTTGGAGACTTAGTTTATGACATAATAATATAGAATAATAAAGATATTATTAGGCAAATAATTTTTCCTATGAGGATATAAAAATAAAATAAAAATGACAACATTTTCAAAATATTTGAAAATCCATGGAAAATCTATACACTTAGAACTACAATAAAGAGGTTCCCAATTTATTGGTGGTTTAATGATGATATATTAAAATAATTCTAGGAGAGATAGTTGATGATCTTAGATTCCTATTTCTATAAAAATCATGAGTTTCCTTTACATTTCTTGAGGAAACTCTATTGCAAGTTTATCCTTAGGGAGATGCCAAATTATTTTAACATTCCAAAATCTTCGAATAGAGATTGGGGTCATCATTTGATAGGAAAGGGGAATATCATGATCCTAACACAACTAGGGCACTTTTTGGTAAGGCATGGGTAAAGCATGTTGGTGTTCCTTCTATTGCTAAGGAACATGCAAAGATGATTCAAACACTTGACACAATTAATGCTCTAATTCAGACCTTCATTCAATGTGCAACTCCTTTAGTCAAGGGTGATTATGGTTAGTCTACAAGGAATTTGTGATGATCTCTATTCTCATTTGGAACTACCAATAAAGAGGAAGAGGATTATGGATTGGTGACCAATGATTATCTCAATGCAACATTTGGCATTGATATTGAAGTAAATGTTTACAAGTTTATTAAAAAAAAATTGATCACACTTAGAAAATAAATATTTGAATAATTAAATTAGTATATGTTGATTATGTTCAGAATTTAGGGCAAGAGTGTTAGTGGTAATAGTAATGATCCCTTGGCCTTATTTTACACTATATTAAATTAACTCCACAAGTAAGTATCAAATAAATTATTTGATTATTATATAATTACCCAAATAGTTGTCTCATAACTTATTATGCATGTGCATTAGCTCATTGGTGGACAATTGACATTCACACTGGAAAACTAATGTGGGCATCATACTACTTACATTGAGGTATATACATTTTCATGTTAACATGATTTATAGTATTATATTTATTTAATAAATGAATGAATAACTAAAATATTTTTATGAATTATGATCAATAGCTAGAGTAAAAGTGGTCATGGCGATGATGAAGTTCCTTCACCTAGATTTTTTATTGCATCATAGGAGTCCATGTATAGGTATATATACTAGGAAAAAAAGTTATTTTGAAGGGCCCCTAGAACCCTTTACATCCAATAGCTATAAATAGGAAACATCAAACATAACTAGGCAAGACATGTTGGCACAACTAGAAAGCCAACTATTGGGACTCAAAATTAAAGCCCTAATTTTGAGTACCATTCTAAAAATTGAGTCTACTTGAGCCACTATAAGAGCTTTTCGTGTATTTGTACCAGGCCATCATTTTGAGGCCTATCAAGTGTTTCATGTTTCTAACACCTTCTATTCAATACGTGTATTTTTACCATGATGATAACTTTCTATTCTAAATCATATTGTGAATCGACATGTTGAGCATTGCTCAAATCTCCATTTTTACCCAAGTGTCAAACAATAATAGGAAGCCTAGTTTGCATTTAAATATCTTACACTCGGTTAAGTTTCATCACTCACTGCTTTGGGAGTGTTTATTATGAATATCAAAGAACCTATCTTTTAAATTTCAAGTTATTTTGCTATGTTTTGACTAGATTTTGAATCCCTCAAAGTTGGTTATTTATTGTCATCATGCTAATGCATATTTCTCATAATTCTAGGAAGCCTTGTTTGACCAATTATAACTTTGATCTAGTCAACCATATTGAGAAAATTATTTTTGTATTACATCCTAGGTGTCAAAGAATTGCTATGTTGCATATTTGAGCCTATGATGAATCTATTTGACAAGCTTTCAAAAATAATTACAAATTCAATTTATGATGTTTTACTAGTATCTAAAAGTGTAGATTGATTGGTAGCCCTGTTCGGGATGTCATAACTATGAATCTATGATAGATGAGACCAAATGGATTATACCATTGTTTTCTACTCTAAAAATTCTCCAAGTGTGCCAATTTTCATGTCTTGATAAATCCATCTGCATACTTTCCCAGGTCCATTATATTCGTGAAAATCATTGTTCTACTAGTGTTCCTAGTTCTGCAAATCAAAGTACCCAAATTCAAACATCTTCCAAATTTTCCTAGTTATTTTTCATGATCCCAAATCATAGATTTATACTCTCCTCATGGCAGTAAACTAATGCCCCAATTTTCGTGCTCCCAAGTGTTTGTTTGACCTATTTTCATAGCCAAAATCAAATGCACTTTATTGTTTTCTAACATGTTTGTTTTTAGGAAGTTTCAAGTGAGCAACTATGAGGGTCAATATATTTTGACTTAGATGTCATCATAACATGAAATCTAACAAGATATAAGAATTTGGAATGAAGAATTAGTATGCTTATGTTTAGGGTCAGATTGTTTGATTTAGTCAATTTTAAAAGCCGGCTCATAGGCCTTTCTGTCAGAAAATTGCAATTTGCAAAAATAAGGTAAAATGATTTTTAAATGATGATTCAATGGTCAAATTGGATTTTCAGTGTTAGGTGTTTAACTAATCAATTTGAAGGGTCAGATATTTCAATTTGAAAAGTTATTAGCCAAACCCATTTTGGGGCCTAACTAATTCATCGGAATGTTGAGAAGATGTCTAGGGAATAAAATATGCTTTTAGAAGTTATAATGATTATGATGTTCAAAATTATTTGGCAATCACATAACTTCATTTGAGATTAAAAGGGCATGTGGACTATACACAAAGTGAATAATAAAGGAAAGAACTAAGCATTAATGCTTGCACCCATCTGAGCTGCATCTCATTAAATGACCATTCTTTTGAGACATCTTTCTAAAGCCTTTTTATAAGATGATATTTTTGATTCCTCTAAAAATGGGATAGAACCCAAATATGTACATTGTTGCCATCATATTTCTTTTTCCAAGTGAGGTCTGACCAAATAAATGTTATGGTTCTATATATGTATAAAGGCATTTTGAATATAAGTTAGAGTTGTCAAGAAAGAGGTTTGACTTGTACAAAGAAGAGAACTATGATTTTAGTCTTGTAAAGTATAAATGTAATTATACTAGGAGAGAAATGTTTATTCTTGTAAAGAGATGCTAAGAAAAATAGGAATCCTATTCTAAATTAGAAATGCATCTCCCCAGTTTGGCATGCATGTGTGGGAGATAAAACCCACATCATCAAGCTGGAGGTGCAAATGGAGAGTAAGTAATGAATCAGATTTTTAGATAACCATCTTATCTCTAATTCCTTACACTTTGGGGAAGCATGTTTTGACTCAAGAGAAAACATCAAGGAAAAGATAAAGACAAAGACCAAAGCTACCCCTATAGTAGAAATAAAAAATGCAAGAGTGAAGCTTTAGTCTATGCTTCTTACAAATGCAAATGACTTAGGGGAATTAGTTGCAGAAAATCATGATTTGATAAGAGAGTTCTAGGATGGATTATTAAATATACTTATGCATGCAAAATGTTGAGGAATGAGAAACACACATTTATCATCTTTTAGATTCTTCTACAAATGTATTGTTGCAAACCATAAACCTAATGTTCTCACCAACTCAGAGGAGTATCTTCACATGAGGGCAATTTCACACCTACTCATAGCCCATGAAAAATGACCCACTTTTCCTCATTACATGGCATCACCTGTGCACATTGTGTGAGACTTCTACCTACAACCAAGGACCAACACTCATTATGTGAGACTATTGCCTACAACCACTAGTCTTCTTAGTGGAAACACCTATGCAGATGTGTTCCAAAGGAGTAGGTGGTAATAGGTGAGATTTGATTGGGGTACCTTATGATTTTGACCAAATTATAGAGCCCTTGCTATCATGTTAGTTTCTAGTTCTGCTCATTAGACATGGAATAATAAATGAAGTGATATCTATATTTTGTAAGAACTTGTTAGTGTTGTGCATGGGAATGCATCTAAATGGAAAGGAGATTAAAATTATAGGGTACATAAAAAAAGGAAAGGCTAAATATAGTTCTGTTAGTGACTCAACTTGCTAGGAGCAGACTTATCCTTTTGCTCAATACTAAATGGTTTTCTAATCTCTAGTATAATAATATTTTCACTAGTGAGGAGAGGGATCTTGTTGAAGTTCTTAGAGTAGATTTTACTACCCACACACTAGTAAGAGTTCACATAGATTATTTTCAAAATGTTGTGCAACATTTGAAATGAGGGTAATTCTTTGCATTCAAGAAAAAATAAGGACTAGAAACAACTAGAGATGCTCCTTTTAATTTGGGAAGATCATTGATGGGAATTGATACATGGAGGTCTACAATCTTGTAAAGGGGAAGTTTGGAACACATATCCCACATTGGTCCCATTGTGATTCTTTTTTTTTTTTTTTATGCCCAAAAACTCAATATTTTAATGTCTTAAGACATGTACACTTTTGGACAAAGAGGAAGACTTCAGTGGGGCTCCTGGCCAGTTGGACCATGATTAAGAAAATTATGACCGAGGAAGCTAATGAAAAATTGATAGTGTGGATGTGGTAGCCAAGTGACCATTTAGAAATTGACAAGTGGCATCAAGTGGACCAACTGTAGTATGACACATGTTAGTCACTTCCACATCTGGCACAAATTTTAAGGTGCTACCATGGCAAGGCTAACACAAGGTGAGTTGTTGATTGTCACATTGTCACATAATACATGGTGGTTGATGATAGTAAATGTGAAAATGTGATGTGCTAACACATGACAGTGATGTGGTATGTTCTTGATCGATGCACTAGATTGTGCCATGTGGCATGAGATCAATGGTTGTCGCCTTGTCACAGAATGAAGTTTCTCACTAGATAAGGAATACAATAATGCCACGATGAATTATATGGTGATGTAATTCCTCTCCCATTTGACTTCTATAATTCACCTTGATTATTTTGCTTGGTGAGAGATCATGATTGGGACCATGAGTGGTCTACACCCTTAAGGTGATTTGATTTATGTTATTGTATCAATTACTTTGATTATGCTTATGGATGATTTATGAGATTATGATGTAATTTATGGTTCACTGAGGTGTGTGCCAGTGGCTACCAGGATCAATGTGGTGTCATGATGTTATTCCATGATTACCCTGAGATGTGTGTAAAGATTGCATTATGTAGTTTTACCCTACTACACTAGACTAGGTTCATGTACTAGTGGTTAGTCATGTTTATGATTGTGTTTCTTATGTGTTTTAAGTGTCTTTTCATGTTGTGTAATCAACCATTATTAAATACTTAAATAATTAGAAATGGATTGTCCATGTTGGATTCATTGGTTATGTGTTGTAGATATTTACCTCATTATATTTTGATTTCTAGAGATAATTGTTACTCATGTTATGTTTTACATTTGAAATGACCTAAGTGTCAGATGTTTTACCTTAATTTCAGTATCATAGATGTTATACTACTATGTTGTTTAGTTGGTCATATTGCATGATGATGCCATTTTGAGATGAGAGTATGTTCTATGATGATATATGGTTATCCGGTATCTGGACATATCTATGATTATGTTATGTGATGGATTTATTGCTATGGTTATTTACTTTATTCTTGCATTTATATGCTTTATGAAAACATGAGTGATGTAAATAAATTATTTTAGTATAATTGAATAAATGGTTAAATTGGGTGATTTAATGCATTTATTGCTTCAACTATTTTATTATATGCAAATTGTACTTAATTGTGTGTTTTAGTGTGCAGGATTTATATCCCTAGTAGTGGCACGTGTAGTTAGTTGATTCAACTATTCATATTTTACCAATGTCATCCCTATATTTTTGGAGTATCCTTATTTTAATTGTTTAATTAAACCTTTTGGTGATTATTAAATACAAACTCATTTACATTATGTGATTTGAACAGTAAGCGTGTCTATGCATTTAGAGGTTTGCATTGTCATGAAAGTTGTTAAGGAAAATTCTATAATTTTAGGTTTTTAGGCATTTACTTTGATTGAATTTAGTATCTAGTAGCTTTGCCATAGATGAATTCCTATTACTAGGAATAACCTATTTTCTTTTGGGTTGATTCAAGGTTTAACTAGGTTGGCTAGTTATTTCCCCTATTTGATTATTCACTCAAAAAGTGAATAAGTATCCAAAAAGGAATTTAATTCCTCACTTATCACTTTTAAATTAAAAAGTTTGAGAGTAAAACCAAAAATCCTCTTCATGAGGATTTAATTTTTTGTTTGTTATCGGAGCTCTAGGTGTGGGATCATCTTGAGATTGGTCTCATTGGATCCAGCTTGGGGAGGCCTCAAATTGTAGTGATTTTTGGCTACTCCTGCAGGGGTTTTATTTTATGGTTGAGATTCCCATTTTTCCCTTTTGGCTATGAGGTAAGACTGTCTCATTTTATTTTTTTGCTTCATTTCAACTTCTATTTTTGGTATCTATTTGCTAGGAGGTTGAGACCTAGTGTTCCCCTTTTTTTTTTTTTGTTGGTTCTACCCGATTGGTTGGGTATGAACATTTTCCCTATTTTCCAGATGGAGGTTTTGGGTTTTGTAGCATTATGCTAGCCATTTTTGCATATGATTTCTAAACCCAAATTTTACTAGATTTTTGGGGCTTTTGTACCAAAAGAACAAATGGGTTTTAATTTTGAAGTTTTTTATTTTTTGGCATTTTTACCTCAATTTACGTGTCACCCAATTTTCTTGGGTTTTCTTGGCATGATGTTGGTCATGGAATTAGATTATTTGTAGGATGTTAATCAAACCATTGCTGTACTTTTATGTTTTCTTTGGGATGTATGCCACATCTGTACTCCCAACTTCATGTTTAGTTGAGTGACTTTTACACCTGGTGTTATTGTTTCTTTTGGACCGTCGTTATTATTTCGTGAACACTAGGATTCATGTAGAATCCACACTCCTAGATTGAGGCTAGTTGAGTGAGTTCATAATGTTTGGTCTTGTTACATCATTGGGATTCATGTAGAATTTGTACTCCTGGATTGAGGCTGGTTGAATGATTTCATGATGTATGGTTTTATTGTTCTTGGGATTCATGTAGAATCCATCCTCCCAAGTTGTTTTTAGTAGAGTGATATTTTTGCATTGTGTTCTCATCCAATCCTTTCTTGAAGATCTTCCTAATGGTGTTGCACCACAAATATTTACATGAGCATACATTTTTTGGGTGACTTGTGAGGCCCAATCTTATGTGGTATCTTCGGGAGTTATGATCATTGGGTTTGGGTTGGGAATTTGCATGCCTATAGGCACTCATCATTGGATGAGCATGGGTTGGGTAGGGTAGCACATGGAAGGGCTTCTATCTCATAACTTAGTGACTATTTCTCATTGGTTGGCAGAGGAAGTTTAATACAAGTGATAACTAAATAAAAATTGTGAGTGGTAATAAAACTTAAGATAATAAAAAGCAGGTTGTGCACCTTCCATTGAGAAGAGTTGCTACCTAGGTTGTGCACCTTCCATTGGGAAGAGTAGCTGCCAATACTATCTTGGGCTTGTCAATGGCAAACAACTCTTCATGTTGTTAGGTCCTACATAGTAGCCCATTGAGTGTCTGACTAGGACCTATAGTTTATGCATTATCTATTTTCTTGATTTTAGTCATTATATTGTCTACCATGAATGCTAGCCATGGATGTTTTTCTTTATGTGTGTTTATGGTTGGATCTTTATCTCTATTAGCATGGTGGGAGTGGACCTACAGGTTCCACATGGTTGGAAGGTGTAGACTACTAGGAACTGATGTATAGAGATGGTCCTCTATCCTAGTGCAAATGTTGCCAAATATTTTCACTTGATACTTCAAGTTTCGTGGTATGCTTTCTTGTGATTTATGCTTTCATTGGAGTGCTTGGATATCATGTTTAAATGATGCTAGTTTATTTGACGCATTTCTATATTATGATTAGATGATGTGAATTTCTTCATTGGTGCATCTATTGCTTATTAGTTTAGCATGTTAGATTTCCTTATTCTTATATTGTAGCATGTTTTAGTAGTGATGTCCTCATAAGATAACTCCAATGATCTAGTTGGTAGTTTGGGATCTTATGCATGAGGGATGGCTAGAATCCACAATGGTCTTGTGATGTTATTAATGATTGGGAGGAACCATGTACTTAATTTGGTTGTTTAGTTATTGCAATGTTATTTTTGTACATTGTGATATTTCTTTCAGTACATCCTTTTTACTACTATGGTTTAGATGGATAGATGTTTCTCTTTCTTTTTTCTTGGTATCTTGTTGTTTATGCATTGAGTATTCATTCCTCAATTTATGTGGATCCAGTACTCCCTAGTGTGGAGGAAACTTGTTTTTTTATCTTTTTACCTTTATGGTTTCTAGCTTACTAATTTGTATCCACATGCAAAATTGTACTTTCTCACCCGAGGATACAAATGTTTGCGTAGTGTGTTGGGTTTCCTTGCATGGCTTGTGGTAAATCCTCATACAAAACCCCACACCAACTTGGGTGTTTTGGCTTCTAGACCAAGCATGTCCATACATGAGATGGTGTTTCCTCCTGTGGCTCAGTGCACTTTCTTGCACAAAGGGGTACTTCTTTGCACGCGATTGTTAGTTGTTATTCTCTCACACAAAAAACAAGGGGCATCTCTATTATTTTTCAAAGAATGTAACTTGGACTTTTGAGTACCATTTAGGATTGCTTTTGGTTCCATGATTTGGTAGATTAGAGATCTTGTATTCTGATGTTGTATTCTTGATTTTCATTCTTGAGTTTGTGTATGTGAGTTTGGTAGTGGCATTTGGCAATTTTTTGGTTGTTGAGATTGTGATTAAGTCTTCCATTATGATCCTTGTGATCTCTATATGATGTTGTCATTTGCATTCATACTTGAATTTTTTTTTTATCTTTGCTTGTATTGAATCATCATTCCATGGATATCTAGGTAGGGCATTACAGGTGACACATGACACTATGTTAGAGGTGAGGTGGTGATTAGTGGACCAATTAGGTGACACCATGTGGTGATGATATGGTGAGGGCCCAATAAGGATGCTAACTGGATAGGTGATTGTGTAAAGCTAACTAATCACATCATGACATGTCACAGGTGGTCAATCAAGATTGACCTAGATGCAAGATTAGAGGAAATTTCAAAGTTTACAAAAACTAATATTTTATTCTTTTTCTGGGTTTGAGCATTCATATATTTTTAAATAATAATGATTATATTCTAAATTTTTAACTTTAGCATAAATGAAAATTATTTTCATAAATTAGGACTCAGAACCATTCTAAACATGGAGTTTTTTTTGGTTGTCCTAGGCATGTACTTGAGGCTAGTATATGACTATCATATACTAATGGAAAGGTCTCAAAATGAACTTTCCAAATACAGAATTTTTTTTGCATAGGAGGTTTTTGGTAAGAATTATACTAGTTTTTTGTCTAAGGTACTCAAATTTCAATAGCATTCTAGTATGGGCAGTTCACTTTCAATTTTTGATTTAATGGCGAAGTGGGTAGCTACCAGATTTGGAGAGGACCTTAGTAGTAGTGATATTTTGCTTCCAAATTAACTAGTTAAGGATTTTGGCATTATTTTATATCTGATTTAATTTTTTATCAGAAAAGGGCCTTTTTCATCTATATTCAAAGATATTTTCAATTTGTTGAGGGCAATGATGGGATTTGATTTGATTTTCAATTCTAGAGAGAAGAGAAAGAGGTTTTGTAGCATCAATGGCAAGAGATTCAAGTGGAGGTTTTGTAGCATCAATGGCAAGAGATTCAAGTGGACAAGTGTTGATTCTAGATCAAATCTGGGTTTTCCACTCTTCTTCTATATCTTTCTTTGTTTTCTCATTCTCTAGGGTTGATGGATGGTTGATGGTTGGTTGTTTTCTAGACTATT
This sequence comes from Cupressus sempervirens, assembly GCA_028749045.1. NCBI lineage: Eukaryota > Viridiplantae > Streptophyta > Pinopsida > Cupressales > Cupressaceae > Cupressus > Cupressus sempervirens. The sequence goes on along the minus strand of CM053792.1, from coordinate 656,407,237 downwards.
GAGTATAGCTTTAGTTGTGATCCCACCATTTCTCCCTAGCATATTCTCTTGTATCAACAATATTTAATGAATTTTTATGTATAGTTTTGATCTATTTAGTAGTTTTATGGGTTATTTACATGCATCTTGAAGGTACTGTTTCAAAAAAATAAATGTATAAAAAACTTTAAACTCTTTAGTTTCATTCTAATTCTTGTCTCCTATCTCTATTGTTTTCAATGTTTTGTGGTTTAGGAACAAAGAGCTTAAACTTTTTTGTAGCCCCTTAAAGTTTTATGTCTTGGTAGGCTTTGCTATTGGAACAAAGAGCCAAGTAAATGCTTACTTATCTTGATAGGGTTGTTGGTTTCATGAGAAGGATATTTCATGACTACGAGGTTTTTATGAACATTGGTGTCTAATTTATAAAGTGATAGGATAGATCTAATATCTTGATGTATGAGATATGTCACTGATATCATGGATGTATGTTTGTGATTTGTGGAATTTCCCAATAGATAAGGCATTGATTAGTTACAAGATTAACATGTTCTTATTGTTGCATATTTGGATTTTGTTGATATCAATCTTTAATCAATTATCATTTTCTGTTCTATTTAGGAGTAGAAAGGATACCCTCACTCAGCTTTTGGATTTCATAGGTTTTTCAATTTTCTACTGTATGTCTTTGTCATTGCATAAGTATAGGATAAATAAGGGTTTTATCTACTTTGTACAAATTCATATGTATATTTTAGCTATTGTTGCCATATAAATGAATCTGAGATCTACATGCCTAGGTCTTGCAAAGCCTAAAGTAGAAGAAGGAATTTTCCTCATAGTTGGCCTCAATGTCTGAATAGATATATTAAACATGCGAATGAGCTACCCATAGATGTATTTTTTCCTATCGTTGGGTTATTCAAAAGTTGTTAATTTAGGAGCCAACACCAACAAACATAGAAACTAAAAAATCCAACACAAAGCCAACAAAGAGTAATAGACCAAAAAAATACTAAATACACAAGGATGTGAACTACCAGTCCTAGGCCATATCGCTTAGGGTGTTAGCTACCTATTTTTTCATATGTTCCATTTCTTTAGCTAGCTTTAGAAATCCTTCAATCTCTAGGGGAGAGTGGTCATTTTATTCCTTATGTTGGTTCTAGTTCTCTTCCTAAGCCAAGATACCTACACATTAACCACCTCTATAGCTTCTCTCTAGTCTAGAAATCAAACATCTCATGAGTAGTGGTTCACAAGAATCCATCTCTAATCAAAATTAATGAAACACTTAAGATTCACCATATCTAGGTGATGCTCAAAAAGGTGAGGCACTATTATTTCCTAGGGGATCTCACATCCTAGCACTACTCTAGTTCTAGCACACTCAACTATAGTATTTTCTCCATTGTTATGTCCACTCTACTTGTAACCCCATTTGTAAAACCTTCAACAAGTGTTGTGCCTTATGGACCATTCATTAGAAAGCCTAACAAGATCATCAATTGATAACTAAGAGATATTTTCCACATTAAATCAAATTATGATATTTCTATTAGAATTCAACTATGTAGTAGTTTGTGTCAAATTCATTAACCCATGTTTCATGAGTAGTGAGTGTTAGAGAAAAAGGTTAATTTAATTTCATTTATTAAATTACCTTTTCCCCCTTCTTAAAATTTCACTTTATACACCTTGCATTCACATTTAATAATTAATTAGAAATTATTAAATGATTTTTACCTTTTAGATTATACTTTTTTGGGTTTCAATCTCCTTCTATAAGGATTTTTTTTAAAATTATCTCTCATCTTTTTCATTTCTGAGAATACAATTTACATATTTTCAGAGAAAACCCTTGCCTCTTATTGTCTTTTTCTATCCCACTTGGTTTTCTCTATTTCTTTTTTTTATAAAAATTTTATTGTGATTGGGTACCTCATCAAGTTTTGTTATTGGGAGCCAAGTTTGCTTTCCCTATTGCATTGCAATTTCCTTGCTCTTTTTGCATTGTTTATAGCTACATCGTTGCTCATCTTAAGGGGGTGTTAGAGAAGAAGGTTAATTTAATTTCATTTATTAAATTACATTTTTCTCCCATCTTAAGATTTCACTTTATGCACCTTGCATTCACATTTAATAATTAATTAGTAATTATTAAATGGCTTTTACCTTTTAGGTTACCCTTTTTCGAGTTTCAATCTCCTTCTATAAGAATTGGTCTTTTGTAATTATCTCTCATCTTTTTCATTTCTGAGAATACAATTTGAATATTTTCAAAGAAAACCCTTGCCTCTTGTCTTTTCTTCTTTGTGACTAGTTTTTACATGCAAGTGTTCTTTGGGCTTTGTGAAGTTATATTGCTCAAGTCCTTTGAGTGATTTACAAGAACCTCTCTCATGAATTTTTTTTTCAAGATATTTTATTTACTTAAAAAATATTTCAATCTAATATGTTATATTTAATGACATGGAAGATTGTTACATGTTCGACATAGTTTATCTATATTAAGAATTTGTTAACTTTTATTTCTATTTTTTAAACTTATATATTCAACATACATATAAAAAATAACAAAATTAAAAATACTTAATAGTTGATAAAATTAAATATAATTTGAATCAATTATGAATATTTTGGTAGTAAAAGATAATACAAATTCTAAATCTAAAAAGCTTAAATTAAATTAAAATCACTTAAAAATAATTATATGGTTAATATATATAGTAGTTATGAATATTTTATTTAGTGAAATATAATACAAATTACACATAAATATGAATAAATCTTGAAAAATAAAATAAATTAAATTGAAAAATAAATATGGATAGAAAAATCAAATTTGAAAAAGAATAACTACAAAATTCATTATAAATAAAAAAAGAAACAAAAAGATGTGAAAACGACTACAATATCATACAGAAATATTTATTTACATAGATAATTCAATGTTCTATTGTAATAATTTAGTTGATAATATAATGAATGTCATAATATTGACTTTTTCATTAGGAATAATACTTAAATATGTCTTTGATTAAATAAATGTTTTTAATTTAATTAATTATATTATAATAATTTCTCTACTAAAGTTGTTGTCCCAGAAGTTGGAAATATAAGAGTAACTAAGAGGGGAGGGGTGAATTAGTTACTACTAAAATAAATCCTAGATCCCTTAGATGTCAAATAAAATTCAGACTAATAAAATTGATTACTATCGATACTCGAATATTTCTTCAACTGCTGGACGATGGAGCACACAAGTAAGGGTTTCGAGGGCAAGAGAAAGGGTTTCTAGAACAAGGGCAAGGGCTTGGAGCATAAATTCAATAGGAATGAGGATGATTTTTATGGCAGTTTGGTTCATCATCAACAGTCTATAGGTTTGGAACAGCCTAAACATAGACAAGGGAAGAAGCTGATTGTTTTGGAGCAGCTTCGTCAAACTAGTTCTGATTCGGTTTACCATGAATTTTCTTCCATTTTCTCATCTACACCTTTTGTTCAACCATCTTGAGATCATGATTTCAGCCAGATCTTTGTTGCTACACCATCATACAACCGATAGACTCCATATCAAACCCTTTTCCATTTCAGAGATGCCCTTTTAGAGGTATTAATTCCAAAAGGGTTCCAAGTACTATTGACAAGTCAATCTTCAAAGGGAAAGCAATTGTTCAACTTGCAAAACCTTTTTTCCTTAATCCTCATTTTCATGATCGTCGATCGCAAATGACATCTAAATGCCCTCCAGTTTCTAAACTTGGGACTTCCCCTTACTTTGAAATGGGTGAATCATCCCATCATCGTCAGCAATCTTAGCTACCAAATTCCTTTGTGCGAGACAATCTTTTTCATAATAATCCCTCAACGATTTGTTCATTTCAGTGGCGTAAAATTTTAGATTCAAATTCATTACTACCTGTAAAGGTGAATGTGTGACACAAATCTACCTTTGCATGGAGGAATCACAATAGAAAGGTGTTCAAAAGACAACTAGTATTTGATATATGTGAAGGTGCTCCTATGGGCTCTTCTATTCAAATGCAATCTGGTCAGATCCAAAAAGGTTTGGCTCGATAGAAGTTAGTCTCAAAAATTGATAGAGCCTCCTTCATACCAAAAAAGATCTGGAAGAAAAAAGATCAGGGTAAGGTAGATCAAGGTCCTCAACACTCTGCACATGGTCATGGTCCACAATTTTAGGATAAAAGTCAAGAGAAATATCAAAATAATGTGGACCAAAATTTGGAGCAAGATCCTCTGAACTCTTTACAACAACAGTTGCATGTTACTTTTTCAAATCAAATGTTACAAAATTTGGTCTCTACTCTTCAGTAGAAAGCTCTCATAGGTAAGTTTTCTTCTGCTTTGTTATCCTTTTTAGATATCAAGAATTGGGCTTTCAACTTCTAGTCTGGCCTGATAGATATTTTTTATCATGATTCAGAATCTAACTTCTTTATTGCTATCTTTAATTCGAAAGAAGAAAGAGATGTTGTAAATAAGAAGAAGGGTTGGTTTTTTTAGGGTGTGGGGTTATTTACCATGTTGTGGATTCCAAACTTTAGCCCCGAAGATATAAATATCCAATTCTTTCCATATTGGGTTTCTTTTCCTTCTCTGCCTTTGGAATATCATGATCCTGAGATATTGGAAATTATAGCTAACAAGTTGGGAATTTTTTTGAAGCATGATTTGATTCCATATGAATGCCCTCATTTGGAAGTTAGGGTGTGTTTATTGAGTAATATGCATAAATCATTTCCTCAATCTATAGCTCTCATATCCAAATGGGGAAAATGGATACAATCAGTTAAGGTGTAGGATCCTTTTGTGATTCTAAAATTCCAAGATAATCTGGGTCATTTCAGTTATATGTGCCAAACTGGTCAACAAGATGTCTTACAAGTTTGTCCAGATCATTCTTCAAACCCTAATGTTTGTTCTCAAAAAATAAAAACAATGAATTGCAATACTTCTGAGGTCAACAACATAGTCTCCATGACAGAGGGCCAAGATTATTCAAAAGTTAGCTATATATGTGAAGAGAATTCACATGTAGCTCAATTTATGTCAGATTCATTCATGATTTTTCTTCAACAATTTTTTTGGCTCTTCACTTTATTCAAGAGTATGTGCTGCAATAGTAAACTTTTTATGTTGGAGTATGCCCCTCCATTTCAAATGGATTCCTCTATAGATGTGAGCTCAAATTTGTCTCCCCTGGTAGACCTTCCACAATGTGTATCTTCAAAGTCATTAAGTTTGATCACTTTCTAGAACAAAAGTTTTTCACTTTCAATATTAAGGTAGCCGATTTGGTGCCTTTCTATTTATCCTTCTCCTATCATATTGACTTTTATTTGTGATCAAATTTTATCTGAAATTACTACCTCTATCATTTTTGATATTGCCAAAGAGGAAGGTTTGCATGCTAAAGATTATAAGTCACCTGTGATTGACAACATGCTTCAAGAATTTCAGTTCTGGAATAAATTGATCCCAAGTTAGGCATTTGAAAAATAGATAGTTCTTAACCAATCTGACAATTAGTCAGTTTTTAATAGTTTTCCTCAAGATTCTGGTGCAGGAATTGTAAGCTCAGTGGTAGGAGATTCCTTGGGGTTAGAGACCAATATTTATCAACTAGTGCAAAAGTCTACGATTTTGTCTCCTCAAGAAACTCAGCCTCAAGATTTTCAAATGCAAGATAGCCTTAAAATTTAGCCTTTATCTATAGTGCAAACCCCATCTACAATAGCTCCTCTTGCTAAAACACCAAAGGCCAGAGGTAGACAAAAAGGTTCCAAAATTAAATTAGAAATTGCAACAGGTATTCAAACTACATTGGATGACAGTTTTACTATTATCAAAAGATCGACAAGAAGAACTAGGTGTTCTCCTTGTCCCCAATGAAAATCATCACATGGAATGTTAAAGGTTTAAATGCCTCTGACAAGAGACAAACAATCAAACAAGCCATTGATTCTTTGCAGGTAGATATTATTTTATTGCAGGAAACCAAATTATCCCAAATTTTTTTTGAGAAAACCATTGCAAGATGGAAAAAATGGAAAGCCTATCATATGCAAGGTTTGGGTGCCTCGAGATGTTTAGCAATTCTTTGGAATCCCTTACAATTAATTCTTAGCTCTTTCGACAAGAAAGTAATTGGTAGATGATACATATAACTACATTTGATATTTCTTTTATCCTGGTTAATGTATATGGATCTGCTTCAACTTTGGAAAAAGCATATTTATGGGATTCTATCACACATTCTCTTCAAATGCAAGATCAACAAAAAGTAGTTATTGGAGGTGATTTTAATGCTTTATTAGCCCATTCATAAAAAAATGGTGGTATTATCCCCCCTCCTAAAATGCTACAAGATTTTAATGTGTTTGTAGATAATAACAAGTTGATGGATGTTCATCCTAATAATGGATTATTTACCTGGACTAACAAAAGGTCTAGATTTGCTAATAGTTCTGCTCATCTTGACAAATTTTTCTTATCTAAAGATTAGAAGTTGAGTTGCTCAGGAATTTTTCTTCAGAAATCCTTACCTTGCCAAGATCTGATCATTTTCCTATCTCACTAATTCTCAATTGTAATAACAAATGTTTTGACCAACACTTTCATTCTTCTTTCAAATTTGAAAGCATGTGGCTTAGGCATCCAAAAATTTTACGCAATATTCATCAATGGTGGAATGAAGTTCCAATGGAAGGACGGAAAATGCATTAGTTTGCAATGAAATTGAAATAAGTCTCAAATTTGAATTTGGAATCAAAAAGTTTTCAAAAATGTGTTCCAACAAAAGCTTATAGTCGAAGATCAGCTAGAAGAAGTTTATAATCAAATCATCTAAAAGGGCATGAATGAAGAAATATACTCTTCTCAAAAGAATCTACAAGAACAATGGGAGGAACTGTGTTCTAGAGAAGAGATGTACTAGAGACAAAAATCTCAAGAATTATGGCTTCAGGATGGGGATAGAAATACTAAGTTTTTCCACAATTCAGCCAAGCAAAAAAGAACTAACAGTACAATTTTTCATATTAAAGATGCCTTTGGTAACCTTCTGTCTAATGAAAATCTTATCAAAACTTAAGTTGTCAAATTCTTTAAGAATCTTCTTGCACCTAATGTCTTGCCTTCTCCTTCTACATCACGAGTTGTAGAACTCCTTAACTCCATTCCACAAGTGTTAACAAAATAGGATAATGATATTCTGATGGCTCCCTTTACCATTCAAGAAATACGTAAAGTTGTCTTTTCTTTTCTACCTGACAAAGGTCCTGGGCTGGATGGTTTTATTGCATTGTTTTACCAAAGTTGTTGGGATATTTTGGATGGGATTTATTGGCGGTTGTGGAAGAATCTAGAAGATCCAAAACTATGCTAAAATATTTTGACACTATCAATATTTCCATCATTCCAAAAGTGAGGGATCCCCAAAATTTTGCAAATTTTAGGCCAATCTCCTGATGCAATTTATCCTATAAGATTATTACTAAAGACATATATCTTAGGATTCAACATCTTATTCTACATATTATTTCCCCAAAGCAAGGTGGATTTGTCCCGGGAAGGGAAACCATGGAAGGAGCTCCTATGGCTCATGAAGTTCTCCACTCTATTAATTTAAATAAGACTTCAAATTTTGTTATCAAACTGTATATGATGAAAGCTTATGATAGAGTTTGTTGGAAATTCTTGTTGCAAGTACTTGCTAAAATGGGTTTTTCAAAACATTGGTGCAAATGGATTAAGGCTTGTATTTCAGGGGCTTGGTTTCCATTGGTCATTAATGGGAAGCCCGAGGGTCTTTTTCCTTCCACACATGGGATCTGACAAGGGGACCCTTTATCTCCAGTGTTGTTTATTATTATGGTTGAAGCTTTTAGTAGGGCCATCTCACATCAACATTTGTTAAATAGATGGAAAGGAGCTCTCATTTCAGGTATAAACATATCTATTACACACTCTCTTTTTGTGGATGATACTCTCCTGTTTGGTTTGTCAAATATTCAAGAAGCTTTCCATATTCTTTATACACTTGATCTTTATTCAGTAGTGTTTGGTCAAATTATCAATGCTCAGAAATCCAAGATCTATTTTTTCAACACTATCAAAATGGTTTCTGATAAAATTAAACAGATCCTGGATTCTTTAGAAGACTTCTTACCCTCAGTCTATTTGGGCATTCCTTTCTTCATGGGTTCAATTGTATTGGTTTTTAGTTATTTAGTGTATTCAGAGTTGAATTACTTCTTGGAAAGTTAGATGGTTGTCCTTGGCGGGAACAATTTTTTTGATCAAGTCAGTTTTAGCTGCAATGCCTAACTATTTTATTGTTGTCCTTAAGATCCTACCCAAAGTACTAGCTACAATTCATGAATTGATTAAAGGTTTCCTATGGTCAAGTAATATGGATGAGTCCTAAAAGATTCCACTCATCTCTTTGCAAGATATGTCATACACTCCTAATGTTGGAGGGGTAGGAATCCATGATCTTTCCTATAGAAATGAAGCATTTGGTGGGAAATTGATTTGGCACATGTTTTCTAAGTCTCAGTCCACGTGGTGCAAAATTATGCAGCAAAAATATCTAGATAACAATGATCCTTCTAGAATCTTAACAATTTCTAATCCTCCAAAAGGCTCAGTTATTTGGGACTTCATGATAGCTTCATGCAAAATCATAGTTGATTATATTTCATGGGAAGTCAATAATGGACTAAGTATTAATTTTTCGAATGATTCTTGGAATGGTCAAATTCCCCTATTTAAGAGTGGGATTTCTTTGAACATTATTCAAGTTGCTGAAACCCATTGGGGGACCCAGTTGAATCAATATGTGGAATATGTTTCTAAATTTTCAAAGAAAATAGTTTGGAAACAATTTCAAAATATACTAAGTTCAAGGCAAGTCTACTTCTCTAAAGTGCAAGATCAGATTTTTTGGGCTCTAACTAAGGATGGTAATTATTTAGTGAAAGAGGGGTACAAAATTTTGTAGCAGAATAGTTTGAATAAATCTACTTCTAGAGCTTTTTCATTTTGTTGGAATCTGGTAGTTCTTCCTAAAGTAGGTTGTTTCTCATGGCTGGTGCTAAAGCACAGGATTTTAACTAGTGACAGATTGAATAGACTACAACTTGCTACACCATTTAAATGTGTTCTTTGTGGGGAACAGGATAAAACTATGGATCATTTGTTTGTTACATCTTCATTTTCTTACCAATTCTAGTGCTTTATTTTGAGTACGCTTAAGTATTGTACTCCCTTGCCAAATAATTTATGGGATCTCTTTCAAGCTTGGCCAGTTCTCTACCAAAAATAATTATTTGCAAACCTCTGAAAATGTATCCCAGCCTTGGTAGTTTGGGCTATTTAGTGGGAAAGAAATAAGCACATTTTTAGAAAGGAATTCCTTCCATTAGAAATTGTTTTGAATGGTATTGAAAGATCTATCTCAGAAGTGACTAATTCCAGCTTGAAAATGATTAAATTTAATCTGATTGTGACCCATTGGGATTCTCAAATTTTCCAAGAATGGAAATTACTATTTATTCCTAATGGGTGGAAAATAAGTCCTTCACCAGCACATATCTTACCCTAGAAGAACATTTGGAGACCCCCATCATTTGGTCTTTGGAAACTGAATTTTGATGGGGCCCTTAGAGGAAATCTAGGTCCTTTGGGTTTAGGGGCATGTATTAGAAGTTATTCTAGAGAGGTTGTAGCAATCATAGTATCCCCTTTTCCTATTGACACAAATAACATAGCTAAGGCTCATTCCTTGTTGGCTAGGCTTTTATTAGCTAAGCAAGGTTGTTTCAATAGGCTACATATAGAAGGGGACTCATCAGTTATTATTGATGCTTGTATACAAAGGTGCATCATTTCTTGGAAACTCAAATATGTATTGAATCAAATTTGGAGACTCCTTGATGAATGTTTAGATGTTTTCATTTTGCATATTTATTAAGAAGGGAATAAATTTGTAGATTTTTTATCAAATTTGGGTTGCGATGGGGTTACTATTTCTACTTTTCACTCTCTACCTTTTATTGAGAGAGTAATGTTTAAAGTGCTGAGCTTAGCAGGTAAAATTCGAATGTTGAGTTAAATTCCAAATGAAGAGTTGAGCTAGTTTATTAAGATGCCGAGAAAAGTTCTTCAAGTGTCGAGTGTTCAAGCAGCAGGTATCGAGTTCTTCAGGTGCTGAGTGTTCAAGCAGCAAGTACCGAGTTCTTCAGGTGTTGAGTGTTTCAGAATTATCGAGTTTATAGGAGAGTTTATTAAGATGTCATTATTTCTACTTTTAACTCTCTACCTTTTATTGAGCAACATAAGGCTTTAAAAAATATTCTTCATGATGACATGGAAGCCTCTACTAGTAGTAATGTTTAAAGTGCCAAGCTTAGTAGGTAAAATTTGAATGTTGAGGTACATTCCAAATGTCGAGTTGAGCTAGTTTATTAAGATGCCAAGAAAAGTTCTTCAAGTGTCGACTGTTTAGGTAGTAGGTACTGAGTTCTTCAAGTGCCAAGTGTTTAGGCAGCTAGTATCAAGTTCTTCAGGTGCCAAGTGTTTTAGAATTGCCGAGTTAATAGGAGATTTTTAGGTGCTGAGTAGGCATAAAGGTAATCAATGCTGAGTCACTCTGCTTAGTACTAAGTGTTGAGTAATTGAGTCTTAAATCAAATGCCAAGTTATTTAAGGTGTCGAATCTATTAGGTGTTGAGTTGTGTAGTACAAAGGAGTGCTTAGGCTTGTAAGGTTGGTCAAGTGTCGAGTTGAATAAGCTATTCTCTGGTGTCGAGTAAAGTAGAGAAGGTTGTCAGGTGTCGAGTTGTCTTGTCATCTTAAAGTGAATTTAATGCCGCATGTTTTTCTTAAGTGCATTTATAATGACATGAATTCTAAAGTACATTTTGTATGCTCCAAATCTTTTATTCCCTAATGATATTCAATTTTGAAGTCCTATTTTTTGATTGCCTAGAAAAAATAAAAAAATTTCTCTACTAACTAAACAAATATAATTATTTATTCAATTAATTCATTAGATTTTTATTTTTTATAATTAAATATATATTTATGTATTTAATTATGTAACTTTGCCTCATTTTCCTAATATTAATTAAATTTATATTTAATTAATTAATTAATTACTATATCTTTCTTGATTATCTTCTTTCCAAAAAGTCAACCAACTCTTGACTGCCACTTAAGATCGCCCATTTATTCCAATTAACCTCTTAATCTTATGAATTAGTAGTTGCCAATTTATCTTAACCATTCCTATTTTGACCTCTCAATCTCCACCATTGAATTTCTTTGTGATTTTTATAAAAGAACATGTCTCCCTCATTTGAATCTAATATTGTGTAAAATTTAGTTTGAGCTTCACTATCTAATTCTCTTTTAGATATCTTTCAATGACAATTTCTCGTTTGTGGTCTTTCTATCATACCTTGATATCACTAACTTGTATAAACATTAATCAAGCATGCTCCATTCTTTGAATGTCACAATGTAAATGTGTAGGATAACTAAGATAAAATATCATCAAAAGTGTGATCCTTTAGGAGAAATGGAGTCATCTATTTAATGAGTGTGGTGGTATGTATATTTTTTATTTTGCAAGGTGTATTCATGGAGAAGTGATTTGTTAATATTTTGTTGAATTAAATTTTGAGATCTTATTCTAGTGATTGGATTTAAATAGGTTTACAAATATATATTCAATTTTCAGCATTTTTGAGCTATCCTTTTGCACAATGCTTAATGGTCAGAATCCTTTCGAACTCCTCTCTTGAGAAGATGATCTGGAATCAACTCCAAGGTTTCGAGTGATCTTGCGACCTATTGGAATCCGCTCAATTGAAGATAAATGTTTTTTGTTCACAAATAGGTCTTTGTTGGTTCAAACCAATTTCGAATAAGATGATCAATCTGCTTGCTATCTCAAAACAAGTAACCATAGAAATATAATTTTTTTTTTTACTTTTCTATTTATAATGAATGCAATTTTTACTATTCAACTATATGAATTCATAAATTAACCAAGTGTTTGTAAAAGAAAATAACAAAGATAAGGTAACAAGAAGTTTAAGAAAATGACTTGAAAAGTAAATTCCTAATGGACATAAGCCCTGAAACACATTTATGAGTTAAGCATTTGAAAAGATTGGTAGGTAACCAATGAAAATAGGAGCAGAACTTCCTCGATTCCATTGATACAATCATCGATGAAAATTCAGTAGCTATAAGATGTTTCACTTTTCATCAGATCACAAGGCCACAGAAAGTGTGCTCATGCAAGAAAAAAAATCTATGTAGGAACAATAGGGTGATCTCTTCTCCTACTAAGTATGTCAGAAAAATTTGTAAACACATAGCAAACACCAAAATTAGAAGATCACTTAATCAAAATAAAACAACAAAACTATTAGCTCCATTGCACTTCATGAACATACATTCACAAAATATAATACACTTAGGCAAGAATAACTACACTCTGAATGATAGCACCAATAGCATATATTATTGCATCAAAAAAATGGCCTAGAATACATATTTAATTCCTCAATTTATAGGAAATCTTCTCCTCAATTTGTGTTGAGAGTGAGATATTCCTTCATACAAACATATGCTTAAAATCTAATAAAGCACATCTATTTATGTACAAACTGGCTCTCTAACTAGTGTTAAGTAGGACTCCACCCTTGTTTATATCATTTAATGGGTGCATGAGTGTTTACATCTCTTAAAGAAAAGAAAGCATGTGAGAATAAGAAGAAGAAATCCATTAGATAGTGTAAGATTCTCTAGAGATGCCAAAAATAGAAGCTCCACCTTCTCTAGAGGTTTATAGGATTTGAACTATTGTCAAAATGTGTTTCTGATGCATGGAAAACTCTAAATTTAGAACTAGAAGTTAACTATCATTACACATATAAATTCTTCAAAAACTTCTAGTGCACCTTTGGAGAAGTGCACCTTGCACACCTTGGGAGAAGTGCACCTTGGAAGATAGGTCCAAAAAAAATACAAAATTTTCACAAGTGTCAAAACTGAAATTCTACCTTATGGGTTTTGTTCCCCTTCATACCAGAGCTATGTTTGAGTATTTGATCTTGAATTTATCTATGATCTCTATCACTTGAGTTTCATGTAGAAAATATAAAGCATCATATTTATTCATTACTTTCTATCGATAGTTTCCCACCTCTATGAGAGTCTCTGCAAAATCTCCCAATTTCACATCCAATTTTAGCAATGCCTCTTCAATCTCAAATGCTTGTCTATTATCCTCATCAGTGGAAGCTTCTTTAGAAGTCTTCTAAAAAATTTCAAAAACTAATTGCATAGTCATGAGCCTATCCCTTAAATCATCTTCAAAAATATCAAGGCAAGCATCACTATAATGTCTCTCTACTTCCAAAATCTGCTCTTGGGCTTGATCCTTGAGCTTATGAATATCTACATATAATGTTTATATTACTTTATTACCATCTAAAATCTTTTTAATCCAATAATATATATTATCTAACTCATCTACCATATATACATCTATTAACATCCGATACCTTTGACACTTTATTGATTATAATGCTTGTAGGTCTTTACCCCAAGTATGTATCTCATCCATCAACCCAAAATCCTAGTTCAATATAGAAACCATCTTGTTTGCATTATTCCTACATGTGTTGTAGTAGTTTAATATTTCCTTGTATGATCTACACATCATTTTCTTTAGAACTTTCCCACCATTGTTGACTAGCCTTAAAAAATGTATCTAATTGTACATTCTCCTTATCCCTCCTATCGAGTGTCATAACTAAAGTCTCCTTAGGATTTTCAAGATCCAATAGACCAAATACTTCATGCAAATAACCTCTTAGGAGTTCATTCTACTTTCAAATGTTTAACAATTCAGATTAGTCCTATTCTAAGTTTCTAAATACTTCTTTGGTTCTCATAGTGACCATCAATTTGGTAGTATCCACAGTGGGTTTTCCAACAAAGACCTCTTTAATCTAGTAATCTTTTGGGGTCAAATCCTCAATATCTACATGTGGAGGAGGGAGAGAAACATGGGAAAACAAGTCCTAATTTTGATTACTCATAACAAAGGTCAATGTTCATGCATCACCCATGGGTGGCTCAGGTTTCTTGAGAGCCTCAATTAATTCTCTCATTCCCTCTTCCTTAGTATAATACATTTGCCTTTTATGTCTAACCATCGACTCTTTTCTCAACCATCTTGGAGTATCTTCCATCAAAGACTTATTATTAGATGAAGAGGGAGCTTATACCACTAGGCCCTTTCCTTTATCACTCCTCTCTGGAGTCTTCTCCTTTTGTGAGAGATCTATATTAGGCATCTCTATGACTGTTGAGTCCACAATCCTAACTCTATATCTTGGGAAGTTTGTGGAGGTTCCTCGTCTATTTTCCCCTCCTTTAATACTTTATCAATGATTCTTCATTACCTAGATTGACTGGAGTAATTGAACCTTTATCCAATCAAGATAAATCTTGACTTGGTGATGGTGAAGAAATTAAAGGTCCTTGTGGTAGAGGTGGAAATTAAATCCAATCCTCTTGTGGAGGTTTATTTGTTAGTGTATCCCTTATTTGATCACCTACAAGTTTAGTGCCTACAAGCATGAAATCAAAATCTGGCATCTTAAAGACATCAGCCCCTTGGTCCTCTTTCTCATCAATCCATTGTTGTAACTCATCCTCCAAAGTTGTAACCTAAATAGGCTATGTAAGAATAGAGGGTGGTGTTATAGTGGAGCTCCTTCTCTGTTCTACCTTAGTAGCCCTAGCAAGATGAGTGCTTTGACTCAAGGGAAGGTTATCCTCATTGTCTTTATCATCCTACTCTTTTTCCTTGGGAATAAATTATAGGACTAATGGAAAAGGAATAACCTTTCTTATCACCTTTTGTCTCCTTGTCCTTTTAACTAGAGTTTCCATCTTTCGTTTAACTAGAGTTTCCATCTCTCTTTCTTGTTCTTGCAAGAGCACTGGAAGATTATCCTGATTCTGAGTAACTTCTGCATTCTTTTCCCCTTGGCTCTCAAGTTCTTGATTAGCCTCCTCTTTAGGATTAGCTTTCTGAGGGGAAGTTCTTTTCCTTTTATTTTTACCCTTTTGTTTCCTAAAGTATCTAACTTCTCTATCAATCTAATGTATTGTTTCTGGCCTTATTGGAGACTGAGCTATGAATATTGGCACTGTCTTTTTCTCTCCTCTACCTTTCACTAGGTGTGTTTTGCCTTGGAAATCTATTGTTTGTATTAATATTGTTCATTACAAGGGTTGACACCTAGCTCACCCTTGTGATGAAGCAATTTTTTTGATCCTAGATAGCTTATTTAGAGTGTGTATCCCTATAGTTAGATTACCTTTCTTAGACTTTGTAGGATATTTCATTCTTAACACCATTTTTCTCTTTTTTATTTTCTTTCTATATATTGACCATGCTTAGACTATGTGGCCAAGACATTGGTATTGTTTCTCATATTCAAACTTTAGTTAATATCCCCTACATTCCTCTTTCAAGAACTTTATGAAAACTCTCATGCAAAAAAATGATCTTAGCAATTCCTTTGAGACAACACTTTTGTTAGAACTGATAGGGTTTGGAATATCCCTTATTACTATCAACCTTGGTTTGAAAACACCTAAGATAATTTATCTTTAAATTTGGAAACTATTGAAAAATTATTGGTCTGAAATTCTAAATTCAAGACTAAAAGTCCTTTATTACTGCAAGTAACATCTATTCCTTAGTTGGTATAAGAAACAAAATCATTCAAATATTTTGACAAAGAAATAACTCTTGCCAAAAGTTGAAACCATAAATGGCCTAAATGAGATATGTCAAGATAAAATCTTGAGTACGCCTAACCCATGGACTGATGCAACTTTGAAAGTAAACACACAACTAAAAGCAAACAAACTTGCAGAAATAAATACACTTACAACATAAACACACTTACAGAAAGATTTTTTTTTTGGGTGCTTTTAGGCCTTAAATTAATGTTTTAGGAACTGCCCATTGATTGGAAATAGAACCAATTCCCCTTGTAAGGAACTCAGCCTAAAAGTTTTTTCTCCCAGAGTTTTTGTGATCTAATAAGGACCAATCCACAAGTGTTGAAACTTAATGTGGCTACCTAACTTTTCTTTTGCATTGTCCCATAGAAGAACAAGGCCAGATATTTTGAAAGATTTTATTGCGGCCCACTTGTTGAACCACCTCTTGACAACAACCTAATTTTTTGTCATATGCTCCAAAGTAGTTGTTCATTTATCATCCATCTCCAAGAGATTCATTAGTCTGATGTGAACCCTTATAAAATCATCAGCATAGCCACTCATGACTTTCAAAATAGGAATCCTAAGGTTAAGTGGGAATATTGGCTCTTGTCCATAGACAAGAAGATATGGAGATGTTCCCAAAGCATTCTTTTCCTTGTCTCGATTTGTCCGTAGTGCATATATGAGTTGAGAATGCCAATCTTTAGGATTTTCCTTCATCAAATGTCTTATTACTATGATCAAGTTCTTATTTGTATATTTGACCACACCCTTTCCTTGTGGATAATATTTTGAAAAAAACTTGGATATAACTTGGTTCTATAGTGCCCATTGGTAAGGAATATCCATGCAAAATCTGATCCATTATCACACACTAGAAAAAATGGCATCCCAAATATGGTAACAATGTGTTCTTTCAAGAAGTCTATAATCACCATTGTTATGCAATTTTTGAAAGTCTCAGCTTCTACCTAGTGCATGTAGTAATCAGTAGCTATGAGAACAAAGGTATGTTCAACTAGCAATGGTGGGTTCACTAGACCAATGAAATCTAGCCCCTACTTTGCAAAGGGGTGTACCTTGAACACGAGTTGTAATGGCATTGTAGGATGTTTTTCTCTGTTAGCACTTGTCTAACAAATGTGGCAAGTACAAACATGTTCATTAGTATCCTTGAAGATTGTGGGCTAGAAATAACCTGATGTTAAAATCATATGGGCAATAGCCTCTACTGAACCATGTCCTATACCATATTTATTACAAAACTATTCTAAAACCTCTTTTACTTCTTCTCATTCTAGGTACTTTAGATAAATCCCTTTGTAGTTTCTTTTGTATAATTTCCTATCTTGTAGCATGTAAGATTCACACTTCATTTTGAGTCCCCTACATTGTGAACTATTCATTCAATTGGGGTGTTGATTTTGTAAAAGATAGTAAATAATATCTTGGTACTAAACATCTATTATTATACCTTTCTCAATATCAACTTGAGATACTACAATCTTCTTTTGATCTTCCACATCTATTTCATCATCAAATCAAAATTTCTTCTCATCCCCAATCTAATTGTTAGCTATCATTCTTGATAATCCTTTCCCTCTTACTAACTTCATTGGTTGAATCTCTAAAGTGAATTCTTGAAGGACTTCCATCCATTTTCCTTGACTTTCACCTAGTTTATTTTGCACCAGTAATGTCCTAACCATAGGATTAGGCACAATCTCATATACCTTGCTCCTTAAAGTATAATGGCATAATTTTTTTACCACTATGATCAAAGGAAAGGATTGTTTTTTAAGATTAGTATAGTTTAACTCAACATTTTCTAGAGGGGAACTCATAAAAGAAATGGGCCTTTCATCTTCTATATCCTTCTTTTTGTGTAAGAATCCAAGTTCATGAGTATTTTGAAGCAAAAGAGTATATTTTGAAAGGTAGTCCATAGTCTAGACTCACCAATACTAGGGCCTTGGATATTGCTAGTTTGATATCCTGAAATGATTTCTTAATTTTTGGAACCCATTCTACTTTTTCTCCCTTTTTGAGTAAATCATTAAGGGGGCGAACTATCTCTACAAATCCTCTTATGAAATTTATCTTCTCAAAGAAAGACTTAATTTCCTTTCAACTATAAGGAGGTGACAACTTTAGAATAACTTCTATTATATTAGGATCAATGGAGATTGCAACTCTAAAGAAGATGTGGCTAAGGACCTTTTTTTTAATAGCCCCAAACAAACACCTCTTGGGATTGAGTGATATGTTGTATTTATGACATATGTTGAATACCTATCTTAAATTAGCAATGTGAGTGCTTCAATCCTTTGAAAAGACCATTAAATTGTCCATGTAGATGACTATACACTAGTTTATTAATCCCTTAAAATCTTTGTCCATGACTCATTAAATGTAGCCCCTGCATTAATTAGCCCAAAAGATATCCTTCTATAAGAAAAAGTCCCCCATTTAGTTGTGAAAGCAATCTTTAACCTATCTTCTTCCTAAACCATTACTTGGTTATATCTTGAATATCCATCCAAGAAAGACATCATCTTTGATCCATTGACAATTTGTAGTACTTCATCTAGTAAGAGTAAATGGTAGTTGTCCTTTTGAGATGCAAGGTTCAAGTTAAGAAAATCCACACAGAATAATCTCTCTAGCTTTTTCCATACAAGAACCAGGTTAGCCACCCATGTAGAATGGTGTATGGGACAAATGATCTTTTCATCAAGAAACTTCTTAACTTCCTTCATTATCAATGGTTCAATAATGGGATTAATAGGTCTTTTCCTTTGTCAAAAGGGCTTGGCATATGGCTTCAATAGAATGTCATGCATAATGATTTTAGGACCATATGTTTTGAGATCTTCATAGCTCTAGGTAATGGCATCCTTGTATTTTGTGAGAAATTTGAGCATATCCTCCCTTTCTTGAGCATTGCACACCTTGCCAACTCTTACCATTTTGGGATCTTCGTTGGTAACTAGATTATGTGAATCAAATTCTTTGATCCCCTTTTATTTGACCATTCTCTTGTTAAGTGTTGACTCATTATGATCAAAAATGTACTCCAACTCAACTATTCCTTTAGGAATAGTGTTGGTTTTCAAATTGAGAATCACATCTTCATCTCAAGTTCATCATCCTCAAGTTTTGTCATCTAGAGTGTCGTCGATCTCTTTCACTTTTAATTGGCCATTGCACATGATAAATTTGAGTATATGTTGATCATCTTGAAAAACTTTAAAGTTTGTAATATATTGATCTATTCAATTTTTTCTCTCGACCAGCTATAATGCACTAGCTGAAATGGCAAGGTCATTTGCTACCATTTTTTCCTCTTGGAATGGAATTTATGTTCAAAGCTTTAATGTCATCCATTAGATCCCATACTCTTTTCCAAGTATAATAATTTCACTTATCTTATTACCAACTAGGAATCTTTCTTGATTATGAGATTTGTGATTCCCTTCTCCAATGCAAAAAGAAGTCCTTAGATCAACACTTTGTACTCTACAACATTATTAGTACATCTAAACTATAATCAATATGTTGCATAGAAAGACTTACCTTTTGGGTTGATTAACTCAATACCTATGCCAGCTTCTAATTTACATTTGGAATTATCAAAGTGAAGTATCCATATTGGATCTTCTTTGGTCATCCTAAACTTATACTTATTCATCCTTCACTTTTCCTTTACTTGGGCTTGAAAGGATTGTTTCTTGGGGAGCCACTGTGATCTCTTGCAGACTTGCTGATTTTCCATTGTTACTCCTTGATACAAGAAGCATATGTTTGTCTTGTTTGTCCTAAATTTCCCCAATTAATTCTATAATTTCATCCACTTTGGATTTAGGATGAATGACTACTAGAGTCCAACCTTGACCCTTTAAGTATCCTCTCCTCCTTTGGACTTTGATCATTCTTGGTGAAGGAGAAGATAAACCTCCACCATCTAAAGAGGTATCACTACATGATGCATTGAGATCTTCAATTTCCTCTTCAAATTTTTCCATAGATTCAGATATGTTTGTAGAACTTTGATTTACTATGGATATTTCTTTTGGAATTTACCACTCTTTATTTCCATTATTTGCATTAATACTTTAGAATCTACTTCTTGGAAATGTGAACATTCAAACTCTAAATGACTAACTTTATGCAATCTACAAAATCTTGGGAGAAGCAGAATATTGGGGTTGGCCTCTTCTGCTAAGCATTTTAAGTTGGTCACAATGTTGTCTATGAACTATGTTATGATCTCTTGCTTTGAGATTGAAATCATGGATCTTCCATCTTGATCATCTGATGTTTTAGTTGAAGTTGTATCAAAAGCCATCACCTTGTAAGAGCCTAGATTGAATTGTATGAATGCCACCTCATTTGGTGCATTGTATTCTGTAATCATCATTTTTAATTTTGGCTCTACATCAATCTTTATCTAATTATTCAATCCTTTCCAACGTAACCACAATTGAGTCAAATCCATTAAAAAGCATCCTCTCAAACATTTTGCCCACTCTCTACTTAATAGCAATCCATATTTTTCAAGAGTCTCAACCACATGTATATCAATGATGTCTTAAATTTGTGGATCAACTAATAATCATATCTAAACATCTTTTAACATCTGAATGACATTTACTTCCATTTTATCTAATTGTATCACTATTTGATTAGAGGGATGAGGAATGACTCCTAACCTTTGTGCTATCAAAAGTGGCATAACATTACAAGAAGCTCTTGAATCAATTAGGAAATTATGAAGATTCTTCTCATAAATTCTAATGCTAAGAAAAAATAGGGGTACTTCAACCTTGTCTTTAAACATAGTTGGCATTACCTCCAAAGCATTGACCTATTGAGATAGTATCTTTTGAGGAACATTATTCATGCTATGGGGTACCTTTGTATGATCAAGAGTTTTCATCAATGCTTCTTGTTGATGAGGATAGTTTTGTAGCATGTCGAGCATGGACATGTTGGTCTTCATTCATTTCAAATCTTCCACCATACTATACTTTTTAGTAGACCAAGCAAAAGTTTTCAAGATTGTAGGCACATTTGCTTAATTCTAATTTTGTTGTCCTTCATATGGGGGCCTGATAGGTACTAGATTGTTAGTTACTCTTAGGTCTAGAGGAGTTGGTTGTAATGTAGGAGAAATACCATTAGTCATAGGTTTTTTTTGACTTCACAAGTTGTAGGTATTACTATTATCATTCCAAAAGGAAAACATTTCTTCAAGTTGAATATCTAGTTCTTGATTGAATGGAAAAGAGAATTCTTCATTGGCTTGTTGTTCCATTCCTGTGTTTTGCAGAGAATCATAGGATTCTAGCATCATAGTATTGAATTTCATGGGAGACCTATTATTATTTCCCATTGGATTTTTATTTACTTGCTGATTTCTATTGTAATATGTGACATCATCATTTGGTACACTCTGATTATTATTATATTGATTGATGTCCACATACTGGGCATTGTTGTTGTTATTATTTGTAGGAATACTTCCATTGTTCAGACAAGTATTCCATTATCAATTGTGTCTTTGGAATCCTTTTTTGTGATCAAGAGGATTAGAATTTTTTCCTACATTTTTCTTCATGCATTATTGTTTCCATTAAAATACCTATTTTAGTTCTAACCATAGTTGTTGTTGTAGGGACCATGATTTGTCCTTTGAAAGTTGTTATTCTATCCTTATGAAAACCTTAATCAAGTCAACTCATTAGTGATTTGATAATGGTCTTCTTCACTTGGCCAAGCTCAGATGCAATGTTATTCACTATTTCAGGGGATTCTACTACCTTTTTCTCAAAGAAGGTAGCTTTTGGATGTTCATATCCCGAGTATGTTAAAGTTGATACTTGTGGATTAGGTGCCTGATGTAATGGAGTTGGATTCATCGGTATGAATTGGCTAGGCATTGGTGGTGTTCTAATAATATATGTTGGTATTGTAGTAATATCTTTTGTTGGGACCATCAATCCTCCTCCATTAGGATTGGCCTACTTTGTGAAAGTAATCACTTTCGAGAATACTTTTTCCAATGTGTCAATATTTGTTGAAAGAAGTCTTCTTAGAAAAATGGTTGTGATATGGTCCATAGAATTATGGTAAATTTGAATAGTGGCTTCAACTGGTATAGTGTATGATATTTCCAACTTGTGGTAGGCCATATGAAAGTGATGATTGAAGCATGAAATTGTCTCAGCTGGGTCCCTTTTGATTGATATGAATTGATGATGTATCACAACTGAGTTGACAAAAGTTTTGAATTGCTCTAAGAACAATTTTTTGAAAGTGTCCTAGTCTTCGACATATCTTGGCAATAAATTGACATACAAATTAAAGGTAACTTCTCCCAATGAGTATGGGAATAGGTGAAGAATCACATTCTCATTAGCAATCTACTTTTGATTGCAAAATTCCTTGAATACCTTGATGTGATTTATGGTCATTCTTGTCTCTCCATGAATCAACCTTGGGAAAACCTTGTTAGGATTCTTAGGAAGGTCAATGAGTACTCCTATCAAGTTGATTAGTGAATCTAAAATTTTTTTTTTAAAAGCCATTAGAGCATTTGGTGGAATAATAGGTGGTTGTTGAGGAGGCAAAACTAAAGTAGATGATGAAATGTTGAATGGAAGTGGTAGAATTTGAGGGAATCCTTTATCACTATGAGGCTTCTAAAAGTGGCTAAGTTTGAGGAACCCATGTGTACTAGGTGAAGATCTTAAAGCTTGCTAAAATGGAGATGATTGATCAAAATCTTCTAGTTTGTGTTAATTCTAGAAAAATACACCTCTATAGAAGCACACTTTCTTAAAAATATAGCACACCTTAGAACCTTGCACACCTTACACACCTTGGAACCTTGTGCCCCTAGGAACAATGATAGTTCAAAAAAAAATTTGAACTTGTGAAAATGCAAAATTTTGAAATTACAAGTTATTTTCTTCTATTCTAAATGGTTGGGGCCCTCCTTCTAGCACCACATTTGTTGAGATGTCAACTTGCATGATGCTTAATGACAAGAATCCTTTCAAACTCCTCTCTTGAGAAGATGATCTAGGCTCAACTCCAAGGTTTTGGGTGATCTTGCAACCTACTGGAATCTACTTAATTGAAGATAAATGTTTTTCTTCACAAAGAGGCCTTTGTTGGTTTTAACCAATTTCAGATTAGATGATCAATTTTCTTGCCATCTCAAAACAAGTAACCACACAAAAAGAAATATATATTTTATTTATAATGAATGTAGTTTTAACTATAGTTTTAACTATGCAACTATATAAATTCCTAAATTAACCAAGTGTTTCTAAAAGCAAACAACCAAGATAAGATAACAAGAAGTTTAAGCACATGACTTGAAAAGTAAATTCCTAATGGACTTAAGCTATGGAAACAACATGTCTATGAGTTAAGCCTTTGATTAGATTGATAGGTAACCAATGAAAATAGGAGCAATGCTTCATCAATTCCATTGATGCAATCATTGATGGAAATTCAATAACCATACGATGTTTCACTTTTCATCAGATTGCAAGGCTCCAAAAAGTACACTCATGGGAGAAAAAAAGTTATGTAGGAACAATAGGGTAATCTCTTCTCCAACTAAGTATGTCAGTGGAATTTGTAAACACATGGCAAATAACAAGATTAAAAGATCACTCAATTAAAATGTCATAATAAAAATATTGGCTCCATTACACTCCATGAACATACATTCACAAAATGTAATACACTCAAGCAAGAATAACTACATTCTAAATGAGAGAACCAATAGCATATATTATTACATCAAAATAATGGCTTGGAATACATATTTAATTCCTCAATTTATAGGAAATCTTCTCCTCAATTTGTGTTGAGAGTGAGAGATTCCTTCATGTAAATATATGCTTAAAAACTAATAAAAAAATCTATTTGTGTACAAGCTGACTCTCTAATTGGTGCTAAGTAGGACTCTACCCTTGTTTATATCATTTAATGGGTGCATGGGCCTTTATATTTCTTAAAATATAAAAAGCATGAGAAAATAAGAAGAAGAAACCCATTATATGGTGTAGGAGTCTTTGAAGATGCCAAAAATAGAAGCTCTTCTTTCTCTGGAGGTTTGTAGGAGTTGAACTATCATCATAATGCATTTTTGATGCATGGAAAGTGCTAAATTTAGAATAGGTAGTTAACTATTAGTGCACATCTTAAAGACATCAAACCCTTGGTCTCTTTCTCACTAATCCATTATTGTAACTCATCCTCCAAATTTATAACCTAAGTAGGTTGTGTAGGAATGAATGGTGGTGTTATAGTGGATTTCCTTCTCTATTCTACCTTAGTAGCCCTAGAAAGATTAGTCCTTTGACTCAAGGGAAGGTTATTGTCTTCGTCTTTGTCATCTTGTTCTTCTTCCTTTGGAATATCTTCTATGGCTAATGGAAAAAAATATCCTTTCTTATCGCCTTTTGTCTCCATGTCCTTTTAACTAGAGTTTTCATCTTTCTTTTCTTGAGAGCCAACAGAGAGTCTTCTTTTTCTTGGATAGGTGGAGACACTTCCTATGCTTCTACTTCAACTTTTTCCCCTTGTTTTGGTGGTGGCACTAGTAGATTATCCTAAGTCTATGTAACTTCTACATTCTCTACCCCTTGGCTCTCAAGTTCCTAAGTAGCTTCCTGTTTGGGCTCAAATTTTTGAGGGGAAGTTATTTTTCTTTTATTTTAACCCTTCTGGTGCCCTAAAGTATCCAACTTCTCTATTAAGGTGATGCACCATTTCTGGCCTTATTCAACTTTGAGTTTTGGCACTACCACTTTCTCTCCTCTACCTTTCACTGGGTGGGTTATAGCTTAGGAAAGTACTATTTGTGGAATCAAATCTAGCTTGAATGGTCTCTTGATCCATTCCTTGGTTAGTTAGATGATATGCTTCACCCTATGATGGATATCTATGTTTTCTTCTCTATCACTATCTACATTCACGATAGGTCAATAATATATCTTATCTTGATTATACAAGGGATCTAAGACTTCTTTAGTGTCTTTCTACATAATCTTTAATGGGACCTTCATTTTCAAGGCACTACCTACCAAATAAAGAGTCATCCTAAAATAATCCCTTATTTGGATCTCATAGTCATCTACTAAATTCATCCAATGATCCTCTATGGCATCTTTGTGTTTGAATTATTTCCCTAGCAAGTATTAAACTCTACCAATATTATCAAAATATGGATGAGGGGTGTTATAAGGGATACTAATCCTATTTTAACTCAAATTTTATGATATCCTACTTTGATTTGACACCAAATGGACCTATAGCAATGGACCATACCTAGGTCTTCTTATGTTGCTTCCTTACTCTGTCATATGCAAATGTGAGTTGTCATGCAATCTCTAGCAATATGAGTCCATCACATGGATACCTAGGGATCTTCTTTGGATTTATAGTTGTACCTGCTACACTTAAATAGGTGAATGTCTTGAATTTGATGTAGTAGGTGCCTATTTCTATAATGTTTTCTACTGCCACTTCTAACATCCTTTTTGCATAGTCTCCCTCAATGAACTAGATGATTGAAAAAATGAAAGCATCATTCACTATTATGTATTCTCACTAGTTAGTGGTATACCACATTAGGCCATGCATCGGCATCCTGCAAGTTGCCCCTTTTCAACAACTTTGGGTAATCTATTGTTCTTTCTACTAATAGATACACCAAATAAGATGTCATATAGAACCTTAGGTCATTTTTTACTGCCACTAGCTATCGAACTAAATTCTCTCTAAGAATTGTGGCCCAGTTAATTGCCATCTTTGTAGTTCTTATGGTTTTAATGAAGTGTACCATCCATATGTTTAAGTTTCCTTCTACTAGTAATCCCATGATTCTTCTCAAGAGCACTATGGAATTTTTGATATCATCTTTCATATAATCTCTTATCATATCTGCGTTCCCTTCTTTTCACCCAAGAGGAGTCTTGTCAATGAGATACGAGGATTGAATAATTTTTGTGGCTTCTTGTTCATGTTCTCTATACCACCTTTCTACTTGATGGTATGTCAACCTAATATATTGATCTACCCTTGGAAGATGGAAAATTTTCTCTATATTCTTAGGCCTTAGATCTAGGGTGATCTCTCTAGTTATGCTTTTCACCACTCTTTATTTTGTAAACATAATTCTCTAGTTATGCCATAACTAGCTCAAAAGATTATATTGAAACCAGATGTGAAGTTGCATTTACTTACCCTAATCTTATAAGTGGAGACATAATAGGGGGGCTCTCTATTTTATTTTATTTTTGCATAGGACCAATAATGTGTTCTAGTCAATATGGTCTAGCTCAATGTCTCAAATCTTTGAATGAGCATCCTAGAAGTGTGATTTCAATGGAACACCTTGAAATTTGATGACCGCCAATTTTTGAGCCATATTTTTAGTGAGTGAGGATGAGGGGGAAGCCATTTATTCTACCCAAAATAGACTTATATTAGTCTAGAAGGTTGAGAAAAAAACCCCAAATAAACCCTAGTTATGATAAAAAGAAACCTAGAATGCAAAATTGTGACAAAACTGGAAAAAACCCTATTTTATACTCTGTTAGATAGAATTTGGTGCACCTTGCAAACCTTTTGGGTGCACTAGGTGCACCTTACCTCCCAATCAAACACTCAAAGGTTAAGGGTGTACATATAGTGCACCTTTAGGGGTGCGCTAGGTTTGCACCCTTCTAATGCAAAAGATTAATACAAGTGTTAAATACGGATGTGCACATAGCACACCATGTGGGGTGCACTATGTGCACACCCTAACAATGCTTAGGAGGAAGTTTAGTGTATGAAAGGTGCACATGTGTGCACCTTGGATAGGTGTGCACATGTGCACCTTTCACTTAGGTGATTACATTAATTTTTTAAGTTTTTTTTTCAAATCTTTATTAGGCTTTTGTGAAAAAAGGTGTGTACCTTCTCACTTAGTGTTTGACATGTCACGTGTGAAGGTCTCTAAAGATAGTACACCTCTGGAGGTGTGGAGGTGCACTTTCCAAAATACAGAGGGAGAAAATAAAGTAAGGAAAGGGGGCAGGGTCTGGGGCTTTTATAGGCCTCGAGTGGAGTGCACCTTTGGAGGTGTACACCTATGCATGTGAATAGGTGCACACTTTCAAAAGGAAGTTCTCCCACATTAGTGCACTTAGCACACTAGCACACCTTGAAAGGTGTACTAGGTGTGTTGGGTATATTAGTATGCACCTTTACATCTAAAATTTTAATTTTCTCTCAAAATTTCTAGTTTTTGACAACTAGGTTTCTCAAACAAAGGGCTAGACTAGGCTTACACACAATGTAGAACCCTAAAAAAGACTCAGACCTTGAACTAGGGATTTGGAAAGCTAAAAAATATACTAGGGGGTCCCCATTTCTAGGAGAAATGGGGTGTGTGTTGTGAAACCACAAGCATCATCATACATATTTTAAAAATGAATATATAAGAAAATAAATAATAATTTAATGTTCTAATAATTTTTTGTTGCATGATCAAAAATAGTAACCCACCTACAATATAATGAAATGACTATTTATTTTGCATAAATGCTATAACAAAAGTATGCCTAGAGATGGGTAAGCAATAAAAATAATTGAATATTTATAGATCCCATTGATGTGGAGAGCTTAAAAGTCATAGTGTAGAAACACAAAACACCAACCACCTTACATGGAATGTCTATTTCTTGAGATCAAACCATCAACCTCTTTATTCCTTGATGAAAAACTTTATAATATACCCTCTTCCCTTTCCTTCACCACTCTTGTAAAAAAATTCATAATAAAATGTATGAATTTGAAGATGAAATGAACCTTTTGATAAATACATTATTGACTTTCTTTTTCCTATTTAAGAATGCTACTTTTAATTATTTGGATGTGACCTTGATTAAACCCTTAATTTGATTCATTTCTACAAACAGTCAAAATGAATAATATAAGATAGATACTCACCTATAAATATACTAGAAACAAGAGCCTCACTAGAAATAATTCTATACACCTTAACTGCATTATCTATTTTATCTTTTTTGTGAAACTACCATGAATGAGAGTTTTTTTATAACATACTAACAAATATCTCTCCATAAATCATGCATATAATTAATGTTTGAAATGAAGCTACAAGTATTTGTGCTATTAATTAGCATTAGAGGATAGTTAGTGAGTACCACATGTCTTAAAAGAAACATACATTTTCTAAATATTCCATTTAGAAGAATGAAATTCCCTTAGTCTTTAGGTTGATTAATAAAAATAAAATTCTTATAAACTATCTTTTGAAAAAAAAAACTTTAGAAAATGATACAAACATTATCAATGAATTTAAATATATGGTCTAGTTTATTTTATCTTAAAAATAAGTATCTTTTTATATTACATCATGCACACCAAATTTTGTGTGCCCAATTTTGAATATCTTTTTGATATGTTTTTATTGATATTAAAATATAAACACATACATGAGATCTATACAATTGGAATTAGAAACTACCTAGACACAACTTCTAATTCACTACCTAGATTTACAAAAGCCACAAAAATCCCTCTAGCTCTTGCTTGGTCTAAATTGCAACCTTGTCCATATAATACTACTGAATAAAAATTTACAATTTAACCTAGGGAGAGTAAAGATATTGTACTACATTACAAATTTGGCCTATATATTTGAAACATGGAAACATCATATATATTTTTCATTTTACAATAACATATTCAAGATTAAATCCATATGATATAATCTAGGGCATGCTACCATCATTCTTGAAATTCATATTAAAAACCAAAAGAATTAATAAATTGGCTTGGTCATCCTACCCATTTATTTATTATGTCTTCCTTGGAATCATTCATGATAAAAATGTATCCACTCCTATCCTTTCCCTTTCAATTATTCATCACTAGCTCGATGTGACCTCCCTTATATTTTCAACTTTATTTCTTAGTTTGGGTCAAGATTTCTTGGGGGTGTTCTTGTTGGAAATGAGAATAGAGTAACTGAGAGGGGGAGGGGGTGATTCAGTTACTACAAAAACTTTCCACAGTCCCTAAGATGTCTGAATATACCCTTGATCTGATTAATATAAAATGTTGAAACTTGATAATGCAACAAATGATAAATATTAAGAACTGATATGTTATCATGCACAAAGCAATTCAACAATCAAGAACACAAGAGACACTAGTTTTAACATGGAAACCCAATATGGGAAAAACCACCAATGTAACTAGATATTGTTTTTCACTCTTCTAAAGTGAGCCCTGTTAGGAGCCAACCTTGTTAAAGGTTACAAATACACACTGTTAGGTGTGACCCTGTTAAAGGATTTAATCACCCTATTAGGAGTGGCCTTGCTAGAGGTCTTTAGAACAATTCAACTGAATTATCACCTTGTTAGAGGATTTATTGAATGGTTGTTAAACCGAATCTGTTAAGAGATTTTGAATTCACTGTTACAATGGTTAGAAAGCAACAATGAAGTGACCTAATATAATGTACAACTTATCTTTTCTGATTACAGATCTATGATATGCTTGACTGGATCCTTACTAATCAAATACAACTTTACAGCTCCTTTAACACATTTGATCCTTCATCAGACTTTGTTCAACATTCTCCTTTTCATTTCATACTATAATTCGCATTCATAACTTGTTTTTCACAATCACACACACACACTTTTAATTCATAACTTGAATGACCATATATACCTTTCAGACTATCTCAGTCGGCTCAAATCACTGACTAAACAAACAATTACAATAGTCAGCTAGAAGTAATTAATTAGTAAATTCTTATACTGGCCGACCCTACACGGTGAACTTTGTTCAAAAAATAATTCCTGTGTTAACCGACTGAGCTAGGTTAATACAGCGAACTTCGTGACAATCCTTCAATCATTAGGAGAACTCGATAAGTACTGAGTTTCCTAAGATAACCGAGTGAGCTCGATGGAAACTACACTTTGGAGACTGAGTGAAGCTCGGTTAACACTGACTTCTCCATGATTTCTTTGATGACCGAGTGAGCTTGGTGGAGACTACCCTTTGGAGACCAAGTGAAGCTCGGTTAACACTGACTTTGACATTTCCTTCGTTGACCGAGTGAGCTTGGTGAACACTTTCTTTTACCTTTCCTTTGTTGACCGAGTTAGCTCAGTTAACACTGTCTTCCACATTTCCTTCGATGACCGAGTGAGCTCAGTTGGCACTATAGACTGCATTGCAGACTGTCTGAGCTCGGTGAACTTGGGACTAATGACTGATATGAAATTTGTGTGACATCAAGGACAACATTATCCAATAGTTCTTCATTTTCCTTCACTTATCCATCTCTAATCTCTTCATTTCTAACTCCTCTTCAACCAAGCATAATAGAATATTTTCCCACCTGACCCAAGTTTTTATAATTTTTCACCTTGTACTTTTTTGTGGTCCAAAAACTAGAAGGCTTGTGGTCCCTACTTGATCCCTTCACAACTTCCCATGACCTCTCTCTAGTCTCAATTCCACCACCATCTCAACTATACCCAAAAATGGAACTAAACCCCCACCCCACCCTAGTTTCATTCATTGGTGCATAACTCTCAATATTTCTTCATTGCTTACTTGTTATAAAGCGCACACAAAAAATAGAGAATTAATATCAAAAATTTGTCTTAGGTTTAATATTAGTTTTTATATATTCATCTTCAAAAATTTAATTGTGCACCCCCAATATCCCTCTGTTGAAAATGTAAGAGTAGTAACTAAGAGGGGAGAGGTGAATCATTTAACACAAAAACAAATCCTAGATTCCTATATATGTTAGTACAAAACAAAATTCAATCTAGAAATTCCATCTTGTTAGAGGATTTGGAAAATAGCTATTAAGCTAACTCTATTAAGAGATTTGCTTCATTGCTACAATTATTAGAGAGTAACAATGATATGGCCCAATTTCTAATGCAAATTGTATTTATTTATTTCAAATCTCTATTCTAGCTTGAATATTTCATACTACTTGATTAGAATGTTCTTTGCATCTCTGTCAATTTGCTTCCTTGATTTATCTTTCCAATCCCATGCTTCTTCTTCATGCTCAGAATTCAATTCTCAACTTGACCTTATACTTGTATGTTTTACCTTGTCAAGTTGGCTTGAATATAGTTTCAAATAAATTTAATTCATCCCATGGTTTAGATAGAACTAACCAACAAAATTGATATAGGAAAATCTTTCATTATTTACCCCAACTTGGTCAACGCTAACTCAGAAATCATTTTTCTTTAGACTTCCTTTGTTAATCAAGTGAGCTCGGTTAACACTAGTTTCATGCCAACTTTTCTTTGGCCACTGAGTGAACTTAGTAGACACTATCTTTCTACAAACTCCATTTGGTAGTCAAGTGGGCTTGGTTAACACTCACTCTAAAAACATTGAGACACTCATCATACACTACAACATCTTTTGACTCCCAAGTGAGCTCAACATAAACTGATTTCTTGGTATATACTTTCCATTTGTGTAACATCAAAGACAACATACAATTAAATTATTGTATCCAACAATCTCACTCTTTGGCATTGATGGCAACACAACATGTCATGATACATAGAAATTTTAGAGAAAAATAGAAGTAAGGATAATATCCTTAGTTTCATTCTAATTCTCATCCATGAGAACTTCCTCTATCAGTGTGAATTCCCTCTGTCATCAACCTCTAATTGTAATGGTTGTAATATCAAAGTATTCCTCTTTGATATCAACTCAAGTTCATTCTCCCTCTTTGACATCTCTGATATATATAAAAAAATTTCTGATATATAATAGAAAATTTTCCATATCTGTCATAAAATTTCTCTAATGTATGACAAAAAAAATCTCCCTATTTGACATCTTATGCCAAAGACAAAAATCAATGTAGTTTCCATGTACCTTGATGTACAAATTCATATGCAATCTAATTTGATAATACTACATCAACTCATTTGATCTTCAACATGCTTGGTTGATACGTCACTAAAATCTAATTAGTGAGCTTTAAATAGTGGAATAACCCTTAGTTTATGTCTTAGATACAAAAATGCATCCTTGAGAAATGGCTTCATGAATATTTCTACAAGTTGTTCTTTTGTATTCACATATTCCAACCTCACCTCTTTGTCTTGTACCAATTCTCTTGAGATATGATATTTTATTGCAATATTCTTGGTCTTGGTATGCATCACTATACTCTTAGATATGTTGATTGCACTTGTGTTATCACATAAGATAAAAATTGGGTCCTTGATCCACTCCTTCATACCTAACAATAGTTTCTTAAACCACACAATATTGGAACAATTGACTATTGGAGTAACATATTATGATTTTCTTGTAGATTGAGAGATACAATTTTGCTTCTTTCTTGTCCAAGATAGTAGCCTCTTTTCAAGAAAAAGTGCTTTCCACTAGTGTTCTTGTTGGAAATGATTGAAAAGCTCATGAATGAAGACTAATGGAACTAGTAAAGAATGTTTTCAATCAATTTTTTATCATTGATGTCAAACTTGCTACTTGCAGGAATGATAATTACTTTAGTGACCCAAATACTATCAGTTGGTTGATTGACAAGGAGGTGGCAATCAATAAGATGTAACTAGAGTACCTAGAGAAAGGTTGAAGATATGATGTTGTAATGAAGTATAAGGATCAGCTAAGCCATTGATGAAATAGTATAATGATGACATACTCCAAGACATAGAGGATGGACACACTAAGACACATGATGTAAAGAGTTCTAGTTAGTGTCGAACAGATTCTCAGTTGAAGCCGAGCAAGTTCAATTTTAGTGTGTGCCGAGTGAAGATCAAGTTCCGAGTGAAGATTAAGTGCCAAGTGATCTTCAGGTGCTAAGCAGTCTTCAGGTGTCGAGCAAGAAATAGGTGTCGAGTGAAGATACATGTGCCAAGCAAGATACAAGTGCCAAGTAACATAGAAGATGCCAAGCGTCAGTAAATCAATAATGTCAAGTTGCTACATTATTTTAAAAATCGAAGATTCGCCAGATCTGAGCTGACATGGTAGTTATCTAGAATTCTGTAAATCAGACAAAAGATAAGAATGATGAGCTGGTGGCATAGAACACTATGTAAAACATTTTTGGTGAATACAATTGGATTCTAGATGAAGTTTCTAGAT
Source organism: Cupressus sempervirens (assembly GCA_028749045.1). Lineage (NCBI taxonomy): Eukaryota > Viridiplantae > Streptophyta > Pinopsida > Cupressales > Cupressaceae > Cupressus > Cupressus sempervirens. The sequence continues at coordinate 656,374,168 of CM053792.1, read as the reverse complement.
AAGAGCAAGGTATGGGATAGATACATTGTATCCTACCTAATCTATTGAAACCATAAAGATTGGAGAGGGAGAATTAAGCAAAAAAGGTATTCCAGATTTTTATTTAAGGAGTCATAAGGTCACGAAGAAAAGTAGATGGTCAAGCATGAAAGCATGAAGTGTTGAAGAAGGTGTTAAGGTGGAAGAGAGCACAGATACTCTGCTTCAATAGGTGACCATAGATATGATTGCATTGGTATGATGAGTAAGAAGACTCAAGGTGATGAAGCTTGAGATGACAAGCTGACAAAGCTAAAGTGATTAAAGCCAAGCAAAGGATTGAACTGAAGTGTGATCTATAATCTGCAAGATATGTTGTAAGTTGTATCAGATCAAAAGCCATTATTGTTACTCTCTAGCAATTGCAACAGTTAGAATAAATCCTATGGACTTATGTTGGTTTAATAGCCATGTTGTAAATCCTTTAACAGGGTGACATTCCAAGTGAATGTTCCAAAGTCCTTTGACTAGGCCCATTCCTAATAGTATGGTGAAATCCTCTAACAAGTTCACATTTAACAATGTGTTGTAGCCTTTAACAGGGCAGGCCTTTAATAGGGCAGACCATCAGAAGTGGTAGAAATCAATTGTGCAGTTATTCTGTGGGTTTCATCCCCACTCCAGTTTTACCTTCTTATTTCTGGAGGTATTCTGGGTTATCAAATTCTTAGTGTTATGGTGTGATGCATGTTTACTTTTCATGATTGTTTAATGTTCAATTGCATGCATATTTCAATTATGTGCCATTATGAATTTGTAGAATAAGTTGCATTGGACATCATTGGACCTTGGATAACTAATTCACCCCCCCTCTCAGTTATACTAAAAGATTCTAACAATTGGTATCAGATCCTTGTTGCTGACTTAGTTTAAAAGGGACTAGAAGAAGAAAAGATCAAAATGCCTAAGAGAGAAGTTCCCAAGCTCAACAAAGACAACTTTGTTGCATGGAAAAGCTTGATGAAGCTACATCTTGGATACATAGGATATTATGCCCAAAATTCAATTTTTACTGAACATGTTGATCCAACTGGTACTCTTGCTGCAGAAGATTTGAAAAAAAAATAGGAACACAATCAAACAATGCTGGAGATTGTTTCTGCACTCAACTATGCTGAATTTGATGATATCAAAGGATATGAAACTACATTCAATATTTGGAAAGCCCTATTAGAAATTTATGGAGGAGATCTAAATGTCTAGAGAGCAAAAAGAGAAAGCCTCAGAGGAAAGTTTGATGATATGAAAATGGAGGAAAGTGAGAATGCTGCTCAGTATGCTGCTAGAATAAAAGAAGTGGTAAGTGCAATAAGATGTTTGAGTGGTCAATTAGATGATAATACTATTAATAGTAAGTTCTTAAGAACCTTTCTCCCTATCTATGCTATTAGAGTATCATCTATACAAGAGCTAAGATGTGTGCCAGGAAATAATCTAAGCTTTGAAGGTATAGTGGGTAGACTCACCGCATTTGAGTTATCTAACTTTGACAACTACAGACCTGAGAATGTTGAATCTACTTTCAAGGCCAAGCTATCACTAAAAGATGCTAAATAGGTGAAATCAAAGAAGGGAAGAAAGATGAAATATGTATCCAATGATAGTAGCACTAATGAGGAAGATGTGGAACAATTAGAAGCATTACTAGCTAGAAGATTTCATAGAGGCAAAGGAAAATTCAAAGGTAAGCCGCCTATCATTTGTTTCAATTGCAATGAAGTAGGACATATTGCTGCAAGGTGTACACAAAAAAGGAATACAAGGAAGGCAACAAGTACAAACATATAAGAGAAGATGATAAGAGAGATTACAAAGACAAAGGCAAGAAGTGCTATTTTGCTTAAGAGGATTTTGATGATAATGATGATGAAGTTGTTTATGTGGCCATGAAGGACCAATCTGATGAAGAAGAGCCTACGACACTAGTAACATGTATGACAAGAATGACAGATGGATCGTAGACAATGGATGCTCACATCACATGATAGGAGATAAAAGTAAGTTTGTTACTTAGTATGATGGAAATAGTGTTAGATTTGGTAATGATGCTCCATGTCAAATCAAAGGAAAAGGCTCTATTAAGATTATAGAGAAAATTTCATGTGATAATGCATACTACGTTGAAGGACTAAACTACAATTTGTTAAGTGTCTCACAGTTAGGCAATGTAGGGTGCAAAGTAGAATTTAGAAATAAAATTGCAAAAATCTATGATACTAATGGTAAATTGATAGGAAAAGGAGATCAAACAAGAAGTAATCTATTTTATCTTGATATGGAAAATGCTTCTTGTCTTGTTGTAAAATCTGATGATGTGTGGTTATGGCATAGAAGGCTATGCCATGTCAACTTTGATAATTTGGTCAATATCAGTAAAATGAAGAAAGTCAGAGGTTTACCTAAACTAAAGAAGCCTAACAACATCATGTGAAAACAATGTTAGCTAGAAAAGATGACTAAGTCAAGTTTCAAGAGTAAAAACTATACATCTAAAGAAGTACTTGATTTAGTCCATACTGATTTATGTGGTCCAATAGAAGTACAAAGCTACAAAGGAGATAAAAATATAATGTTGTTTGTTGATGACTATTCCAAGATGATGACTATTATGTTCTTAAAGAAAAAATTTGATGTGTTTCAAATGTTTAAGTGGTATGTGGCTAGAGTTGAAAAAGAAATAGGAAATATTTTGAAATGCTTGAGATCAGACAGAGGTGGTGAATTCACATCAAGTGAATTTGAGACATTTTGCAATGACAAAGGAATCAAGAGACAAACATCATCTCCTAAAACTCCCCCATAGAATGGAATTGCTGAGAGAAGAAATATATCTGTGATTGATTGTGCCAGAACATTAATGATGGAAAAGATTGTTGCCCTAAAATATTGGAGAGAAGTTGTAAGTGTGGTTGTTCATACAGTGAACTAAGTACAAGTCAAGAAAGGTACAAGTGCAACACCTTTTGAATTATTATATGGTCACTCACCCAATGTAAAGCATTTCAAAGTATTTGGTTACAAATGCTTTATCCTTAAAGATGCTAGAAATGGAAAATTTGATACAAAAAGTGATGAAGAAATATTCCTTGGTTACTCCACTAGAAGTAAAGCATATAAGTGTTTAAATACTAACACTAACAAAATTGTGAAAAGTGCAAATGTAAACTTTGATGAGCATACAGATGTCCAAGTTGAAAAACCAAAGAGAATGGATGAATACATAACCTTTGTGTATTCTTATGAAGGAATGCCTATTGATGAGGATACTATCAATCAAGTTGAGATTCAATAGCAAGTTTCAATTCCAGCCAAGTCACAACCACTGAATGTCAAGATGCATTCAAAACCTAAGTTGTAGAATGAAGGAAATACACATTCTAGCTCTGAAGTTAGTACACATGAAAGAGATGTAGAACTACCTGACAACAAAGTGCATAGTGACCCTGAATCTGAAAGATCAAACATGGAAACAAGGATAGAACCAAGATTATCCAAATATGTAAAGAAACATCACCCTACTGAATAGATAATTGGTGACAAAGATGCAAGACCAATGACAAGGAATAGACTAAGAAATGAATCACGTCTGTTAAGAAAATTTGAACTTAAAACAATATATGATGCATTACAAGATGGTGACTGGTATAAAGCTATGGAAGAAGAGATTGATCAAATAAAGAAGAACAAAACCTAGAGTTTGGTTCCTAGACCAATCAACAAGAATGTGATTGGCACCAAGTGGGTGTTCAAAAACAAGCTAGATGAGAATGGTGAGATTACTAGAAACAAAGCCAGACCAGTATGTAAGGGTTATGCTCAAGAAGAAGGATTAGACTATGGGGAAACATTTGCCCCTATTGTGAGAATGGGAGTAAGAACTTTACTTGCATATACTGCATATAAAGGTTTTAAAGTCTATCAGATGGATGTAAAATCTGCTTTTCTGAATGGTATATTAGAAGAGGAAGTCTATATTGAACAACTAGAGGGATTTGTTGATGAGAAAAATAGGGATATGGTTTGTAAACTACATAAAGAACTATATGGTCTGCAACAAGCACCTAGAGCATGGTATGAGAGACTTCACAAGTATCTATTGCAAATAGGATTTGAAAGAACCGATGATAACAAAAACATGTACATCAAATCAAAAGAAGGTAAGCATATTATTGTATCTAAAATATTTGTAGATGACATAGTGTTTGGAGGAAAGGAAGTGCTTTGCAAAAGTTTTGCTGACAAAATGAAACATGAGTTTGAGATTTCTATGTTTGGAGAGATCAAATTTTTTGTTGGTTTGCAAGTACATCAACTAAAACATGGTATATTTATGACACAATCAAAGTACATCAAAGAGATACTTAAAACATTTGGATTGGAAGACTCCAAACTAGTCAGCACACCAATGGCAACAGGACATAAGCTATCAAAAAATGATGTATCAACTAAAGTTAATCAAAAAATGTACAAATCCATGATTGGAAAACTACAATATGTTGTACACAGCAAACCAGATATAGCACTAATAGTTGGAATAGTGGCTAGATTCTCTACTAATCCTAAAGAAAATCATCTCATAGCAATAAAAAGAATAATGAGGTATCTCAAAGGAACTGATGATTTTGGCCTATATTATAAAAAAATGAAAAGTTTGAGCTCAATGCATACATAGATGTAGATTGGGGAGGCAACATTGATGATAGAAAAAGCACAAGTGGAGGAGCATTATTTTTAGGTAAAAGGCTAGTTACTTGGACTAGCAAGAAATAAGCATGCACATCTCAGTCCACTGCAGAATAAAAATATGTGGCAACAGCAGTCAATTGCACAAACATTGTGTGTCTCACACATCTATTGAAAGGAATGAAAGAAGAGGTAATCAAGCCTATGATATTGTATTGTGATAATACAAGTGCTATACACATATCCAAGAATCCAGTAATGCATGCAAAAACCAAGCATATTGCAATCAAGTATCACTATGTCAGAGAATTGGTAGAAGACAAACAAGTGAAGATGGAGTACATTCACACAAAGGAAAAAAATGTAGATATCTTCACCAAATCATTGCCCAAGGATGCTTATGAATATCTTAGAGGCAAGCTGGGGGTAATGCCCCTAACTCAAGCAGTTTAAAGCAACAAAGAAGCTACCATGCATCAACATGAACAAATCATTGAAATATTAGAAGAATGATGCAGAGGATGACAGAAGGAGTAGGAATTCCAAATCAGTCACAAGCATGGTGACAAAGGGAGAATACATGAGATACAAAGCTTATATTTTGCATGTTAAAGGTGCTACATCTTTGGCATTTATGTCAAAGAGGGAGATATCTGATCAATACAAAGTAAGAGGGAGATTTATATATGAAAGAGGGAGATTTATGAGAAACTAAAAGGTAAAGATATGGAGATATATGAGATCAATAGTAAAGGATGTAGCAGTCAAGAAGGAAGCAGAAAGTAGTAGAAAACATATATAATTTTGGTGGTAACTACGTTGATCAATTGATCAGTTTGGTTTGCCATCAATGCCAAAGAGGGAGATTTTTGGAAATGATTGAAAAGCTCATGAATGAAGACTAATAGAACTGGTAAAGAATGTTTTCAATCATTGTTTTTTTATTGATGTCAAAATTGCTACTTGCAGAAATGACAATTGCTTTAGTGACCCAAATACTATCAGTTGGTTGATTGACAAGGAGGTGGCAATCAATAAGATGTAACTAGAGTACCTAGAGAAAGGTTGAAGTTATGATGTTGTAATGAAGTATAAGGATCAGCTAAGCCATTGATGAAATAGTATATTGATGACATACTCCAAGACACAGAGGATGGACACACTAAGACACATGATGTAAAGAGTTCTAGTTAGTGCCAAACAGATTCTCAGTTGAAGCCAAGAAAGTTCAATTTTAGTGTGTACCGAGTGAAGATCAAGTGTCGAGTGAAGATTAAGTGCCAAGTGATCTTCAGGTGCTGAGTAGTCTTTAGGTGCCGAGCAAGAAATAGGTGCTGAGCAAGATACAAGTGTCGAGTAACAAAGAAGATGTCGAGCATCAGTAAATCAATAATGTTGAGTTGCTACATTATTTTGAAAATCAAAGATTTGCCAGATCTAAGCCGACATGGTAGTTATCTAGAATTCTATGAATTAGATAGAAGATAAAAATGATTTGCTGGTGGCACAGAACACTATCTAAAACATTTTTGGTGAATACAATTGGATTCCAGAAAAAGTTTCTAGATAAGAGCAAGATATGGGATAGATACATTGTATCCTACCTAATCTATTGAAACCCTAAAGATTGGAGAGGGAGAATCGAGCAGAAAAGGTATTCCAGATTTCTATTTAAGGAGTCATAAGGTCATGAAGCAAAGTAGATGGTCAAGCATGAAAGCATGAGGTGCTGAAGAAGGTGCTAAGGTGGAAGAGAGCACAAATACTCTAGTTCGATAGGTGACCATAGATATGATTTCATTGGTATGATGAGTAAGAAGACTCAAGGTGATGAAGCTTGAAATGACAAGATGATAGAGCTGAAGTGATTAAAGCCAAGCAAAGGATTGAACTGAAGTATGATCTGTAATCTACAAGATATATTGTAAGTTGTATTAGATCAAAAGCCATTAATGTTACTCTCTAGCAATTGTAATAGTTAGAATAAATCCTATGGACTTAGGTTGGTTTAATAGCCATGTTGTAAATCCTTTAATAGGGTGACATTCCAAGTGAATGTTCCAAAGTCCTTTGACCAAGCCCATTCCTAACAGTATGGTCAAATCCTCTAACAAGGTCACATTTAACAATGTTTTGTAGTCTTTAACAGGGCAGACCATCAGTAGTGGTAGAAATCAATTGTGCAGTTATTTTGTGGGTTTCATCCCCACTCCAGTTTTACCTTCTTATTCCTAGAGGGTTTCTAGGTTATCAAATTCTTAGTGTTATGGTGTGATGCATGTTTACTTTTCATGATTTTTTTAATGTTCAATTGCATTCATATTTCAGTTATGTGCCACTAAGGATTTCTAGAATAAGTTGCATTGGACATCATTGGACCTTGGATAACTGATTCACCCCCCCACTTAGTTATTCTAAAAGATTCTAACAGTTCTTTTTGTCATCAATACTTCCTACCTAATCTACATTAGTGAATGCCTTCAAATCAAAGTTTCCTCCTTTCTTATACCACAAACCATACTCTTCAATACCTCTCGAATACCTCATGATTATTTTGATTGCTATCATATGATTTTATTTAGGATTGCTATCATATGATTTCATTGGTATGATGAGTAAGAAGACTCAAGGTGATGAAGCTTGAAATGACAAGCTGATAGAGCTGAAGTGATTAAAGCCAAGCAAAGGATTGAACTGAAGTGTGATCTATAATCTACAAGATATATTGTAAGTTGTATTAGATCAAAAGCCATTATTGTTACTCTCTAGCAATTTTAATAGTTAGAATAAATCCTATGGACTTAGGTTGGTTTAATAGCCATGTTGTAAATCCTTTAATAGGGTGACATTCCAAGTGAATGTTCCAAAGTCCTTTGACCAGGCCCATTCCTAACAGTATGGTCAAATCCTCTAACAAGGTCACATTTAACAATGTTTTGTAGTCTTTAATAGGGCAGACCATCAGTAGTGGTAGAAATCAATTGTGCAGTTATTTTGTGGGTTTCATCCCCACTCCAATTTTACCTTCTTATTCCTAGAGGGTTTCTAGGTTATCAAATTCTTAGTGTTATGGTGTGATGCATGTTTACTTTTCATGATTTTTTTAATGTTCAATTGCATTCATATTTCAGTTATGTGCCACTAAGGATTTCTAGAATAAGTTGCATTGGACATCATTGGACCTTGGATAACTGATTCACCCCCCCGCTTAGTTATTCTAAAAGATTCTAATAGTTCTTCTTGTCATCAATACTTCCTACCTAATCTACATTAGTGAATGCCTTCAAATCAAAGTTTCCTCCTTTCTTATACCACAAACCATACTCTTCAATACCTCTCGAATACCTCATGATTATTTAGGATTAGCAAAGAATCTAGCCACCATACCAACTACTAATGTTATATTCAGTCTTGTGTGTACCACATACTAAAGTTTTCCAATCATTGATTTGTATGTAGTCTGATCTACCTCCTTTGAATCATCATCTTTGGAAAGCTTATGTTTAGTAGACATAGGTGTTCCAAATGGTCTTGAATCATTCATTCCAAATTTCTTTAGTATCTCCTTCATGTATTTTGATAAAGTAATATAGATATCATCCTTCATCTATTGAATTTTCTAGCCAACAAATAATTTGATCTCTCTAAACATAGACATTTCAAACTCCTTACTCATTTCCATAGAAAAAGATTTACACAAATCATCATTTTAAGTAAATAATGTATCATTCACAAAGATTTATGCCAACACAATCTTCTTATCTGGTCCTTCTTTGATGTATAGTTTGATGTTATCATTAGTTCTTTGAAAACCAATCTTTATAAGATAATTATGTAATCTTTTGTAGCATGCTCTAAGGGCTTGTTTGAGACCATACAAAATTTTATGTAGTTTAAAAACCATATCGATTTTTCTAAGATCAATGAAACCTTTTAGTTTCTCTATGTAGACTTCCTCTTCTAAGATTCCATTCAAGAATGTTGATTTCACATCCATCTGATACACTTAGAATCCATTATGTGTTACATATGCAAGTAATGTTCTAACATCTTCAAGTCTAGAAATAGGAGAAAAAATTTCTCCATAGTCAATACCTTCTTCTTGAGCATAACTCGTGCAAACTAATCTTGCCTTGTTTCTTGAAGCTTCTCCATTCTCAATCAGCTTATTTTTGAATACCCATTTTTTGCCAACTACATTCTTTTCATTGGGTCAAGGAACAAGAACCCAAATTTTATTCCTTTCTATCTGATCAATTTATTCATTCATTTCTTTTATTTAGCTTTCATTCTCTAATGCATCTTTCATAGTTCTAGGCTCAAATTTAGTAAGAATACATGTACCTTTTAATTTGTTCTGTGTCATTGTACCAACTAATTGATCTCCAATTATTTTCTTGCGTGCATGATGCCTTCTGACGTATCCAATAAGTCTGGGCTCCTTCTTTCTAAATTCACTAGGGTCACCATGATCTCTAGAATATTTCTTGGGTCCCATTTCTTATGACTTAGTTCCATCAAATGACTCAGTTTTCACTTGCTGAAACTTGGGTCCTTTTAACTATGACTTGGGTCCTTCAAACTATGACTTAGGTTGCACTAGCTACAACTTGAGTTTAAATCGAGATTTCAATGACTTAGGTAGTGAAGTCTACTAATTGTCACTTGCCTAAACTTTAGGTATAATGATAGGCTCATAGTAAATAAAGTTTTTGTAGTCTTCAAGTTCTTTCCTACTTTTTTCTTTAGACTCTTCTACAAACTCATCAATCTTCACATGTGCACTTTCTATAACTTTGTGAGTAGATAGATTCAAACATTTGTATGCTTTACTCTTATTAGAATATCCCAAGAATATGCCTTCATAACTTTTCACATCAATTTTTTTTTGTTCTTGACTCCTTCAAAATATAACATTTACAACCAAATACTTTAAAATAACACACATTAGGTTTATAGCCATACCATAATTTAAAAGGTGTTTGATTTGAATACTTCATTAGTTGAACTTGGTTCCTGATATGAACAACAATGCTGATTACCTCTTTCTAGTATTTGATAGTAATGTTCTTCTCTATCATCAATGTCCTTGCACAATCCATGATTGATCTATTCCTTCTCCCAACAATTCCATATTATTGAGGTATACTAAGTGTAGATACATGTCTTTCAATTCCTCTTTCATTGCATAATTCATTGAATTCATTAGAGATGAATTCACCTCTTCTATATGATCTTAAACATTTCAATTTCTTTCTCAACTCTAGCTAGATACCATTTGAACTTTTAAAAAGCTTTTGATTAATCCTATAAATACATAATTGTCAACATCCTAGAATAATCATCAACAAATAAAATAAAGTACTTATGTCCAATATAGTTTTATATTCCAATAGATCCACAAAGGTTTTTATGAACAAACTCCAGTACTTCAGAGTGATATTTTTTACTTTTAAAACTTGTCTTTTCCATCTTACTAATTTGATAGTTCTTGTATATGTCCATATCAGGTTTCTTTAGGCTTGGAATTCCTCTAGCTCTTTTGTTATTTCTTATGGTTACCAAGTTATCAAAGTTCACATGACACAACCTTTTATGCAATAGCCATTTTTCTTCTACTTGAGCTATGAAACATGAATTTATAATTAGATCTAGGTAGAATATATTACTTCTTATTTGATTACTAGTCCCAACTAGATTTCCATCTCCATCCAGCAGCTTGGCTTTTCTATTTATGAATTCTACATTAAATCTAATATTGTTCGATTGTGCCACACTAAGTAGATTATGCTTTAGTCCTTGGGTAAGTGCACCAAGTTGTGGTGCCAAAAGGGAGGTATAAGTGGACACCTTGTTTCTGAAATCAATAATTTCTAAACTTTAACAAAAAATTGAAGATAGTTAAACTCAAAATTTTAAGATATGACAAAAACAAAAGTAGTAGTCCTTTGAATCTAGTTTCTAAACTACTAATTTATTTTCAAAATAGATTAGTTTTAGGTCCTCAAAAAGGAGGGCCACAAAAAGCAATACTATTTATTCCAAAAAAATATAACACAGTACAAAGTGTAGCCCCCCTAAAATTTTTAACTTTTTTTTTGAAATTCTTGAATAGCTCTAGTCAAAAGTTACCAAAAATGTGTATTTTTTGGTACAAAGTGTAGCCCCCTAGATTTTTTGGGTAATTTTATAATGTGTATTTTTTTATATGAATTTTTTAACTAGACACATCCCAAAAATGTGAAATATCTGTGTACTCTTAGAAATGATTGAAAACTAATCTAAAATCAAAACTTGTTTTTTTCAAACTGTGTAGAATGGAGTCTACTTTCTAAAAAGCTAAGTTGATGCAAAATTTGATGAACAAGATAACATCCACAACCCAATTAGTACATGTTAGTTTTTGACAAAAAATGGAAATACATTCAAAAGAAATTATAGATGAAAGGCTTGAAATAGTTCAAATAAAAAATAAATTATATGATTATATAGCTAACATAGAGACCTACAATATCATATAACCTGATCTTATCAATGCTCAACTACAAGGAATCTTCATGGAGAGCACATAGGAAAAATCAATCATTTTTGTATGTTTGTAGCAAAACACATCTCATACCAGTTTATAGACACCAAACCTTTTGGTTGGATGCCCAAGGCAAAACCAAGCCTTAGGATTTATAGAATGCAAAGGTTTGAATAATGTATACACCCTATAATGCATATGCACTATAGCATGCATGCACTATTTAAAGATTTTTAAATTTAGGTCTAAATAGTGTGTGTGTGCTTTAGTGTGCACACACTATTGAAATAGTGCATAGAGAGGGAAGAAGAGAGGCACACCAAGAGTGTGTGAGAGAGAGAGGGTGTGTGTGTGTGTGTGTGTGTGTGTGTGTGTGTGTGAGAGAGAGAGAGAGAGAGAGAGAGAGAGAGTAGGGGATGGGAGAGGGGAGAGAGAGAAAGTGAGAAAGAGTAGAGGTGGCAAAGAGAGTAAGAGATGGGAGAGAGAGGAAGTGTGAGAGAGAGTAGGGGTGGAAAAGAGAGAGTACAATATGGAAGAGAGATTGAGAGTAGGGGATGGGGGAGAGAGGAATTGTAAGAGAGAGAGTAAGGGTGGCAAAGAGAGTACAGGATGGGAGAGAGAGATTGAGAGTAGGGGATAGGGGAGAGAGAGAGAGAGTAGACGGTGGGAGATAGAGTGGGAGAGGGAGAGTGAGAAAGAGAGGAGGACAGGAGTGTGTGTGTGTGTGTGTGTGTGAAAGAGAAAGTGTAGGGAATGGGAGAGGGGGGAAGAGAGAGAGCAGGTGGTGGGAGAGGGAGTGGGAGAGAGAGAGAGAGAGAGAGAGAGAGAGAGAGAGAGAGATGCAAATGTGTGTAAGAGAGAGATTAGGGGATGGGAGAGAGCATTAAAATGTGAGAGAGAGTAGGGTTGGCAGAGAGAGAGAGTAGAGAGGGAGAGAGTGAGAGTAAGAGAGAGAGAGTGAGAGTGAGATAGAGTAGGTGTTGGGAGAGGGAGTGGAGAGGGAGAGTGAGTGAGAGATAGAGTAGGGGATCAGAGAGGAGAGAGAGGGGGGATGGATGTGTGTGTTTGTGTGAAAGAGAGAAAGTAGGGGATAGGATAGGGGAGAGAGAGAGAGACATAGAGAGAGTAGGGGATGGGAGAGAGAGTAGGTAGTGGGAGAGGGAGTTGGAGAGGGAGAGGGGGGGATGGGTGTGTGTGTAAGAGAGAGAGTAGGGGATGGGAGAGAGTGTGAGAGTATGAGAGAGAGTGAGAATAGGGGATGGGAGAGAGAGTAGAGAGGGAGAGAGAGATAGTAGGTAGTGGGAGAGGGAGTGGGAGAGGGAGAGAGAGGGGGGATGAGAGTGTGTGTGAGAGATTTAGAGAGTAAAGGATGGGAGAGGAGAGAAAGGGGGATGGGAGTGTGTGGGTGTGTGAAAGAGAGAGAGAGTAGGGTATGGGAGAGTGGAGAGAGAGAGAGAGTGGGGGATGAGAGAGAGAGTAGGTGGTGAGAGAGGGAGTGGGAGAGGATAAGAGAGGGGGAATGGGAATGTGTGTAAGAGAGAGATTAGGGGATGGGAGAGAGGGGAAGTGTGAGAGAGAGTAGAGGTGGCACAAAGAGAGTATAGGATGGGAGAGAGAGAGAGATTGAGATTAGGGGATGGGGGAGAGAGAGAGAGAAGGTGGTGGGAGAGGGATAGCGAGAGAGAGAGAGAGGAGGACATGAGTGCATGTGTGTGAAAGAAAGAGAGTAGCTTAAGAGATATTAGGGGATGGGCGAGAGAGTAGGTGGTGGGAGAGGGAGTGGGAGAGGGAGAGAGAGAGAGGGGATGGAAATGTGTGGAAGAGAGAGAGAGAGTAGGGGATGGGCGAGAGTGTGAAAATGTGAGAGAGAGTAGGGGGTGGCAAAGAGAGAGTAGAGAGGGAGAGAGTGAGAGTGAGAGTGAGAGAGAATGAGAGAGAGAGAGAGTAGGTGGTAGGAGAGGGAGTGAGAGAGGGAGAGCAAGTCAGAGATAGAGAAGGGGATGGGAGAGGAGAGAGAGGGGGGACAGGTGTGTGTCTGTATGAAAGAGAGAGAGTAGGGGATGGGAGAGGGGAGAGAGAGATAGAGAGAGAGTAGGGGATGAGAGAGAGTAGGAAATGAGAGAGGGAGTGGGAGAGGGAGAGAGAGAGGGGAGATGGGAGTGTAATTAAGAGAGAGTAGGGGATGGGAGAGAGACTAGAGAGGGAGAGAGTGAGAGAGAGATAGTAGGCAATGGGAAAAGGAGTGGGAGAGGGAGAATGGGAGTGTGTGTGTGAGATCTAGAAATTAGGGGATGGGAGAGGGGAGAGAGAGGGGGGATGGGAGTTTGTGGGTGTGTGAAAGAGAGAGTAAGGGATGGGAGAGGGGAGAGAGAGAGAGAGTAGGGGATGGGGGAGAGAGTAGGCAGTGGGAGAGGGAGAGAGATGGGGAATGGGAATGTGTGTAAGAGAGAGAGAGAGAGAGTAGGGGATGGGAGAGAGTGTGAGAGTGTGAGAGAGAGTAGGGGTGGAAGAGAGAGAATATAGGATGAGAGAGAGAGTGAAAGTAGGGGATGTGAAAGAGTGTGAGAGAGAGTAGAGGATGGGAGAGAGAGTGAGAGTAGGGGATGGTAGAGAGAGTAGAGAGGGAGAGAGAGTGAGAGAGAGAGATATAGTAGGTAGTGGGAGAGGGAGTTGGAGAGGGAGAGAGAGGGGGGGATAGGAGTGTGTGTGAAAGATCTAGAGAGTAGGGGATGAGAGAGCAAGAGAGATGAGGATGAGAGTGTGTGTCTATGAAAGAGAGAGAGAGTAGGGATAGGAGAGGGGAGAGAGAGTAGTAGATGGGAGAGAGAGAGAGTAGGTGATGGGTGAGGGAGTGGGACAAGGAGAGAGGGGGGATGAGAGTGTGTGTAAGAGAGAGGTTAGGGGATGGGAGAGAGTGTGAGAGAATGAGAGAGAGTAGGGGTAGTAGAGAGAGAGAATGGGATGAGAGAGAGTGAGAGTAGGAGATGGGAGAGAGAGAATAGAGAGGGAGAGAGAGAGAGAGAGAGAGAGAGAGAGATAGTAGGTAGTGGGAGAGGGAGTGGGAGAGTGAGAGAGAGAGGAGGGATGGGAGTGTGTGCAAGATATCTAGAGAGTAGGGGATGGGAGAGGAGAGAGAGAGGGGGGATGAGAGTGTGTTTATGTGAAAGAGAGAGAGTAGGGGATGGGGGAGAGAGAGTAGGGGATGGGATAGTGGGGAGAGAGAGAGAGTAGGGGATGGGGGAGAGAGAGAGAGTAGGTGGTGGGAGAGGGAGTGGGCGAGGGAGAGAGGGGGGAATGGAAATGTGCATAAGATAGAGAGTGTGAGAGGGTAAGAGTAGGGGTGGTAGAGAGAGTACAAGATGGGAGAGAGAGAGTAGGGTATGGGAGAGAGTTTGAAAGAGAGTAGGGGATAGGAGAGAGAGTGAGAGTAGGGGATGGGAGAGAGAGTAGAGAGGGAGAGAGAGAGAGAGAGAGAGAGAGAGAGAGAGTAGGCGGTAGGAGAGGGAGTGGGAGAGGGAGAGAGAGAGGGGGGGGATGGGAGTGTGTGTGAGAGATCTAGAGAGTAGGGTATGGGAGAGGAGACTGAGAGTGAGAGAGAGAGTAGGGGATGGGAGACCTGAGAGAGAGTGTGAGAGAGTAGGGGATACAAGAGAGAGTGAGAGAGAGAGTAGGCAGTGGGAGAGGGAGTAGGATAGGGAGAGCAAGTAAGAGTAGGGGATGGGAGAGAGAAAGTAGGGGATAGGAGAGAGAGAGTAGGTAGTGGGAGAGTGAGAGAGAGTAGGGGATGAAGAGGAGAGAGAGTGAGAGAGTAGGGAATGGGAGAGGAGAGAGAGTAGGTGATGGGAGAGGGAGTAGGAAAGGGAGTGTGTGAGAGAGAGAGTAGGGGATGGGAGAGGAGAGAGAGAGAGAGAGAGAGAGAGAGAGAGAGAGAGAGAGAGAGAGAGAGAATAAGGGATGGGGGATGGTGGGATAGGCAGAGATTTATTTTCACATAGTGTGTATGCACTATAGTGTATACACACTATGTGAAATCACAAAAAAATGGTCACAAAGCAAGTTTGGGTCCCTTTTGATCCATTTTTTTCTTTTTTTCTATTGTACATTCTGTTGTTTCAATAGAAAACATGAGTTTCAAGATGTTGGAAGTTAGCAAACCCTATTTGAAGACCTTTTGAAGCTAGCAAACACCAAATTCAATCATTGGATATGCTATTTGAAGGCTTTTTGAATATTCTTTCTATAGAAAAGGTTAGTGTAGTCCTTTTTAATATTGTTTGTTGATATATAGAGACAAATTTGATTATAATTTGACATGTTATTTAATATATATTGAATTCATTGAAATTTGTATGTTTGAATGAATTTTTATTTGGAAATGGTTAGAAATTTGGCAAGTTGTTTGATATATATTGTGTATTTATTGAAATAATTATAATTTTTATATGTATTTGAATGATTTGTAGTTTACAAATTGTAAGTAATTCAGATGTTTGAATAATTTGACATATAGAAATCATCATCATGCCAAGGAAGAAACCAAAAACTCAAACAAATGAAGAGAGGGAGAGAGATTTGGTAATTAAAAGAGATAAAATGAAACTACTACATGAAAAAAGAAAATTGCAAAGCAATAATGAAGAATTGACTTTCAAAGAGGAACAAGAACCACCAATACAAAGAAGCAAAGAGGAAGTATTGGAAAGATAAAGAGAATGAATCAGACTGTTATGCTCAAGAAGACAATTGAATTGTGAAGGTACACCACCTTCCAATGTTGGAGTCATATCAACTTCTCATGTTGAAGAGACACTAATTTGTAGATCCGACAATGTACACACTCCATCATGTCATGTTGAAGGCACAACATCAACATATCAAGTAGGTGATATTTCATCTTTTGCATCTTATTTCCAAGGCACATCATCTTCAATTTAAGGTACCTAAAACACTCAATCTTATGTTGATGTTCAAAATGTTGAGGGAATGGAAGAGACTATAACACATTTTAGAATTTGTTTTAGAAGACCAAAATATTTGATTGATATTGGTACTAATATTTTGAAATCAATTCCTAACAAGATTAGTACGTGTACTTGTCAAAGAAAAGTTAATCATATGTGGATATTATTCTTTGAAGAATTAAATATTATAGGTCAATGCTAATTATTTTTTGAAATTATAGGGAATTTTAAATTTAGGCCTATCATGAAGATTCTTGGGCTAAGAATGGTGGACAATTCAAATGAAAAAAGAATTGTAAAGAATCTAATAAGTGTTTATAAAAAAGTGGGTTCTAAATCATGCACCAATGATAGTAATATCACAAGATGAGTACTTACATCAACAATAGTAAGTACCTAAATGAAGAAAGCTTGAATCATGAGAAAGACAAGAAAAATATTGAAAATTGGTAAAAGTACTCTAAGAAGAGCCATGCTAAGGTGTGAGAGATTGAAAGATCCAACAAAAAATGAGTTATTGACATTTAGCAATAGATTGACACCAAAAGATAAAGAAATTAGTGAAAATTTGAAATCATTTATCAAAATTTTTTGGAAAAATAACACACATGTTTCCCCTAATCAAAGAGATGTTGTACGAAGGAGGATTGGTAGCCAAAATCATGACCCACATGCAATACATTTTTTGGACTCAACTTAGACACAATTTTTTGCAAAATTTATTGGTATGTATCCTCAAATTTGAATAAGTCAAATATTTTTTGAGATGGGTAAACCTTTTTATGTGAAGATAAATCACACATGCACAACTTTTTGTTGTAGGATACATATTGAATTTTCGAACCATTTTGATGTTTTTAGATATATATGTGTGTTTTTCTATTCTAAGTTTATTTTGTAGGATTGTGACATGAATGAGCCACCAAGATCTTCAAGGGAATTCATATCAAATATTTTATGTGAAATAGGGGATGACCAACACTTTTACAAGACATCATGCTTGGATTGTACATGCTTATTTTGTGGTTATTTGCAACTTTTATCAACTCGCGAACATATGGATAGTACACATGCAATTGGAAATGAAATAGTAGATTACAAAAAATTTAAGATAGTGACATATGCTCTAAAAGATGGGAAACAGGGTAAATGATGTGATTTAGTCATTGAAAAGATTCTAGTGTATGAGTTCATGAAGATTTTTTGTGAAAAGATTATTTATGAGTATGCAAGGCATACACATAGATCTTGATGGCTAGATTTGCAATTCAAGTTGTCAGAGGATAAATTTCCACTGGATACCATTATTTTGGCTGTAGAATTTTCAAAGAACTATACACTACAACCACATAATGAGGTACAAGTAAAGTATTATACTTCTCAATAGATTTCTATATTTTTTCACATAACATTAATGCATTCACCTACAAGTAAATAGGATGACAGGAAGATTTTGAGGGAGTTACATTTTTATATCAATGATGATCAATCACATTCTATGGAGTTTGTACATGGTTGTTTTCAATTATTTTATGGAGATCTGTCTAATAGGGGCATAACATATCATCAACACATTATTTGGTCAAACAATTGGGCATCTCAATTCAAGAATGCATGGATGTTCTATTGGTTGAGTAGGATGCACAGGTTGTGTAGAATTCAATATATGTTGAATTTCATAGAGGTTAGTCATGGAAAGGGAGAGCACCATGGTGCAGGCGCATGCATCAAAAGAACCTTAGCTCATGAAGAGATAAATTAAAAATATGGATCAATATTGACAAATGCAAAAACCATCATCCAGTGGTGTAATGCTACAATGGGTCTAGGTAAGGAAGGCGATTCTATGGTTTGTAGATTTTTTGTTTGATAGATAATACTAACATTGCACCATATGAGGATTGTTGCACACTAATAGGATCCAACGAATTGCACTCTTTTAGAAGCTCTGATGCAAGTTCATGGAGTATCCAAACATAAAAAATTGCATGCTATTATTTATCATGTGCAGAGGAAAATTGGGATGACTGTGAGTCAACTGAATGAGTGGACAAATGGGATATACAAATTTTGGACCTAATTGACACCTATCATCCCCCACAAGCATTGTAAATGGTAGAGATGGATTGTCTATTGACTTTGACCACTTGTCTAATCTAGTGCAACCTAGTAATATATATATATATATATATATATATATATATATATATATATATATATCTTTTTAATTTCAATATGTAACTTTATAACTTTTACTTAAGTATTTTTTGAATTAATGACTCCATTTTGTACATTTGTCACTGCAAGCCATGTTTTTGTTGTTATTGCACCTGAAGACAATGAAAAATGGATAAAATATTATTTGTGTCATTGTGTCTAAGCCAAAAAAAATTTAAATCACTCAGTTATAGATGGTGAAGGTTTAGAGTTCCATATCAGTGTGGTGGTTGTAACTAGCACATGGCTTAGATGATATTCTATGAAGAACCCTAACTTGTGGTTATTCGAGGATTGGCAAACAGAGAGAAGGATTCTTCATTATTTAAACTTCATTGTCGCATCAAATGTCCACTTGATAAAATATGGTGGGAAACCACATAATAAGATTCTTTGGAAAGTTCGCGAGCCAGACCATGAGGCAATACTTGAGACATTAAAATGTAGAGCAGATCCAGCTGGTTCATTAGATTGAATAGGGAGAGAGGAAGAGAGAGAAAGAGTGATCAATTGGATCCAAATACAATTTTGCAACCTTTCCCCCAAGACTGTCCACATGACAAGGTGGGAATTGTTATTATGTGTAAGTGATGAGATAAGTTTAAGTCACAGGTTTTATGTTTTGATTTGTTTAGAATCTAGATACATTATTTGAATTTATATTGGATTCTTTAATAGGACCCATTTTAAAATTAGTCATTTGAATAAGTGAAAGTTTAGAATTTTTTGTTTAGATCAAAATGTAATGAAAGAATATAAAAATTGTTAAAATGTGAATTCTTTGTGATGTAAAGTCATGATTGTGTGCATGTAACTAGAAACTTGAAATTGGAAAAAACAAGGATATAATGAGAGAAGTTTCCAAGACTCGTCAAGTCATTCAGTAAGCTGCTTGATCATTTCTAGAAGCTCAAATAAATAACTCTTTTCATTTGGAACATTGTTACCAATAATGATATTATGACTAACATGCTTTTATCTTTTAATTGTTTTTTCATCTGTAATTATTTTAGATAAACTCCGAAACAAATTTATTTTTTAATCATAAACTTATAAAACCCATCTTATAATTTTTTAGATGTTGTCTATTTGGAAGCGTTAAGACCAAAGTGTATGATCTTTGATTCACTCCTAGTCACAAGATTCAAATTTTTAGCATATGTATGGGTTCTAGGGTCAAATCCTTTAAGGATGACCATAGGTTGTTATGTTTGTTCGCTCTTAGTCTCAAGATTTTAAGTTTGTGATTTTGTGGAAGAATCCATACCCTTAAGGATAATCATAGGTGGTTCATCAATGTTTTATTTGTAGCCTTCCTTTATCCCTTTAGACCTAATCATGTATATGTTCTCACAAGCTGGTTCAATCATATGTTGTTGATCTTTGCATCCTATTTTTCTTCCTAGAACTTTCTTCTTGCTCATGCTTGGGTAGGGGTTCATTGAAAACCTTATGATTAGTATTAGTCATGAGTCCATCCACCCCAACTTTCTTATCATCAATGAGATCTTGAATGAGGTATTTAAGTTTTATATAATTTTTAGTCTTATTAAATTCCTATCATAGATGCAATAGTGATTGTCATTCCAAAATTTAGGCTTAACCTTGAGTTCATAAGGTTTATAGTTATATGGTACTATAATGATCTTATTCGATATCAAAGTATTCAACACCAGTTCAAGTGAGTCTCCTAGAGGTGTACAAGTGTGCTTAGATTTGGAAACCCATGATGGTTTACCTCTACTAGAGTCATTAGATTTGTTTGAGTCAATATTCTTGGATAAGCATATTGTTCTATAGTTTGAATGTCATTGGTCAAGTTGATCACATTAGGCTTCTTAGGTTTGGGTGTGTCCACTATACCATCATTTACCATATTCTTTTTCTTATTACATGAGTACAATTTACCCTTTACATTATTGTTGTTTTGATCATTGTTGTTGGTTTTGTCCTTTATCAATTGAGTTCACCCTTTTTAACTTAAACATCCTCAATTTGTAAGGAATTGGAAAATAATTGTTTCCTATGTTCATGTTGCAATTAAGGTACAAGGTTGTTGATAAATATATCAATCTTTTTAGCTTCAAGGATTTTCCTTGGATATCATGAATAAATATTTCTCCATCACTGAAGAAAATATATATAATATTTTCCTTCGTGTTGTTTGATGTTGCATAAGTCTAGCATAGTGATCACATGTTGAATACTATAGGAATAATGTTGGAAATACCTTTTTTCATTTTATCAAATGACATAAGTGGAGGAGAGAATTTTGTGAACCATTCCATACCTTGTCCACTAAGACTTCTAGAAAAAAAGGCTTATTAGATAAGTAATTTCATGTAAGAATTTCATACTTAGTGCACAAAAATCCCTAATGTGATCATGAGGATCTCCACTACCATCATATTTTTCATACTTAAAAAATTTAACCTTACAAGTAAAAGAATACATTTATAAGTATTTGTCAAAAGAAAATAGACATATAGACTCAAGTGAAAAAGATGGCTTAGGTTTCTCTTGCTTATTTTTCATGTGTAACATATCCTTCCTGATGTCTTACATTTGTGTCATAAAAAACTTCTAAAGGTGAAGGTTCCTCCTTTTGGATCAAGTTTTCAACATTGAGGTTATGTGAAAATTTTACTCCTTTAGAGAATAAGTGCATGAAGCATTTATCTTTTTCTTGATCCAAGTTCACTTTCATGAGCTTTTGTTAATATTTATCTTGTTGAATTTGTAAGATCTCTTCCTTAGTAATTTCTGGACCTGGATCGTTATCTTGTGAACCATGTCTAGTATGTTTTGACCTTTGGGGTGAAAGTGAACAATGTCTAGAAATTTAATTGGTAAATCCTTGAAAAATTGTCATGCTTCTTCCATATAGGCTTGTTTTCCTCATTTTGTATGTTGTAACCATTTTTCTACCATCCTAGATAGGAGTTTGCCGATCCTCTTTTCATGCTCCTTCCTAGATAATTTCAATGAGACACTATTTTCAAATCTAGGTAAAGAGGGTGTATACTCGCTAAAGGTAGTAGAAAATGGATTAAAACCCAAAAATTCTAACTCTCTTCTAGGTGATATGTCAAAGATAGCCTTAGGTCACTTTCCTCGGCAAATCTTATATCTAGTTGTAACTGGCATGAAAGAAGATACAATAATTCAATAGGATAACTAGAATAGACTTGATTTTCAAACCAGGTTAGTAATATTTCCACTTTTTCAAAGTGATGATGTAAAAAGAGAAAAGATAACTTGTCCAAAGGTGTTTAATTCAAGGGTAAATGCCCTATATACAAAACTTGTGAAGCAAGCAAAAATTAGATAAAAAGAGCAATAAAAGTTATGCTAAGAAATATGGACAAGTGAACACTCCACTAACTTACTAGTATAGACCAAAAATTAGAAACACCAAGTATAGGTTGCCCTAACTAACCAAGAACAAGTTTGAAGTTTTAGAGGCTTGGAACAACTATCGTTCGATGATTATCTTTGAACTAGGTGACAAAATGACAACAACATGATAAATCACTAGAAGATAGGCACTAGACTTCTCAAAAGCATATTAATGGTGAATTGTGGCTATAAATCAATAGAAGACAAGTGATAGTTTGGAAGATTGGTAGGTTATATAATGATGAATTATGCAATCAAACTTAGAACTACATTTGACAAAAGAAATTGAAAGTGCAAGATGCCCTAGAGTTTGACCTAAAAGATGTAGCTTGACTCACTATTTTGATTAATTAAGTAATGTTTGAGTTCAATAACAAAAAGAACTTTTTCAAAAAAAACTTATTCAAGAAAAATTGTGACGTGAGAAGTAGTCTTCAAACAATCTCACAAGGGACAAAGAAACCTTGAAAGATAAAAATATATGTGAAGTCTCAAAGTTGTAATCCCTATACTACCATAATGTGTATATTTAATATATTTTCATAGGTCTAGCACAATTTGAAGATGCATCAAGAAATATCTACCTAAAGGTACCTGTTTCTAAATGCAACCTTAAGGCTTAAGTTTCCCAAATTAGGTAAATGACTTATCCAAAAAATTCTTAGTAATATAATGGTTTTGAATACCTAATACACCCAAAATGACCAGTTTACCAAATACCAAGAGCCTATCTCTAAGGTAAACCAATCATCCCAGCCTACTAGGCCTACAAGCCCTAATTAACCCTCAAATGTTGTCCTCTTGCATTTTTATCCATATTTTTCCACAACATCAAAAAAATAAATTGAAGATTAGGATACCCATTTGGCTTCTATATAAAATATCAAAAGATAGGGTATGGTAGTTTTGGACCAAGTCTCTGTTGTTACACTATGGGCCACTTTTTAGGCATAAAAACCCCTCCATTTACAAAGGAACTATATGGAATAATTATCCCCCAACTAGAAAACTTGGTAAAGTATCTTAATATGATCCTAAAGTGAGGATTATTCAATTGGATTGAACCCATCAACTCTCTATATGAGCTTTTTTTGAAACCCTCACCAAACAAGGCCAAAAACTAGGGCCTCTTCAAATCTAACCAAGAAATCATTTCCAAGACTTGTTAGTTAATCTTAAAATATGTTTTTTATGATTAATTTGACCATTTTACATAAAATCATGGCCTCCTTTAGAGCAGATCTCCCACTACTATACCCATGGCATCAAATTTAATGCACTTTCATGCACCCAAGTACTTCAAACTTGTCCAATTGAATGATCATTGGTGCAGGGAACCAAGGAAAATAGATAGGTATCATCCTAGTTTTGAATTAGAAACAAGGTTGCAAAATGATGTAATAAGACCCAAGATGTAAGGTCAATTGGACTCTAGGTACCATTATAAGCCAAAGTGCCAAATTGAACCAAGGGATTAAAAATGAGCAATATAGGTGATTTTTCAAGGAAAAAAGTATTTTTATATTTATTATAAGGTTTTAAAGGTCCTTAGGGTCATTAAGTTTAATTTCAGCTGTTTAGGATTTAAGATGTCAAAAATTGCAAAAAATTGCAAAAGTTGTTAAAGAAAAATTGCAAAAATGCTAACAACTTTACAATTTTGTTGAAAAACCAAGTGTAGATTACAACCACTATTTGAAATGTGGTTATAAACTTTTTAATTGAAGCATATATGTATGAGATGACCGCACAAGCCTCAATGGGTGATGGTTGTATGGATTTGGTGTCTTTTGAAGCAATAAAAACTTGATTTTCTGTCATTTTTTCTGTGTTTTGTTGTTGTACAAACATGTATAGATTGAAACATGTAAAAATTTGATATGGTTGGATATTTATTTGAATTATATTTCATTTTCATTTTGTTTTAAGTTTTGATCTATTCATTTGTGTAAGATATTGCCATTTTATTGAGGGTTGCTTGGGTAAGCCTATAAATTGACTAGATTGTACTTATGGCCCTCTAACTTGCAATCCAATAGTGGGATCTTGATGCCATTTTGTGGTAAGTAAATTAGGGTTGTATTCTTACATATGGTAGAGTTTTAGGGGTAGAAAAGTTGGTTTACTATTTTTTCTTGCAAGCCCTAGGCTAAACATCATCATGTGTTCAGCCCGATTTTCAAGATAAATTGATGTAAAACTCTCAAACTTGTTGTAATAACCTAGGTGAAAGGTGGAATGGATTTTTGGCATGGTTAGGAATATTCCTAAGTGTTTTATTTTATTTTATGACCCCATCTCTTAACACTTTCCTTGGAAAGCAAGCATAATTGGGCCTATTAGGACTGTGAACCTAGTTGGTGTTTGGGTATGCTAGAGTAGGGTCAGCCCATGAGTCTTTGGAATCTTCAAGAGTCTAGAAAATGGGATCCAAAAGGGTTTTTTTTTTTGCCACATTGTTTGGGGAGTTTGGGAATTAACCTTGGAAAACTAAAAATTGACCTACAAGGATTTCTAGGCCTAGATTTGGGAAGTAGGTCTATTGGTGGTGTGGGAACCATAAAAGTGGATGAATTGTAGTGGGATAGGACTAAGTATGATAAAAACAAGTCTTTATTTGAACCCCTAAAATATTATTTTCTAATTTTCCCTATTTGGCCTAATTGAGAGCTAGCGTCCCTAAAGCCTTATTTTGGCCCAAGTTTTCTAAGAACCCTGGGGAAGGGGTAAGACCTTGGAGAAGTGGAGTTCACTTGAAGAGATAGAGGTTAGCATTGGGAAAAGGATGGAAACCTTGTTTGGCATCTTGCAGTGGGTTGGGTGCTACTAGGCACTTAAGAAGGTTTTAGTGGATTAAGGTTGTAGACTCTGCACCAGTCATCTACATCCTATAACAATTCCCTGCATTAGTATGCATAATTACATATGATACATGTTAGTAATCCATCCCCAAGTCATAGTTTGAATAGAAAGGGGATGGTTGCATTATTTTTCTTAAAGGAAACTGGTGTAGGGCACCAAGGCAAATGGATCATCAAGTCTAAATTACACAATAGTCTGAAGATATACATGCTAATATACACCATCATAATGATAAATAGGATTAGTAGATGCAATGTTCACCCCATGATCTTAGATACTATCCCAATCTAGTGGTTTTTACAAATTTCATAGAGACATACAAAGGTATCAAAGGGTCTCTTCAAATACATCATGAGATTTCCTATAATTTAATGGAACAATAGACAACCATGGTAGAGTTGTCATCATACTAATAGGAAAAAGCATCAACCTCCAATTTAGGTGTTATACCAAATTTGAAACTAATAAGCCGATAGGTGCTTGCAACTTGGTTTATATTTTGGTTTATATTTTATTTTTTACCTACTTAGGCTAGAATAAACAACCCTTGGATGAGAAGTCCATGGTTGTCAAAGAAAGACACCATTTTGTATGCTTAAGGCATTTTATGCAATTTATAAACAAAAGTTACTCATTAGGAAAATTCAGGATTTTTAATGTTTTTGGTCAAGAAATTGTAGGACTTAGTTGTTTTTAGTTGGTTTTAGGTATGTTGGAACCTTTTCCAAGTCGTAGAAATGGAATCAAGTGAAAAATGTAAAAATTGCACTTTTTGTGCAAAGTTGCATTGTTGAAAGTTGTAAAAGTTACTCAAATTTGCAACTTAGTGAGAAAAGGGTTATAACTATTAAAATATTGGTTATAACCATTAAAATACACATAGGAGATATATATATACTTCATTTTTGAGGTCTGGAGGGAATTAATATATGGATCGGAAGAAGTTGCAATGAATGAAATTCAATTTTCAAGTCATTTTTGTAGTTGTTTGCATGCTGCACAAAATGTACAAAATTTTAGACCAAATGTGATGGATTTTTGAGATAGAACTTTGAATCAGCTTTTTTTTTCTTCTAGTCTCATCATTCTACATGTTTTCTAACTCAAGTTATTGTATTTTTAGTGAAACTAGGATTTTAGGACAACATTTTGGTGCACACAGCAAAAATGGGCCTCTAACTGCAATTTTCTTTGTTGAAATTTCATGCCCACTTGGAAAATGGTATTTAATAGGGTCCTTTTTAAGATTCCAAGGTTTCAAGACTAGAGGATGTGTTTTGTGGTTTTTTCAATCAAGCCCTAGGTCAAGTACCATAAAGGATTTGACATCTTGTACCGTGTTGATTTGTGAATGGTAGGACTTTGGGAATTGGTGAAGGAATGAGCATTTGGAAATAAGTTATTTTAGTGTTTTTGAACCTTTTCCAAGTTTTAGAAGTGGAATCAAGTGAAAAATGTAAATAAAAACACTTTTTGTGCAAAGTTGCATTGTTGAAAGTTGTAAAAGTTGCTCAAATTTGCAACTTAGTGGGAAAAGAGTCATGGGATTGAACTGTCTGTTCTATTAGCTTTGGGTGGTTGGGTAAACCCTAGCCCCAAGCTCATTTTTTCCCATTGAGAACTTGAACATTCTTGGGCATACCAAACCAAAACATCCCTAAGGGTCACTAAATGCCATAGAGCAACGATCTTTGACAGGGCATATCTCAGAGCTCGTGTGAGGTATGGATACAATTCTAGGTCCTATACAACCATGTTGTGGAGACCTATAATAACCTCTCTCACTTTTTTGAGATCTTACTCCATTTTGATTTTGCGATGCCATCTTGGGTGATGCTAAAACTCATAGTGTTGGCCAATACAAAGTTGCCAACGGCCAAATCTCCCTCACCGTTCATCATGGGATCGAACTGCCTATTCTATTAGCTCTGAGTGGCTAGATAAACCCTAGACCCAAGCTCATCATATCACATTGAACCCTCAAATGTTCTCGAGCATGCCAAACTAAAACATCCCCAAGGGTCACTAAATGCCATAGGGCAGCAATCTTTGATAGGGCATATCTCAGAGCTTGTGTGAGGCATGGATGCAATTATAGGTCCTATAGGACTATGTTACAGAGACCTATAATGGCCTCTCTCACTTTTTAGAGATCTTACTCCATTTTGATTTTGTAATGCCATCTTGGGTGATGCTAAAACTCGTAGTGTTGGCCAGAACAAAGTTTCCAACTATCAAATCTCCCTCATTGTTTTTCGTGGGATTGAATTGTCTATTCCATTAGCTCTGGGTGGCTAGGTGAACCCTAGTCCCAATCTTGTCTTGTCCCATTGAGCACTTGAATGTTCTCGGGCACGCCGAACCGAAATGTCCCTAGGGGTCACTAAATTCCATAGAGTAGTGATCTTTGAAAAGGCATATCTCAGAGCTCATGTGAGATATGAATGTGATTCTATGTCCTATAGAATGTGTTGTGGAGACCTAAAATAACCTCTCTCACTTTTTGGAGATTTTACTCCATTTTAATTTTGCAACACCATCTCGAGTGATGTTGAAACTTGTAGTGTTGGCCAGTACAAAGTTTCCAATTTCCAAATCTCCCTCACCATTCATCATGGGATCAAATTATCAATTCCATTAGCTCCAGGTGATGGGTAAACCCTAGCCCCCATCTCATCCAATCTCATTGAGTTCTCAAACATTCTCGGGCATGCTAAACTGAAATGTCTGTAAGGGTCACTAAATGCCATAGGGCAGAGATCTTTGATGAGGCATATCTGGGAGCTCATGTAAGGTATGGATGTGATTCTATTTCCTATAGGACTATGTTGTGGAGACCTATAATAACCTCACTCTCTTTTTGGAGATCTTACTCTATTTTAATTTTTTGACACCATCTTTAGTGATGTTGAAACTCATAGTGTTGGCTAGTACAAAGTTTCCAACTGCCAAATCTCCCTCACCATTTATTGTGGGATCAAAATATCTATTCTATTAGCTCTAGGTGGTTGGGTAAACCCTAGCCCCAATATCATGCCATCTCGTCGAGCACTTGAACATTCTTAGGCATGCCAAACTGAAATGTCCCTAAGGGTCACTAAATGCCATAGGGCAGCGATCTTTGATAGCACATATCTCGAAGCTTGTGTGAGATATGGATGCAATTCTAGATCCTATAGGACCAAGTTGTGGAGACCTACAATAACTTCTCTCACTTTTTGGAGATCCTACTCCATTTTTATTTTGCGATGCCATCTCAGGTGATGCTGAAACTCATAGTGTTGGCTAGTACAAAGTTGCTAACTGCCAAATCTCCCTCATTGTTCATCGTGGGATCAAACTGTCTATTCTATTAGCTCTAGGTGATTAGGTAAAACCTAGCCTCAAGCTCCTCCCATCTTGTTGAGTGCTCAAACATTCTCAGGCATGCCAAACTAAAGCGTCCCTAAGGGTCACTAAATGCCATAGGGTAGTGATCTTTGATGAAGCATATCTTAGAGCTCGTGCAAGGTATGGATGCAATTCTAGGTCCTATAGGACCATGTTGTAGAGACGTACAATAACCTCTCTCACTTTTTAGATATCTTACTCCATTTTTATTTTGTAATGCCATCTTGGGTGATGCTAAAACTTGTAGTGTTGGCCAGTACAAAGTTGCCAACTGCCAAATCTCCCTTATTGTTCATCATGGGATCAAACTATCTATTCCCTTAGCTCTAGGTGGCTAGGTAAACACTAGCCCCAAGCTCATCCCATCTTGTTGAGTGCTCAAACATTCTCAGGCATGCTGAACTGAAATGTCCCTAAGAGTCACTAAATGGAATAGGACAACAATCTTTGACTATGGCAACTGGATATGTCATCTCATCCAATGATGGAGATTCATGATAGAAGGTAAAGGAGTGATCACACACATCATTTTGAACATGTCTTCTTTTATGGTAATAAGGTAATCCACAAATCTTTCTACTTCATCCCATGCCCTATTTTGATACTTCTTCAAGCTTGGGTTTTTCACATTTAATATTACCCTAACAACAAGGCTTGACAATTCCTACCAACAAGGCTTTGTAATTCATTTTTGTATTTGTGTTGTTTTACTCTAGTTTAAAATAATAAGGGAATTTATCACCTTGTTGTGATATCAACACTATACCAACTCCTATACTATTAGATGAACAGATACCATTGAAATCAATATCCTATAGGGAATCCTTATTATTAAGTTTAGATTCAACAACCTCTTCCCCTCCTAAAATAATGTAATTAGAAATTTAACACCTAGTGCATAGAATTTGGACTTGGGGATCTTCTGATGAAAGGAATGTATATAGACTTTCCATTTGGTTGGAGTGTCACATTCTCCTTACCCACTAGTATAGTATCTTGGGACCAATCCAATTTAAATTTTCCTCCTAGGTCCCTACAAAAACTCTTTCTCAACATGTCATTCTAACTAGGATATTAGGAACCAAAATAGTTATCTTTAGTGTGTTGCTTGGATGAGTGGCTAATGCAAATTGAGACATTTTTATTTGTTATACTAGAGGGGCCTTCTTATAATCCATAAAAGACCATTTACCAAAGATTTTAGTTAGGCGGGATGGGGTGGATCTAAGGATTTCAAAACATACAAGGCATTGTGTTGTTAGAGGCCCTAGAGTCAATTATACAATTATTGATCTTATGGTTGTGTATGAACATAGAAATATAGAATGGTTTGAGATTCATATTTATTGAGACATATTTTTCATATGAACCAACTTTAGCCTCAAATTTAATAATGGAGGAATGAATTGCATAATTTTGACCGATTTCTAAAGATAAAACATTAGTTAATTATTTATCAACAACTTTAGGCACAAATTGATGACCTATGGAATATTCAATCAACTTATCCAATTTCTTAGGGTTCAATCTAAGGTACTCATAGGGGGGATTTTTTTAACTTTTGGATGACTTACAAAAGTATGGATTTTTTTAGCAAATGAGATTTTGGAGTCATTGAACTTTGAAAATGTGAACCAAAGGTTTGACAAAAATGATGTTTACCTTTGTTCAGCTACTTTAGGTACAATGTATTGCTCTGAGTCTTAAGGATCTATCGACTTCTTGTTGGAATAGTGCATGAAGGATATTTTGGAATTACTAGGATATTGCCCTATTTTTTTACATCAAATTTATTTTCAAGGTGACGATTTACAGAGTCAATAGACATTTAAGGATTTCCTACATTTTCAACCATCTCTTGATAGGAATTACCATTGAACTTGGGCAAGATTTCCTTAGCTCCTTTGGGTAGGTTGTATAGATTAGCACTTAAGAGGGAAAAAAATCCCCATGGTTGAGCCATTGCAGCAATTAGAGTTGAGATAGTGACTTTAGGGGAAAGATTTGTCCCATGTAAAGTTTAAGTTTTCCAAATAGTAGGATGGGAGTTGACTGGGTTTTCTTCAAAGGAGATGAAGGTCTACATTTTGATTTTCTCCTAGACCTTGTAAGGTTTGGTGAGAAGTTAAGGTCTTGTAATTATTGAAATATAAAATTAGGGATACCTTTCCTTTTTTGAGATCTATTGTATTGTCTAGAGATTATAAACTCCAATTTTCCCAACAATGGTTCACAGACAGATATTTGGGATTCTTGGTTTCTAGAGGTTATTTGGTTTTGTCTTTTCCTTCGTTATTTTAGTTTTCTAAGAATATCATATATCTTCTTCCTCCCTGATAACTCTAGTAGCTCTATTCTAATCTCCTCGAGTTCTCCTAGACTACCAAGAAAGAATATTTAACTAACTAAGAATATCTTCTTTCTTTTCGTGAAAACCAATATTTGGTTCCAACATAGGTATAATATTTTCATGTACTTTGTAAAGAAGCTTTGAAAAAGCCTTAAAACCTATCTCTAACATGAGGAGAAACCTATTTATTCTTGGAGGAACCATAATCAAGGGATGAAAACTCATTTCTTGTATGAAACCATACTATTGGAATTTATGCACCAGACTATGACTATTTTAGCATAGATTTTACTGGTTTTTAATCTTTTTTGGAGGAAAATCACATGGATATTATCATTTTGTTGCATGTTTTAGTTGTCTTTTTTTTTTCTTCCATTTTCCATGCATTAGTTATAGTTTGTGACCAATTTTTGAAAGGTTTTGTAAATTTCTTCAAAGATACCTATCTGTTGCCAGTTTTGGAGTGGTATATCATGAAAGGGCTATAAGTCTTGTCTCCACTATGGAAATTCCATAGTCTTCTAGATTTCAAGGCTATAGACCATAATGTATTATATTATGTAAGCAAGGGCCTGAAAGTGAGTACAAAGAATTCTTTGACCAAGCCCTAAGCAAGCTAGGCAATGCCCGGCTAAGGACTATTAGCAAAGAAAGAGCTCTCAAGAGAAAAGCTTGAAGAATGAAGAATTCCCCTTATGATGGATTGAAGAGGGGTATGAGGAGGTTCTAACTTGTGGAGGAGGAGTCTTGATGAAGTGTGTAAGGTGTCCTAAAAGTGGGGACAATAGGCAGCCAAGAAAACCCTACCAAACCCTCAATTTTGTTATTTTTGTTGTACAACTTGTATGCACCCTGAGACCCTAAAAATCCTTGAGCATGGGTCCTATGTATCAATTATTATTTAGGCTAGAGGTTTTGAAACTCTAATACAAATGAGCTATTGACCCTAGAAATCTGGGTGGAGACCTAATTAGGGGCTCTCCTCATAGCCCTTTTGTGAAGAAATCTTGAAATTGGGTACAAACCCATTGTTGTTATCCATTACAACATAATACAAGTGTTCCAATAACACCTTAGGACATTATGGAAACCTTGGTTAGATTGGGGAGTGCTATGGTACCCTAGTAGACCTATAAAACCTTTGGAGGGATACTATTCCTAGAAGAGTAAGGGAGTGATGTTGCAAGTTTGGATTAGTTAACCTAGTGAGGAGGTTGGGAAAAGTCAAGGGATGTTCTAAGTAGCAAGAGATCCTATAGACCACATAGATGTAGAGAAATCACCAAGATCCACATATAATATACAAGGTTGCATGAGGACAGGGGTACTTGGGGTACTACAAGTACGGGTACGGGTACAACTATTTTTTATAATAGGGGATGGGGGTACTTGGGTATGTTAAAATTTATTTTTAATTATACTTTTATATTTATAGAAAACCTAAATTTATGAGTCATGACAATGATTTTTCAAATCAAGAACAATGATAAAGTTTGCAAATGTAATGTATTGTTTTCAATTTCATATTTGTTATATGTTTGTAATAATAATTTATGATAAATGTTTAGATGCATATAGAAGGTAGGCTTTAAAAATGAACAAGAAGATCATAAATCATATGACAATGAAATATTGCAAATGATAAATTTATGACTTTAATGCTGATAAACTTTATTTTTTATCAATATTGTATCAAAGTTTCAAACAAATTAGGTATTGAATTAAGCTTGATAAAAAAATAATAGAGAAGGAAAACTTTAAACATGAACAAGATCATAAATCATATGATGATGACATATTGGAAATGATAAACTTACGCTTGAATAGTGATAAAGTTTATTGTTAATCAATATTCTATCAAAGTTTCAAACTGATTAGGTATTGAATTAAGCTTGATAAACAACAAGTTGATACACAAACAAAAAATTGAAAAAAATAATTCAAAATATCAATCAAGATCCTTAGCTATGATGCTCTCCATCGAGTGCCTGGTACTTGGGATATGTGTACCTAGTACTTTAGTGAGTGGGTATGAGTACCAGGGGTGTGGGTACAAGTACTCATGTAACCTCATAATATATTATGATAACCAATAATGGCATAAATTAACAAACACATAATATATTATGATAACCAATAATATCGTACATGAAAAAACATATCATTTATTAACAAATAATTTCATAAGTCTAATAATGTCATGCATCAAATAAATGTCATACATAAAATATAAAATGTCATATATACATCAAATGTATATCAAATATGTCCATGACATAAAATCCAACATATATGTCTGCTGATGCCTATACATGTGTGTCTATCAACTATATCTTCTCCTTCCCACAAGGGGAAGCAAACAAATCTCTAGAGGTCTTTGGTTATTGTGTGGAGGGAGATGATGGGGATGATGGGGTCTTCCTCACACACTCGCTCATCCTCTTGTTGAGGCTCTTCTCTAACTCAAGTTGATACAAAAAAAAGTAGATATGAATCAATAATTATTATATATTGAAATAAAATATATGTAGACACAAAATTAATTATTTTCTTACCACCATCAAATAGTCTCTCTGCAAGTCCACCTTAAAGGTTCGTGGATAATCAGGTGTAACAAGACACTACAACAATTCAATCAATATAATCACTTATAAATAACATTAGAAATTTTGATACTAACTATTATAAACAACAACTAAAACCAAGAAAATTATTTCATACCTTAGTCAACGGCTCTGAACTAGCCATAGTTGTAGCCACTTAATGATCGATGGACTGCTGAAGATGAGGAGGAGCCTCAAATGTCAAGAGTTTCATGTCATACAAAACACACAATACATGTAACATGAAACATGAAACAAATATAATCAAATGAATTAAATTAACATGAAAAAAATGTACCTCTACAAAGCTTGTATCACCTCTAGGCTTTGAGTCCATAGTGAATGTCAATGGTCCTATAAAGAATTGATGCACATGCATAATTTTTTTTTTCAATCCTTCATATGATTACTTAATAAATATATGTATTAATTTAAATGATTAAATCTATACATACCTCTGGACTCATCAATGGAATGAAAAATGGGGATGAGGAATCGCTATTAGGCCTGCCAACACTCTGACCTTGAATTTTGAACAATGTCAATACATGCTAATTAATTAGTCATTCACTATACATAAGAAATGTGATCAAATTAGTTTATTATAATTTTAATTTACCTATGTGTCAATGCCAAATGTCTCATTTAGGAACTGATTAGTGACTAGCCCATCATCCACACCATCTCTAGCATGACTGCCAAATGTGCATAAGGATCCACATGATGTGCACATGTGACCATGATGCACAAAAAGATCCTCCTCAAATAATGGACTCATGTAATGAATGAGGCTCTACATCTAAGCATTAATAGTCCCTAGACTACTGGTCTTTACATGTTCCTTCACAATTGAAGGAATAGTCACATGCTCACCTCGTGGCTTGACCATAGGTGCCCTAACTACATTAGGGTCATGACATGCCCCTGGCCTCTAGAATGATGACCCCCACCTCTACCTTGAGATTCTAATATATCAAAATAATTGGAGATCTCCCCAAGGACAAATTCACAATATAATTTCCTTAAGAAATACATTGGGACCTTGTGATTATTGTAGGGAGGAGCATAAAAAACCATCCACCATCTATCCCAAAAATTATTTCTAATACCATCATGTATGAACCAATGGATGGGGAACCATTTAGTTGTCTCTCTAACAATATTTTGTTCACCAAGCTTTCTAAACAATGTACAAATGCTACCTTTTGGTATATCTTTTTTTTTAACATCTTGATATAATAATTTGTTTGCATAATATCTTTTTTGTTCATCCCTCTTAACCTACCAAATATCCAACTGACCACTAATAGAAGCTACGTAGATCATAATGGACTTGAGGGAGGATGCCAATTGAGCTCTCATTGGATTGGTTTGTCCACATGCTTTCAACCTACCAATCAATGCTTCTAATTTATTTTTGCCTCTTTCTATTTCATATATTATGTTTTTTTTTTGTGCCAGGAGGAGGTCTTCCAATTGGTGTAGGTTGTGGAATTTCTTGTTCTTATTGTGGAGGGTTTTTATTCTCATCTTGTTGGGGGTTTTGGTTTGGGTCTTGTTGGGGGTTTTGGTTTTGATGTTGTTGGGGATTTGCTAATTTATCATTCACATTTCCTGATAAGAAACCAATTGCAATCTAAATAAATAAAAAAATTTAAAGTAAAATTTAAAAAAATCTACAAAACAATTCAAAAACATATAAAATAATGCAAAAAGAAGGCTAGACAACATATGACATGATCGCAATCTCAAACTTCTTCGACGAGGAGACATAGTGATGAGGCAGGTGGCAAAAATCTTCAATTTGTTGAATTCACATACATGCTATGAGGAGAGGAAGTTACAAAATGATGAAAAAATGAATGGGTTGTAGGTTTGCAGCCCATTTATAATATTTTGGGGTCTTAAAAAGCACGTATGTGATATAGCACATGCGCGCTATAGCATGTACATGCTATTCAAAGTTAGAAAAAAAATGGGTGTCATCTTTTTGGCACCACAACTTAGTGCACTTATCCCCTTCAACCCAATAAGCATTATCGCATTTGAGATCATTGGTTAGTATAATACAACCTTTTCCCTTTGCATAACATGGTTCATCATTTCGAAATCTGACATTTCCACCATCATAGTGTTCCAAGTGCTCAAATTTAGACTTATCACTAGTAATGTGGTGAGAACAACCACTATCAATGATACATGTATCATTCTTACTAACATATGAGATAAGGACCATGTTATCATTCTCATCATCTAATTCATCTTTAACAAAAATGTATACCATTTCATCTTCTTCTCTACTATCTAAATCTTTAGCAAGGTAAAATGATTCATTACCTTTTTCCTTTTATCTTTTGAAATCCTTCTTGCCTTTGTGCTTGTCACATTTCTTTTGTTCTTTGCCTTCTCTGTTTGGACACCTTGTAGAAATGTTACCAAATTCTTCACAAGAAAATAAAATCAAAGGAATTTTAACTTTGTACTTTCCTTTTCCCTAGAGAAATATTCTTGCGAGTAATGCTTTAATGACTTCAAGATAATCATCAAAACTATCTTCATCTTCACTGTCAGACTTCTTGCTTCTAGACGTTATATCTTTCTTCTTGAGTGATAGTTTGGCTTGGAATGTGGATTCAAGGCTACTAGAGTTAGGAACATAATTATCATAAATATCTAACTCAAATGCAGTTAACCTTCCCACTAGTGCATCCAACATTATATCATTCTTAGGATAACATCTCATTTCTTGACTAGCAGACACTCTAATTGCATAAACTAGAAGAAGGGTTTTGAGTACATTTCTTACCACTATTACATCATCAATTTTCCCACCTAAGAATCTGATTGCACACATATTGGATTTTATTCTTTCACTATAATGTGCAATGTTCTCATCTTCTCTCATCTTCATTTGAACAAATTGACCTCTAAGACTTTCTTCCTTAGCTCTCCTCACATTATTATCATCTCAATAGATAGATTTCAATTTGATCCACATCTCATAAGTAGTATCATAATCATTTACCTCATCAAATTTAGCATAGTTGAGAGTTGAAGCAATATCAATCATAATAATATTATGATTCTTCTTTTCTGTAATTTCTTCAATAGTCATAGTTCTAGTAGGTACCACATACTTGATGTCTAGGTACTTTAGGCCTGATTCTCAAATGGTTGTCAACTATAGTCTCATGAGTTCCTATCATTCCTTTAAGCTATCTATGTTCATCTTAGGGATATCCCTTCTATAAGACATCTTGATCTTTATCTTAGGTCCTTGAAACCTTCTCTACAAGTACCAAAAGCTTTGATACCAATTGCTAAAAATGTAAGAAGAGCAACTGAGAGGGGAGGGGTAAATAAGTTACCACAAAAAAAAATCTTAGATCCCTTTAGATGTTAGTACAAAAAAAAATCAAACTTTTCTATATATATATATATATATATATATATATATATATATATATATATATATTGTTGTAACTTAGTTATCACTAAAACACTTGGTTAAAATAAGAACTCAATTTACACTAAAAATCATTGTCACTCGGTTAATACATAATATATGTACTTTTACTAATTAACACTGAATATGAAGATCTTATGATATTAACTATGATTAACTTTAATTAACTTAGTTGTAGAATCATAAAGAAAATAACATGAACACAAGAGACACCTGGATTTAACATGGAAATCCAATTTGGGAAATACTACCAATTATAACTAGTTACTATTTTTTACTCTTCTAAAGTGATCCCTATTAGGATTTGACCCTATTAAAGGTCACAAAACACACTGTTAGGTGTGACCATGTTAAAGGATTTAGTTCCCCTTTTTAGGAGTGACATTGTTAGAGATCTTTAGACACTTCAATCTAGAAATGTCACCTTGTTAGAGGATTTGGAAAATATTTAGTAAGCTAAATCTATTAAGAGATTTGATTCACTGACAGAGTTATTAGAGAGTAATAATGATATGACCTGATTGCTAATTCAAATTGTATTTGTTGATTTCAGATCTCTAGTCTAACTTGAGTACTTGATCCTTCTTGATCTGAATGTTCTTTGTAGCTTAGTCAATTTTCTTCCTTGATTTATCTTTCCAATCCCATGCTTGTTCTTCTCATGCTCACAATTCATTTATCAACTCGAACTTATACTTATATGTTTTGCTTTGTCAAGTTGGCTTGAATATAATTTCAAATAAATGAAATTCATCCCATCCGTCAGCTAGAACTAACCAACAAAATTGATACTTGGAAATGTAATTTTGGCCTAAGGAATGGAATTGCATTATTAATTAAAATTACTTTGAAATGTAGAAATGATATCCTATATGTTAAAACTTAGCTAGAAATTTTTGGTAATAATTTATTATTAAGTGTTTACATGTTTCATCTTTAATACCAACTAGATAGAACAATTTGAAGGGTATATAATGAGAAAATTTTAATGATGTGAAGTGTTGTGTGTGTATGCATATATTATATAAAATTTATGTATGGTTTTGTGATGGTATTTTAATTTTTATATGTGATCAACTGATGCATGGAAAAAATGAGATGTGAGATGTACAAAGTACTAATTAGATATAGCATATATTAGTTCAATCATTTTGGTATTGTATCTACTACTTGTTGTATAGATGTATATTGAATTGTAAGAGAAGTGAGATCTATTGTAATAAAAATCCTAATAGAGTTGAGACCTCTAAAAAGATGCAGTCCTATAAGAGGACTAATATACTAAAACATTGTAAAAAATTCCTAACAAGAAACTTTTAGATTAGTTCATTGTTATGGATATTGTCCCTACTGGGGTTTTCTCTTGGCCAAGGTTTCCTTGAAAAAAATCATGGTTTTATGAGTTTATTATTGTCTTGTAGATTACTTTTTAGATTATTCCTTTGTGATTACATATTTTTAAGTTTGGAAATTATTTGTTAGTGTAAAAGTGCTACAATATTGATTCACCCCCTCCCTCCTATATCATCTATTTTTAACAATCGATATCATATCCTAGTTACTCAAAAGAAGTTTAAACAGTTGAGTAAGATACCAATGGATATGGATGATTTGCAAAGGAATTATAAAGTATCACTCAAAGATTTGGATCAAGAAAATGGAGAAAGAGAAAGGCTGAAGATTAAACTCAAGGATTCACATGATTACATTAAGAGGCTCAAGGATCAAATTGATGTTTCAAGGAAAAGAATAAAAGAACTAGCCAACAAGGTCAAGAAATCAAACATAGTAGTAAAACTCAAGAAGGAAAATCAAACACTCAAATATGAACTTGAGGTCACACCAGTTCAATTTTTCAATGTAATAGATGCAAGAAAATGTAAGAAAGATAAATTTGTAGTTGTATGTTATGGAAAATAGAATGCAAAGTATATGAAATTGAAATTAATGATCCAAAAAGATAATTAGATAAAAAGTATATAGGAAAATATCATGAAAGACCTTAAAATAACCAATCAAATTATAAAACCTTACTGTCAAATAACTCCTTTATTGAGTAGATTTGGCCCAAAGATGGAATGTGTGCTCAATGATGTTTCTTCAAGCTTCAAATAAAAATTCAATAATAGCTAACCAATGGAAATTTAGGTATAGTAATGGTTATTTATTAGCTTTTGGTTCTCA
The DNA here is from genome assembly GCA_028749045.1 of Cupressus sempervirens. Taxonomy (NCBI): domain Eukaryota; kingdom Viridiplantae; phylum Streptophyta; class Pinopsida; order Cupressales; family Cupressaceae; genus Cupressus; species Cupressus sempervirens. The sequence continues at coordinate 656,335,488 of CM053792.1, read as the reverse complement.
AAAAAAAATAATAACTTTACTCAAAAGGTGGATGAAGGGTTCAATTTATAGGCCAATGATAAGAGAAATGGATGACCAAGATGCAAAATAGAGAGATTGTGAGGGAGGGCTAGGACGTAAGGAGAGATGAGCACATGGATTTTTGTTTCTCAAATCGATATCCTCATGAAAAGTGTCACAAGGAGAATTAGTGTGAGAATATAGGAATTTTAAGGGTAGTTAAGTGAGAGAGGTGTGAGATGGAGTTTAGTGGACTTAGGTGGGAGTAGGGGAAGTGATAGGAGAGGGGACTTAGGTTAGAGTCAAAATGTCTTAATCCATGCCAAAAATTATGCAAGTGACTTCAAATAGATGATTATACTTAGATAAGGGTGTGATGAGGCTGGGACAAGAGCCTAATGTGGTCTAGATAAGAGGTGTTGTGGTTCTCAAGTGGATATGTTAGAGAAATGCAAATGGATGGATTAATTAAGTCAATTCAATTATTTAGTTAAAAATACTAATTATTAGTGTATATGATAGATTAGGCTAAATAACTAGATTAAGCATTAGTTAAGATTTGAGCAATTTAATCAGTTGAATTAATTAATTAACTAGCAAGAATTTTAGAATTATATTAAATAGTTTGTGCAGTTATTTAATTTAATAGAGGAATAAGGATTTAATTAATAAATCACAGTATTGTTAAAAATTTGATCATTGATTGGACTATAATTAATTAATTAAATTAATTAACTATTGGATAACATCAATTAATTAAATTTTTAATCAATAATTCCTTAGAAGATGACTAAATATTATTACTTAATTGTTTGATCAAATTTAGGTGTCTATACTTTTTTCCCCTCTTCATCATAGTGTGGGACAACACTATTTGTAAGTTTTGAAGATAGATGAAGAGACATATATTTTAAAAGAAACAAGTTTAGCTCAGTCTTGAAAAGAATGGAGAGAAACATGATTGTGTGATGCTCCCTCAAGAAGGCCAATGGATACAAGGTAGATTATATGCACTTGTATCAAGTGTTAAATAGTCTAAAGGTCTTATATTTTAATTTAAAATGGGTTCATATAAGTTGCACCATAAAAGGTGCCCTCAAGAAGCCACTGGGGAGAGAAAATGAGGTCCGATGACATCTCAAAAATTATAAAACCTTGGTGTTAATCTTAGATTGGTTTTGACATATGAGTGACTACACATTTAGTCATATTTATAAAGTGCATGTAGAGTAAGTGGTGTATGTCAAGCATAAGTTGTCAGATAATGCAAGTCAAGAAATATATGCAATATGTATCGAGCACTAGTATGTGTCGCATAAATAGTTAGTGCCAAGTCACTCTAGTGCCAAGAAGGTTAGTATATGCTGAGTGATTTAGATGCCAAGTGAATAGCAAATGTCAAGTCATTCAGAGGAAAAGTTACAACATTGAAGATCTAGTGGATACTGAGCATCAAAGGCTTCAAGTGCTAAGTAAACAATTTTGGACATAACTATTTGTAATGGCACAAACTCCTATGTAAACCATTTCTAGGTTGACTTAAGCATTGTTTTGTGATTCTAGATGATAATAATGATTCTATATTGAGAATCTCTATGTATTATATGCAACCAATTAGGGTGAGGGATGTTCTAACTAGAAAAATGGGTGAATCACAATCCTTGATTCTTACCTAACCCTAAGTCACCTAGGTCTTCTTAAGGAAGGAAAACCCCAAAGAGTTTAAGGAGCAAAGAGAGAAATTTAAATGTACAGATAGAGTATTCATGGTGACTAAGGAGTTGTGAATTGATTTATGAATTATAAAATTAGTTAGAGAGAGCAGAGGAAAGCAGAGAGAATAGAAGTGATACATCTAATTAGAGAGGATCAAGTACACATTAGGAAAGAGGTGATCTATTATCTATAAAAGAAGCACTAACTGAAGGATCAAGGTTGAGACATTCTAATAGGTGAATTAGTAAAATCTCTTAACAGAGTAGGCTTAAGAAGTTTCAAGTTCTAGAAAACTTGTGTATATATCTCTTAGTTGAGTGCTTACTTCATTGTAAGTTAAAGTCCTTTAACTAGGCACACTTCTAATAGGGTGTTGAAATCCTTTAATAGGGTAAGATCTAAAAATCTCTATAAGCCTTTAATAGGGTAGACCTTTCATAGGTTAGGTCATAGTTTATGATCAAATATTGTAACCTTCATTGGATACACTTTACAACTACAGTAGTGAATATTTTTGGGTGTCATCTCCACCCTAGTTTTAGCTTCTCATTGGTGGGTTTTTGGGTAGAAAAATATCTTGTTTCATATATATGTTGAATGTTTATTATTTTCATGCTATAGATGAACATGCTTAGTTTTGTATTTTAGTTTAAATGCAAATTGCAAGATGGATGTCTGGTGAATGATTTAATGGATAAAGCTTTGAAGGAATAATTCAACACCCCCTCCCCACCTAGAGTTTACTTTCCCTATTATATTTCCAAAAATTCATATTAGAGCCTTGTTCTCTAAAAAGGAAAGCTTTTAGCTTTGAGGAAAGATCTCAAAGATGGAATTCTACAAGTTCACAAAAGTCATTGAGAACAAAAATATTGAAATCTAGCTTTCGCTACAACAGATGAATTAACGATTGTGATTCACCCATTTTTCAATTTAGAACATCCCTCAACCTAATTGGTTGCATGTACTACATAGGGATTTTTAATATAGATTCATTATTATCATCTACAATAGCATAACAATCCTTAAGTCAACCCAAAAATGGTTTACATAGGAGTTTGTTCCATTACAAATAGTTATGTCCAAAATTGTTTACTCAGCACTTGAAGCCTTTGATGCTTGGTATCCACTAGATCTTCAATGTTGTAACTTGTCCTCTAAAATGACTACCTTGTATCCATTGGCCTTCTTGAGGGAGCATCACACAATTTTGTTTCTCTCCTTTCTTTTCAAGACTAAGCTAAACTTATTTCTTTAAAAATATATGTCTCTTCATCTATCTTCAAAACTTAAAAATAGTCTTGTCTCGACACTATGATGAAGAGGGGAAAAATATAGACACCTAAATTTGATCAGATAATAAAAGGACTTTAACTTACAATGAAGTAAGCACTCGATTAAGAGATTTATACACAAGTCTACTAAAAATTGAAACCTATTAAGGCTACTCTGTTAAGAGATTTTACTAATTCACCCATTAGAATGTCTCAACCTTGATCCTTTGATTAGCACTTCTTTTATAGATAATAGATCACCTCTTTCTTGATCTATACTTGATGCTCTCTTATCAGATGTATCACTTCTATCCACTCTACTTTCCTCTATTCTCTCTGACTAATTTTGTAATTCATATATCAATTCACAACTCCTTAGTCACCATGAATGCTCTATCTATGCATGTAAGCTTCTCTCTTTGCTCCTTAAACTCTTTAGGGTTTGCCTTCCTTAAGAAGACCTAGGTGACTTAGGGTTAGGTAAGAATCAATGATTTTGATTCATCCATTTTTCTAGTTAGAACATCCCTCAACCTGATTGGTTGCATGTACTACATAGGAATTCTCAATATAGATTCATTATTATCATCTAGAATCACAAAAAAATCCTTAATTCAACCAAAAAATGGTTTACGTAGGAGTTTGTGCCATTACAAATAGTTATGTCCAAAATTTTTTACTCAGCACTTGAAGCCTTTCATGCTCGATATCCACTATATCTTCAATGTTGTAATTTGTCCTTTGAATGACTTGACAACTGCTATTTACTTAACATCTAAATCACTTGGCATATACTAACCTTCTTGGCACTTGAGTGACTTGGCACTAACTATCTACTCGACACATATTGGTGCTTGATACATACTGCATATATTGCTTGACTTGCATTATCTGACAACTTATGCTAAACATACACTACTTACTCTACATGCACTTTATGAATATGACTAAGTGTGTACTCATTCATATCTCAAAACCAATCTGAGATTAACAATAGGTTTTTATACTTTTTGAGATGTCATCGGGCCTCATTTTCTCTGCCCACCAACTTCTTGAGGGTGCCATTTATGGTGCAACTTATATGCACCCATTTTAAGTGAAAATATAAGACCTTTAGACTATTTAACACTTGATATAGGTGCATTTAAGATACCTCATATCCATTGGCCTTCTTGAGGGGGCATCACACAATCCTGTTTCTCTCCTTTCTTTTCAAGACTAAGCTAAACTTGTTTCTTTAAAAACGTATGTCTCTTCATCTATCTTCAAAACTTACAAATAGTGTTGTCCCAACACTGTGATGAAGAGGGAAAAAATGTAGAAACCTAAATTTGATCAGATAATTAAGTAATAATATTTAGTCATCTTCTAAGGAATTATCAATTAAAAATTTAATTAACCTTTGTGAAACTTATATGCACCCATTTTAAATGAAAATATAATACCTTTAGACTATTTAACACTTGGTATAGGTGCATATAAGCTACACCATATCCATTGGCTTTCTTGAAGGGGCATCACACAATCTTGTTTCTCTCCTTTCTTTTCAAGACTGAGCTAAACTTGTTTCTTTAAAACTATGTCTCTTCATCTATCTTCAAAACTTAAAAATAGTGTTGTCCCAACAATATGATGAAGAGGGGAAAAATGTAGACACCTAAATTTCACCAGACAATTAAAGGACTTTAACTTACATTGAAGTAAGCACTCGATTAAGAGATTTATACACAAGTCTACTAGAACTTGAAACCTGTTAAGGCTACTCTATTAAGAGATTTTATTGATTCACCTAGTAGAATGTCTCAACCTTGATCCTTTGGTTAGCACTTGTTTTATAGATAACAGATCACCTCTTTCCTAATGTGTACTTGATCCTCTCTGATTAGAGGTATCACTTCTATCCTCTCTACTTTCCTCTGTTCTCTATAACTAATTTTGCAATTCATATATCAATTCAAAACTCCTTAGTCACCATGAATGCTATGTTTTTGCATATAAACTTCTCTCTCTACTCCTTGAACTCTTTAGGGTTTTCCTTCCTTAAGAAGACCTAGGTGAGTTAGGGTTAGGCAAGAATCAACAATTGTGATTCACTCATTTTTCCAATTAGAACATCCATCAACCTAATTAGTTGCATGTACTGCATAGGGATTCTCAATATAGATTGATTATTATTATCATCTAGAATCACAAAACAATCCTTAAGTCAACCCAAAAATGGTTTACATAGGAGTTTGTGCCATTAAAAATAGTTATGAAGAAGTTGATGGGGAGAGAAAATGAGGCCTGGTGACATCTCAAAAAGTCTAAAAACTTGGTGTTAATCTCATATTGGTTTTCACATAGGAGTGACTACACACTTGGTCATATTCATAAAGTGCATGCAAAGTAAGTAGTGTATGTCGAGCATAAGTTGTCAGATAATGCAAGCCAAACAATATATGAAATATGTATCAAGCATGAGTATGTTTTGAGTAGATAGTTAGTGCCAAGTCACTCCACTACTGAGAAGGTTAGTAAATGTTGAGTGATTTAGATGTCAAGTGAATAGTAGATGTCAAGTAATTTAGAGGACAAATTACAACATTGAAGATCTAGTGGATATCAAGCATCAATGGCTTCAAGTGTTGAGTAAATTTTTTTGGACATAACAATTTTTAATGGCACAAACTCCTATATAAACCATTTTTTAGTTGACTTAAAGATTTTTTTATGATTCTAAATGATAATAATATTACAATGAAGGTTACAATGTTTTATCATAAACTATGATCTAACCTATGAATGGACTACCCTATTAAAAGCTTTAAAAAAAAATTAGATCTTACCTTGTTAAAGGATTTCAACACCCTATTAGAAGTGTGTTTGGTTAAAGGACTTTAACTTACAATGAAGAAAGCACTCGGTTAAGATATTGTTTACTCAACACTTGAAGCCTTTGATGCTCAGTATCCACTAGATCTTCAATGTTGTAACTTGTCCTCTGAATGACTTGAAATATGCTATTCACTCAACATATACTAACCTTCTTAGCACTAGAGTGACTTGGCACTAACTATTTTCTTGACACATACTCGTGCTTGATGCATACTACATATATTTCTTGTCTTGCATTATCTAACAACTTATACTCGACATTCATTACTTACTTGGTATAGACTTTATGAATATGACTAACTGTGTAGTCACTCATATGTTAAAACCAATCTAAGATTAACACTAGGTTTTTATACTTTTTGAGATGTCACTAGGCCTCATTTTCTCTCCCCACCAGCTTCTTGAGGGAACTATTTATGATGAAACTTATATGCACCCATTTTAAATGAAAATATAAGACCTTTACACTATTTAACACCTAATAAAGGTGCATATAAAATACCTCATATCCATTGGCCTTCTTGAGGGAGCATCACACAATCCTGTTTCTCTCCTTTCTTTTAAAGACTGAGCATGTCTCTTCATCTATCTTCAAAACTTACAAATAGTGTTATCCCGACACTATGATGAAGAGGGGAAAAATTTAGACACCTAAATTTGATTAGATAATTAATTAATAATATTTAGTCATCTTCTAAGGAATTATTAATTAAAAATTAATGTATAGGTTAGATTAGGCTAAACCACTAGATTAAGCATTAGTTAAGGTTTGAGAAATTTAATCTATTGAATTAATTAATTAAATAGCAAGAATTTCAGAATTATATTAAATACTTTGTGAAGTTATTTAATTTAATAAAGGAATAAGGATTTAATTATTAAATCACACTATTGTTCAAAATTTGATCATTATTTTGACTATATTCAATTAGTTAAATTAATTAACTATTAGATAGCATCAATTAATTAAATTCTTAATTAATAATTCCTTAGAAGATGACTAAATATTATTACTTAATTATCTGATCAAATTTAGGTGTCTACATTTTTCTCCTCTTCATCATAATGTTGGGACAACACTATATGTAAGATTTGAAAATAGGTGAAGAGACATAATTTTTTAAAGAAACAAGTTTAGCTTAGTCTTGAAAAGAAAGGAGAGAAATAGGATTGTGTGATGCCCCCTCAAGAAGGCCAATGGATATGAGGTAGCTTACATGCACTTGTATCAAGTGTTAAATAGTCTAAATGTCTTATATTTTCATTTAAAATTGGTCCATATAAGTTGTACCATAAATGATGCCCTCAAGAAGTCGGTGGGGAGAGAAAATGAGGCCCATTTACATCTCAAAAAGTATAAAAACCTAGTGTTAATCTTAGATTAGTTTTGACATATGAGTGACTAGACACTTAGTCATATTCATAAAGTGCATGTGGGGTAAGTAGTGTATGTCGAGCATAAGTTGTCAAATAATGCAAGTCGAGTAATATATGTAGCATGTATTGAGCACCAGTATGTGTCAAGAATATAGTTAGTGCCAAGTCACTCTAGTGCTAAGAAGGTTAGTATATGATGAATGATTTAGATGTCGAGTGAATACCAAATGTCAAGTCATTCAGAGGACAAGTTACAACATTGAAGATCTAGTGGATACCAAGCATCAAAAGCTTCAAGTGCTAAGTAAACAATTTTGGACATAACTATTTGTAATGGTACAAACTCCTATGTAAAACATTTTTTGGTTAACTTAAGGATTGTTTTGCAATTCTAGATGATAATAATGAATCTATATTGATAATCCCTATGCAATACATGCAACCAATTAGGTTGAGGGATGTTCTAACTGGAAAAAATGGTGAATCACAGTTGTTGATTCTTACCTAACCCTAAGTCACCTAGGTCTTTTTAAGGAAGGCAAACCCTAAAGAGTTTAAGGAGCAAAGAGAGAAGTTTACATGCATAGACAGAGCATTCATGGTGACTAAGGAGTTGTGAATTGATATATGAATTGAAAAATGAATTAGAGACAATAGACGAAAGTAGAGAGGATAGAAGTGTTACATATGATCAAAGAAGATCAAGTACACATTAGGAAAGAGGTGATCTATTATCGATAAAAGAAGTGCTAGCCAAAGGATCAAAGTTATGACATTCTAATAGGTGAATCAATAAAATGTTTTAACAAACCAGCCTTAACAAGTTTCAAGTTCTAGTAGACTTGTGTATAAATCTCTTAACCGAGTGCTTACTTCATTGTAAGTTAAATTCCTTTAACCAAGCACACTTCTAATAGGTTGTTGAAATCCTTTAACAGGGTAAGATCTAACAATCTTTTTAAGCCTTTAATAGGGCAGACCTTTCATAGCTTAGATCATATTTTATGATCAAATATTGCAACCTTCACTAGATACACTTTACAACTATAGTAGTGAATATTTTTGGGTGTCATCTCCACCCTAGTTTTAGCTTCTCATTGGAGAGTTTTTGGGTAACCAAATATCTTGTGTCATATACATGTTGAATGTTTATTATTTTCATGTTATGGATGAACATGCTTAGTTTTGTATTTCAATGTAAATGCAAATTGTGAGATGGATGTGTGGTGAATGATTTAATGGATAAAGCTTTGAAGTAATGATTCAACCCCCACCCCCTGCTGCCCCCCAAGAGTTTAATTTCCGTATTATATTTCCAACAATATGTATGAGAGCCTTGCTCTCTAAAAAGAAAAGTTATTCAACTTTGAGGAAAGATCTTGAAGATGGAAGTCTGCAAGTTCACAAAAGTCATTGAGAACCAGAATATTGAAATTCAGCTTTCCCTACATCAGATGAATGAAGCAAGAGATGAGTTAAAGTGTTCATTAAAGAGAAGGAAAGAGATAGCTATTAAGGAGAATGACACACATTACCAAGTGCAAGACACTACTTAATTGTTTAAAGATGGAAACTTGAGTGAAATTGATGTAGTATTTATAAATATGATGGAAAAGAATAGTGCCCTAACTAAAGAGGTTAGAAAGCTTAAGATAGAACAATAATTCTAATTAGTATTTCTATGTGAGGTGAGCAAGCAAAAAAAGAAAGTTGAGGAAGACAAAGTCATGATTGAAGATGACAAAAAGATACTAACCAATAGATTGGAAGAGAAGACATTAGAGGTACATAGGATTGCTAGCATGCAATTGGAAATAATGAATCAAGTAATGATCGCTAATCATGAATTAAATGGTAAAGACTTTGAGAGCACAAACCTAAGTTATAGAATGAACAACTAAGAAATTATCTAAGAAGAGAAAATGGATTTTATAAAATTTTCAATAGACCTAATAAAGCCATCAAGTATTTTGAGAAATTCATGATATATCCTATATCTAACAATGATACTACTGGATTAGGATACACTAGTATTGATGAATGAGAATCATCTAAAAGTGTTAAACAAAGAAGCAACAAAGGTAAGAACTAAAAACTCACTTGTCATAACTATGGAAAGATAGGTCAAACAAAAAATGTTTGCAGGAGAAATAATGCAAATTAGAACCCTAAGCATAAGTTTATGGGTTATTGTCATAAGTGCAATAAGAAAGGACATCAGGCACATGAATACAAGACTAAGATTGCAACAGACAAAGATTTCAAGGATATTGCCACAATTTTTAGAAGTATGGACATAAAGAATATGAATCTAGATCTAATGCCAAGTGGACATCAAAAAAGTAGACAAAGGGACAACACAATAGAAAACCCTACAAGTGGGATTACAATACAAGGTATAGTTGTCACTTTTTTCAAGAGTATGGATATGTTGAGAATTTCATTAGAACACATTTCATAGGTAACTATTGTATATGGTTGAGTCAAACTATATGTTTCAACTATTTGAAGACCTGTCACATTAGCGGGAATTTCCCAACAAGATTAAAAGCACCTAGCAGTGAATTCCAAAAAGGTAAAGGGAAGATTGATGTTGAGAATGTTAAAGTGTAGATGAAAAAGACATGGGAGAAAAAGGAAGATTATAGCACATCAAGTTTAGGTGAGGTCACCTCATCCAATGGATCAGGTGATCACATCACCCCCAACTAGGAAATCAAAAGGTATGTGGGGCTGATATTGCATTGATATATTTTACATCATTTCGAAGAATCTAAGTTTTGAAAAGAGTATATATACATGAATTAAGCTATAATGTACTAGTTAGAACCTGGAAGAAAACTATAAGAATTTTTAGTTTTCATATTGTTGTTGAGCATAAAAATTTTAGTTGGCGTTAAGCTATTAAAGGTAATAGTAATGGCTGAGCTCATTGTGGTTTCTGAGTGTAAATGAGTTGGTGTAAACAAGTATTCACTATTTACACTTTACTTAAGTTTACTTAGGTTAATGCATTAATTTATTATATTGCATTAATTTATTATTTATTTTGTGAGACACTTAGGAATTTGTGTACTTTCATGAGTTGTCATGTTGACAACACAAAAGTAAGTAACTCTAATTTAGCACATGGTGTCTATAACACTGTAGTTTTCATCATTAAGTGAGTTGTCATGTAGACAACATAGTTATTCACACTCCTAATTTAGTACATGGTGTCTACAACATAAATTTGCATGCTACACCATTGTAGGCTTATCCTCTCATCATCGTACTTACTCCTATTCTTAATGAAGGATAACCCATATCTGGTAGACATGTGCCTGGTTGTATGACTTATAATGATGTTGATTCCTAGGCATTCTAGATGCATCTCAGAGGCCTTTATATATAGGCACTCCTAGTGTACATTGATATTGAATTGAATACATATTGATATTTTGATCATACTCTTTCTAGTCTACAGTTGTGCTCATGTTTGAGTTCTTTGTTCTTGGGTGAATTTTTTCCTAAATAAAATTCTTACATGGTATTAGAGCTCTTGGAGAATCTCTAGACCATTTTTTTGCTTCAGCACCTTGGCCCAAATTCAGAGTACTGCAAAAATAGGGAGCATCTAGAGCTAGAATGAACCTCACCATTGCATTTGGAATGTCGATTTGATGCAAATTGGCTATAAATTTGGCTACCCTATGCTAAATTTGATCCTGAGGAAATTTTTTTTTGCAAATTGACACTTAGAGGCCCCGATTTGCAACTTGGGTATGGTCATTTTTTAGATCTATTTAATTATTTTTTGGATCAATTTTTTCAGATATAATTTTCAAAAAAAAAAAAAAAAATTGGCCAAGCGACCTAGTAGAGAATTTTTTTTGTACAAGCACCAAGCAGTCACACTCTGGCCCTACACATTGTGTGGAATATTCCATTTGTTCACAAAGTATATTCCAATTGGGTGGATCAATGGGTCACATTTAAATTTGAGTTGAACAAGTCATTGACTAACCACATATTTTTGGCTACGGGCATAGACATGCCCACACAAGCCCCAAATGACCTTTCTTACTACCACCTCTAGCGGGTCTTAGTTTTAAATCCTTGCAAATTCTCCCATCATGCCCATGTGGGATTAAACCTAGTGACACTGGTAGATCCACCTCCCCGATGATTCTTTTTATAGCATGCAAAAATCCTAAGCGGTAGTGCATATTAGTGACCAAATCTTTGGTGCCACTATTTTCTTTAGCCACCATGAATGCAAACCCGGTGTCACTACTCTGGTCAATGAAGGTTTCTCGACATGTGCAATAAAATTTTCATCTGCTGCGTAAGTTCTCCTAGCCATTGCACTTGTCCACGTGAAACCTTGACATAATGCCACATGGCCCAACAAGTGGTTCTTGTAGCCCCATGTGGATACTCACAAGCCTCCATGTGTCAGGAGCAGACTTCCATGTGGACCACCCAACCCACACATGTGGCCCACACCTGATCAACCCAATCAGCTGTGGGTATATCACACTACCCTCCACATTACATTGCCATACAATAGCCAACATGAGACACATTAGTAGTGCTATGTTAGATGTTGACTCAGTTCTATACTACCATGTGTCACCTATCTGTACTATCCATATGGTCTAGTCCATTGCCACATCACCCAGGCAACTATTTTTTCACTAACGTTAGCCAAACATGGGGTTAAATTTGATAGCTATCTAACTATCATTTTTAGGCATCTTATAACTACTATGATAGTTTTTTGACTATCAAATTTAAGCTAGAAATTTCTTACCCAAACCCCTCTTTAGATGTAGTTTTGATTTGGTAGCGTAACTTTGAGAGGCCATAACTCGGTCATCTGGGCTCCAAATTAGGTGCATTTTTTTTTGAATTTGGGTAGAATCTCCTAAAATTTTCATTGGTGCTATTATTTTTTGGTTTTTATGCATGATTTGTTACAATTTTCATCTTTTGGCAACTATACTTGTCCAATCTTGCATTTTGCAACTTCAAATGCTCCGTACAGGCTCATCTGGACACATTTTGAGGTTCCATTTTTTTTGAAATTGAGTTATTTTTCATCTACTTTCTAGATCTATAGTCAAATTCTAGGGTTGTGTGGAAAAAACTCTCACTTTCAAAATTAGAGCTTTTTTTGCATTGTATTGCTTTGATTTCTTTTTAGAATCATTGTATATCTGAGCAACAGTGCTTAGTGATAGATTTGAGCCTCAAAAGGTAGTTGTAATAGGAAAAATTAGAAGTCCACTTTGTACTTTTTGACAAGTGGCCTATTGTACACACACTACATATAAAGTGCCAAAATCATCTTTTTTGGGGGGGTCTTTTGATTGATTGAAAAGAGGGGGTGTGTATTGTGTTTTGCGTCTCTCTTGTGTGCTCCTTTCATTTTTCTACATCATGGGTTCACCAAAAGGTCCACTTCTAACTTCATGCAATTATTCTACTTGGAAAGATATTGTATGGTGTAGATTAATGGAAAAAGGTCTAAATCTTTATGTTGATGGAACAATTCCAAAACCCACTGATGCTAAAGAACTCATTGATTGGAAAATTATAGACAATTGGGCTCTAGGAATTATTAGGAGTTGTGTACATAGAGATCTCTTTTTCCATATTGCCAATTTCATGGAAGCCAAACCTTCTTGGGACAAAATTGAAACATTGGATGGTAAGGTGGATGAGGAAAAGGGATTCTAGATTGAGGATAATCTACTTCTATTGTATCCAAAGAACTTTGACACAATTTAGGATTACATCAACAAATCCAATGAGTATAGGGCACTACTTAAATATTGTGGTAATCCCATGAAGGATGAAAATTTGATTCATCACATCCTGAGGAGGCTACCTTCAGAGTATACTTCCTTAGTTTTGAGTTATAATACTCATAGGTTGACCATGAGAAGTGCTTTCCAAAAGCATAGATTTGATGCATTTGTAGAGATGTTGATTGTTGAGCAATATCACTTGATAGATTTGGGACTTCTCATGTCATCAAAGACCAAAGCATTGGTGGCTAGTGGTGAACACCAATCAAGTCAAGGAAGAAGAAGTTCTAAAAATAACAAGAAGAAGCAATGGAAGCAAAAATCACAATCTGAGACACAACAATCCTCCTCATAGCAAAGCAATTCTTCTTTCAACAAGAAGGGAAGTAATGAAAATAAGGAAAAACTTTTTTGTGCATATTGCAAGAAGCAAAATCACGATGAGCATCATTGCAAGACTAAAAGAATTGATGAGTTGGAAAACCTACTCAAGAAGAACAAAATTCAAGAGCCAAGTACTTCCGAGGATTCAAATCCACACACTTCAAAGGGAAAAGGGTAAGCACTTATGATAAACACAAGCTCTTCATCAGAATGGATTCTTGACTTAGGTGCCTCCTATCACATGGGTTCTTCAAAGGGAGACTTTTCTTCATTGAAGTAGTCACAGGTACCGCACATCTTTGTGGGAGATACTAAAATGGAAGTTGAAGGGAAAGGACATGTTGAAATGGAAAATGGGGAATTCAAAGATTTTCTCTATGTTCCAAACCTAAGCTCTAATCTCCTCTCAATTTACCAAATCACTCACCTTGGAGATGGCAACAAAGTTGAGTTCCTTCTAGATTTAGTGATGGTGTGAAGTCTAAAAGATGCTTCATTGGTTGTAGTGGTGAAATTCAATCATGATAAGAGGCTTTATTGCTTCTCCCACTTTGTGCCTAAGCCTCCTTCACATGCCTTGTTAGCTCAATCTAATTCATAAATCAAACTATGGCATGAGCAGTTTGGTCATCTTGCCTTCCACTATCTTCAGAAACTTTGCTCAAAACACATGATCACAGTTCTACCTAACATCAACTTTTCTAAGGGTGAGTGTTCATCATGTTCAGTGGATATGCATATCAAGGAGAAGTATTATGAAGGAAAGTCTTCTAGAGCACTAGTTGTTCTTTAGTTAGTTCACATGGTTACTTTTGTTGATGACTTTTCATGCTTCACATGGGTCTACTTCCTTCATCACAAGAATGAAGTGTTGGACAAGCTTCAAGCCTTCAAGAGTTATGTTGAACAATAATCAAGGAAAGCCATCAAGGTTCTATGGATGGACAATGAAAGCAAATATGTGGATAGAAGACTTAATGACTTTTGTAAACTTGAGGGAATTGATCTTTAGAATCCACCAGCATTTAGTCCACAAAAGACAAATGTTACAACACTAAGGATTAGAACTCTCAAATCCATGTAAAGTTGCATGATTAAAGAAAAATCTGTTGATCCTATACTAGAAGTCATAGCCATTAGTAGTGTCACACACATACTTAACAGGTCTCGTCATAATGCCTTAGATGGAAAGACACCTTTTGAGGCATGGTGTAGCAAAAAACCATTTGTGAGTCACTTTGGAGTCTTCGGTTTTCCTGCATGGGAAAACATATCTTCTAAGGGATGCAAGGAACTAGCACCTAGGCCTTGTACTTTCATCAAATATGAAAATGGTGCTAAAGAATATAGACTTATGGACCCAGAGACTCATGAGATTTTTGTGGAGAAGGATGTAGACATTGAGGAAAGTTTACCTAGCTTATCCTCTAATCCTTTCTACACCTCATACATTGTGGAAACTAATAGTGATACCAAGGATATTACTTCAATAGATTCAAATACATGGGGTTCTATTAATAGTTGCAGTGAGAGGTCGCAACATTAGTATAGTCCACATGCATACATTGCCATAGTGATAGGTCTAGCATAGTAGAGTATACCTTGTCTTCCAACTCTAGTGGTAGGTGATGACTACATAGTAGACATTTTAGGTGTATTCATGGAGTCACACATAGAAAACTTGGGAGACATTCTTGATGATTTACATCTTCTCTTTAATGAAGATTATCCTTCTACTATTGTTGTGAGGGCTCACTCTAACCCTCATGCACATTCTCTATATGATTGATCTTTAAAAGTTGATGTGATTATGGATCCTTATGAACAATAGTTTTTAGAAGTCTCTTTATTAGTTGAGGAGATAAATGGTTCATTGAGACAGGTTCTATAGATATCCTTGCCAGATCTACATTCATTCATTTTAGCACTGTTGGAAGGGGTACCCATCAACATCAATACAGGGACACTTGAGCAAGTTTTAGGGCCACCTTACATCTTTGGGATTGTACCTTAGCCATTGTTTCTTCCAAAGGGGAGGAACATCATTCTACACTCATGGACCTACTTCTTCCTTGGAGCAGCAATCACTAGTTGGCATTCTTCATTGTGGGGGGGGAGTACCTTTTCTCTCTTCCTCTTCTTTCTTATGGGGGGACTTTTTCCTCTTATGAGGTCTTTTCGTTCTCATTCTTGACTATTGTATATACTTGATGTATGTCATAATGGGGGGTCTTGATTACTCCATCCATCCGTTAATCTTGTCTTTTCATCTCTCTTTTTGGGGGAGGATTTTTCCCATGAGGCTTTCCCACTTTCTCAACTTTATGAGAGATTGCATTTCATTATATACATGGGTACCTAACATGGCCTAGTAGCCAGGACCCATCATGCATTTCATCTTAGTTTTTGTAAGCTTAAGGGCATTCCTCTAATTTGCACTTAAGGGAGGGGGGGGCGGTGTGTTGGTGTAAATAAGTATTCACTATTTACACTTTACTTAATTTTAGTTGGGTTAATGCATTATTTTATTATATTTTATTATTTTATTATTTATTTTGTGAGACACTTAGGAGTTTGTGTACTTTTATGAGTTGTCATGTTGACAACACAGAAGTAAGTAACTCTAATTCAACACATGGTGTCTACAACACTAAAGTTTGCATCATTAATTGAGTTTTCATGTAGACAACATAGTGATTTGCACTCCTAATTTAGCACATGGTGTCTACAACATAAATTTGTGTTCTACACCATTCTAGGCGTATGCTCTCATCATCACACTTACTTTTGTTCTTAATGGAGGATAACCCATATATGGTGGAAATGTGCCTAGTTGTATGACTTATCATGATGCTAATTCCTAGGCATTCTAGATGCATCTTAGAGGCCTTTATATATATGCACTCCTAGTGTACATTGATATTGAATTGAATACATATTGATATTTTGATCATACTCTTTCTGGTCTACAATTGTGCTCATGTTTGAGTTCTTTGTTCTTAGGTGAATTTTCCCAAAGGAAAATTATTACAAAATGAAATCATGTGTAAGCCAAGTGAATTGAAATTGCTATGATAGTTGAGCTTACAATTGTCTAAGCATTGATTATTTATTATCGATTTTTAAGGGATATATGGTCAATTTTTTACTCATTTACATTCATTCAAGATCAAAGAGACCACAAAGAGCATAAGGTGAATTGAGGTGAAGGATTCAAGAATTTTTAAATTGGATCCAACTACTACTCATCATCAATCATCAGATTCATAAGGTATTTATCGTGTGTCAAGCTACACTATCTGAATTATCACAAACCCTAGTTATTTGATATGGCATCTAGTTCTTCTACTATTGCTAGGAAAAAAGGAAAAGAGGTTTTAAATGTTTAATTGATAAGAAATAAGATTAAACAACTATCCTTCTGAGCTATTCCTAAGATTGCATACAAAGGAGATCCAACTGGTATGTTATTGATGATACCACCACATATTTTGATGATAAAAGATGTAAGATGTTGTTACACTTGTAAAGTTAGAAGTATTGGAGACATGGAAATTAGATATTTGTATGGAAAAATATGTGTTGATGGAGTGTTGAAGGAGGAAAACAAGATTATTGAGAGAAAAGGGTTAACTTGTGCCCTTGATTTTCCAAATGTATTGAAAATAGAACGGATTAAGATAGTGTTGAGCATAATACATGATCACTTAGTATGGTTGAAAAATGGCCCTACCAAGATCACTAAAAGGATCATTCAATGTGTAATAGGATATCCTACCCTAGATAAACCAAAACCATGCATAGTGATGTGAAGGAGGTAATTAAGAAGAATATAGGAACTGTATGGAATAAAAGAGGGATGAAAATTGACATAATTTTAGATCCCCTGATTGCATTTATAGTGAGAATTATTGCTCACAAGTTTTTTCAATCTAGCAGATTGAGTAGTGTGTCTTGTATGGCTATGGATTTGGGCTACAAGATAGTGAAGAAGGATCACTCTTATGACCTTTACAATTTATAACTCCAACAGTTATCAAAGAACTTGGGAGCCATAAGAAAGAAAAAGAGTGCACTATGCAAATTTAGTTCATTATTGGTTTGCATATTCTTCTATATATAGAACACATTTCCTTCTTTTGGAAAAGTTTCTTGGAATACCAACAAGTCAATTGCAGTTCAAATTGGAGAGTTTAGAGAGAAACTTGGAGACAATTTTAAGTTACTCATGACAAGCTATCTTGAAGACTTTAAGAAGTCTATGAAGCAAAGACTAGGGATACTAGTTTCACTAGTAGAGAAATATTCTAATGATGTTTTTTTTCTAGTTGATGTTGATTTTACATATGTACAAGTAGTTGTTCCTAGGATTAGATGGCTTAGGCCATTGCCCTATGAAATTAATGTGGGTGAGGCATCAACAACCATTACAAAAATATTAGTAGAGGAAGTAGATAAGAGTGCAATCTCATTTGGGAATTATAAGGAAGCCAAATCTAGAATCACAATAGATTTGAAGACAACATCTATGGTGAGAAAGAAAAAAATTGTGAAGAATCTTAAAGAAATATTTGGTGAAGGGGGAGAAGAAGAAGAAGATGATGATGATGATGAGGATGAAGAAAATGAGAAAATTAGTCAAGCCCCTCTTGCACTAACACAAGGTCAAGGAGAGGACCAAGAAGAAGAGGAAGTGGAACATGATGAAGGTGTTAAGGGAGAAGAAGCCAATGAAGCACCTAAGCCTATAGAAAAGAAGAAAAGAAAAGCCAAGGAGCCAAAAAAAAAAGAAACCAAAGAAGGTTGTGAAGCCAACACAACAAAGTCTAGCAATACCTAATACCAAGGCTAGCATTGTTGACATTCTAGTGATGTTTTTTAGTAGTGACATACACTTATTCAAATTGTGAGTTCAAACCAAGTATATTGTATAGTTAACAGTGTTAACCAAGCATTTAAGTTGCTACCAAGTCCTATAGTAGCTATCAAGTTCTATGGATAGATTTTAGTTTGAACCGAGTAGTTAATACAGAGTTGAAGATGACTAGTGTAAATCAAGATGTCCAGTGGTTACTAAGTTTGTAGTTGATGTGATGTGAGTCCAGTGTTAACCAAGCTACTTAGTGTTAACCAAGAGACTCAGTTTATACCAAGCTTGAGGTGACAATGTTTACCAAGCTATGTAGTGTTAACCAAGTGATTCAGTTTATGTGCCAAGTTTCACAGTATTCAAAGAGTCACTAGTGCAAAATGAGTTCAAGACTACTTGAAAGTGATCAGTATGGACTAAGCTTCTACATCTACTGAGTGCATGATGATTTTGAGCAGTGACAGTGGATGTCGAGTATCAAAACCTCACTGAGTTAGTCTTTTGAGCCTGAGTTTCTACACTTTGGCCAACTTTGTAATATTTTGTGTAAACTTGTATTATGGCCAAATTTATAATTATGTAATTGAAATGATATATATCTAATGTATTCTATCACATCCAATGAATGCATGGAATCAATAGGCAAGGAATACAATCATATGAAAAGAGTAGAAGAGCAAATTACAAAGGCTACAATAGTATGAGGAGTAGCAAAGATTCATCTATCACAATAAGGTGATTTTCACACTTAGAGGAATCTCATTCAACAAACCAAGTTGCAGATTAGAGATTAGCAACTATTTCATCCTAACATGTGGATTAGTTAAATCCTTTAACATGGTAGACTTAATAGTCTTATGTAAATCTCTTTACCGAGTGCATACATTATTGTATGTTTGTAAATCCTTTAACAAGGTGGACCTAGTACTCTTTTTTGCTCCTATTAAGGCAAATCATCAGAATTGATCAATGTAAGCCTTAATAGGCCAACTTTATACTACAATACTAAATCTTATGGGTATCATCCCCACCCCAATTTTATATTATATTTGGAAGGTTTTTGGGTCACCAAATAATGTGTCAAAGTGTTATGTATTTTTTCGTATTTTTTAGTTTCTCATACATGAAGTTAGATCAGAATTCATATAAAGGATTAATTGCTAATTGGGATAAAAGCTTTAGAAGTTACTAATTCACCCCTCCCCTCTCAACAACTTAGCTTGTCATAATATTTCCAACAATTTTTATCAGAGCATTGTGGTTCTCAATAAAAATTTTAACAAGCTTGAGCAAAGATCAAAGGCAATGGAGGTATTCAAACTTGACAAGGCTATTGATAATGAGAAGCTAGATTTGGAATTGGCCATTGAACAACTCAAGAAAGAAAAAGAGCAACTCTCCCAATCCCTAAAAATAAGAAATGTGTTAGAATTCTTTTAGAATAACTGAGAGGGGGGTGAATAGTTATTCAAGGTCCAATAATGTCCAATCCAAAATTTTCAAATCCTTAATGGCATATAATTGAAATTATCATGCATGCAATTAAAAATTAAACAATCATGAAAAGTAAACATGCATCACACCATAACACAAAGGATTTTGATGACCTAGAAAGCCTCTAGGAATAAGAAGGTAAAATTGGGGCGGGGATGACACCCACAAAATAACTATGCAATTGATTTCAACCACTTCTGATGGTTTTCCCTATTAAAGGCTTTACACACTGTAAGATGTGATCCTATTAAAGGATTTCTACACCCTGTTAGGAGTGTGACCTATTAGAGGACTTAAGAAAAATCAACTTAGAATGTCACCTTATTAAAGGATTTACATAGAGTTGTTAGGCCCACCCAAGCCCATGGTATTTACAGTCACCTTCTCAAAAGAATCTTTTATCCCTCTCTAAGGATCTCCTATCTTTCTCCTAAGGATCTCTTATCCTTCTTCTAAGGATCTTCTATCCTTTTCCTAAGGCTTATCCACCTAGCTGTTAAGCTAACCTAGAAATGTAGGATTTCAATGTCTAATACAATGGTAAGAAAGTATTAGAAAGGTTTTGACCTGATAAAGATTGCAACTCTAACCTTGCAGATTTTAGATCACTCTTTAGTTCTATTCTTTTCTTGGCTTTTCTTTCTTGCAGTGTTGACAGCTTTTGCACCCTTCAAGATCTGTCTCCTTGAGTTCTTCCGCTTGTTATACCAATGCACTCTATGGTCACTTGATCAACTTAGAGTCTTGATGCTCTGTGCTTGCTCCTTACTGTGTCCTCTTCTTGACACTTCACACTAGCCTTCTCTTGGCTTCTTCACAAGACTACACTTGTGACCAACTCCCTCACACTCTCTTGATCTCTAACCTATAACTCCTTATAAAGAAGTTATTTTCTTCATTTTCCACTCATTAATTTGATTTGATCTAAGAGAATGATATTTTTTTTCCCTCCAAATTGTTTCTTCCAGAAACTTCATGATAAGTCCATAAGCATTTGCCTTGAATTGGTTTGCATGGTTTACATAAAATTCTATGACATCTACTCATCATCCTTATCATGCAACTAATTCACAAAATTCAATGTAAACTTATCATTGTTGATCTAGCAAATCTTTTCACTTTAACAAATAATGTAGCAACTCAGCATCATTGGTTTACTAATGCTCAACACTATCTAGTTTTGGGTTGCTCAGCATCCTCTGTAGTTTCTGCTTTACTCGGAGTTTTCTTGTATTGCTTAGATTCTACTATTTTCTTGAATCACTCAACGCCTAAAGGATTTCTCGACATCTGAAGAAATTTACTCAGCATCCACTACCTTTTTTTCATGCTCGATACTCACAAATGAACTTAGTTTAACCTTACATCTTTGATGTGTCTTAGTGTGTCCATTCCCTGTGTCTTAGAGTATGTCATCAATACACTACTTCCTCAATGGCTTAGTTGATCCTTATACTTCATTACAACATCATAACTTCAACCTTTCTCTAGGTGCTCTAGTTACATCTTATTGATTGCATCCTCCTTGTCAATCAACCAATTGATAGTATTTGGATCACTTAAGCAATTATCATTCCTACAAGTAGAAAGTTTGACATCAATGATAAAAAAATGATTGAAAACATTCTTTATCAGTTCCATTATTCTTCATTAATGATCTTTTCAATTATTTCCAACAATCTCCCTCTTTGGCATTGATGGCAAACCAAACTGATCAATTGATTGAGCTGATCAGCTTAGTTACCACCAAAATTATATACCAAACAAAAAAACTTGTTGTCATTACATATCTTCCTTTTTTTTATCAACTCTCCCTCTTTTTCTAATAAAAATTGAATCCTTTGTTCTACTTCTCCCTCTTGACTACTGCATCCTTACTCTATATTCCTGATTCTTCCTTCATAGCTGCTTGCTGATCAGTTGCTTATCTCTTCTAAATCTCCGTCTTTCATCTTTCCTTTCATACGTTATAATACATCTCCATCTTACCTTTTATTGATCAGTTTCTTATAAATCTCATGTTTTCTCCCTCTGTCACCATGCTTATGACTAATCTAGAATTTTTGTTCCTATTGTCATCCTCTGCATGATTCTTCTGATATTTCAATGATCTACTTCTGTTGATGTAGGGAAACTTCTTTGTTGCTTTAAACTACTTGAGTTAGGGGCATTACCCTCAACTTGCCTCTAAGATATTCATAAAAATCCTTGGGAAATGGTTTGGTGAAGATATCTACAATTTTTTCCTTTGTGTGAATGTACTCCATCTTCACTTGTTTATCTTCCACCAATTCTCTGACATAGTGATACTTGATTGCAATATGCTTGGTTTTTACATGCATTACTAGATTATTGGATATTTTTATAGCACTTGTATTATCACAATACAGTATCACAGGTTTGGTTACCTCTTCTTTCATTCCTTTCAATAGATGTTTGAGCCATACAATGTTTATGCAATTGACTGTTGTTGCCACATATTCTGCTTCTACAGTGGACTGCGATGTGCATGTTTGTTTCTTGCTAGTCCAAGTAACTAGCCTTTTGCCTAAGAATAATTCTCCTCCACTTGTTCTTTTTGTGTCATCAATGTTGCCTCCTCAATCTATGTCTGTGTATGCATTGAGCTCAAACTTCTCATTCTTTTTGTAGTATAGGCCAAATACATCAATTCCTTTGAGATACCTCATTATCCTTTTTACTTCCATCAAATGATTTTCTCTAGGATTAGTAGAGAATCTAGCCAATATTCCAACTACTAATGCTATGTATAGTCTGCTATGTACAACATATTGTAGTTTTCCAATCATGGATTTGTACATTATTTGATTGACTTTAGTTGATTCATCATTTTTGGATAGCATATGTCCTATTGCCATTGGTGTGCTAATAGGTTTGGAGTCTTCCAATCCAAACATCTTGAGTATCTCTTTAATGTACTTTGATTGTGTCACGAATATACCATATTTTAGTTGATGTACTTGCAATCCAAAAAAGAACTTGATTTCTCCAAACATAGACATCTCAAACTCATGTTTCATTTTGTCAGTAAAACTTTTGCAAAGCACTTCATTTCTTCCAAAAACTATCATCCACAAAGATTTTAGATACAAGGATATCTTTACCTTCTTCTGATTTGATGTACATTTTTTTTTATCATCAATTCTTTGAAATCCTATTTGCACTAGATACTTGTGAAGTCTCTCATACCAAGCTCTAGGGGCTTGCTTTAATTCATATAGAGCCTTATGTAATTTGCATAGCTTGTTTTTATTATTTTCATCAACAAATCCTTTTGGTTTCTCTATGTAGACTTCCTCTTCAAGTATACCATTCAAAAATGTGGACTTAACATCCATTTGATAGACTTTAAATCCTTTGAAGGATGCATATGCTAGTAAGGTCCTTACTCCTTCCATTCTGGCAATTAGAGCAAAAGTTTCTCTATAGTCTAGTCCTTATTCTTGTGCATACCCTTTATAGACTAGTCTTGCCTTATTCCTTGTGATTTCACCATTCTCATCTAACTTGTTTCTAAACACCCACTTGGTTCCAATTACATTCTTGTCAGCTAGTCTTGAGAGTAAGGTCCATGTCTTGTTCTTTTCAATTTGTTTTATTTCTTCTTTCATAGCATTGTACCAATCATCATCTTTTATGGATTCACTTACTATTTTTGGTTCCATTTTGCTGAGTAGACATGCCTCACTTTTGTGTCTATTCCTTTTCATTGGTTTGGCCTCTTTGTTTCCAATAATTTGATCTACAGGATGATGTCTTTTCACATACTTTGCCAATACTGGTTCTTTCCTTGTTTGCATATTGTCTCTTTCAGAATTTGAATCTTCATGTGTATTTTCATTAGATATTTCTTTATTTCCTTCATGTTGATAGTTCTTAGAATCTAAATGAACATTCTTTGTATTCTATAGCTCGGCTTCTGAATGTGTCTGCTGCTCGGGATTCACTATCTGTGACTCGACAGATATTGGATTTTGTTGTTGATTGTCATTCTGAGTTGCAACTTCACCATTATTAGGTATACCTTCATAAAAGTATACAAAGGTCTTGTATTCTTCTGCTTTCTTGGTGTTCTCAACACTTTGAACTTCTACAAGCTCATCAAATTTCACATTTGTGCTTTCTACTACTTTGTTAGTGTTAACATTCAAGCACTTATAAGTTTTGCTTCTAGTGGAATAACTAAGAAATTTTCCTTCCTCACTTTTTGCATCAAACTTTCCATTTCTAGACTCTTTATATATATAGCATTTTCACCCAAATATTTTGAAATGTTTAACATTTGGAGAATGCCCATACCATAATTCAAAAGGTGTTGCATTTGTACCTTTCTTGACTTGAACTCTATTGAGTGTGTAGACTACAGCACTTATAGCTTCTCTCCAATATTTGAGTGCAACTTTCTCCATCATTAAGGTCCTAGTGTAGTTAATAACTAATATATTCCTTCTTCCTACTATACCATTCTAAGGTGGAGTCCTAGGTGCTAATGTCTGCCTTTTGATTCCTCTTTCATTGTAGAATTCTTCAAATTCTCTTGATGTGAATTCACCTCCTCTATCAGATCTAAGAAATTTTAGGCTCTTCCCAGTCTCTTTTTCAACTTTGGCCAATTACCATTTAAACATTCGGAATGCATCTAATTTTTGTTTTAGGAACATGACTATCATCATCCTTGAATAGTCATTTGCAAATAACATTATGTATCTATCACCTTTGTAGCTTTGCACTTCAATAGGACCATACAAGTAAATATGAAAGAGCTCTAATACTTCATTAGAAGTATAAGCCTTACTTTTGAAAGTTGACTTGGTCATCTTCCCTAGTTGGCATTGTTTGCACATAGTGTTATTAGGCTTCTTCAACTTTAGTAGGCCTCTGACTTTCTTCATTTTGCTGATGCTTTTCAGATTATCAAAATTTACATGACATGGCCTCTTGTGCCATAACCATACATCATCAGTTTGAAAAATGAGAAAAGAAGCATCTTCCATTTCTAGGTAGAACAAATTACTCTGAGTCTGGTCACCTTTTCCTATTAGACTTCCTTGAGAATCATAGATCTTGGCAACTCCATTTTCAAATTCAACCTTGCATCCTATGTTGCCTAACTATGAGACACTTAACAAGTTATAATTCAAGCCTTCAACATAGTATGCATTATCACATGATATCTTTTCAGTAAGCTTGATACTACCTTTCCCTTTGATCTGACATGGTGCATTGTTACCAAATCTAACACTATTTCCTTCATATTGTGTAAAGAAAATGAACTTAATTTTATCTCCAGTCATGTGATGAGAACATCCCCTGTATATGATCCATTTTTTATTCTTGTTCATGCAGGTTACCAAGGCAGTTGCTTCATCTTCATTTGATTCATCTTTCATAGCCACATAGACTACTTCATCATCATTCTCATCAGAGTCTTCTTCAACAATGTAGCATCTTTTACCTTTACCTCTATAGTGCTTGTTGTCCTCTTTCTTGTTCTTGAGGTTGCCTCCATCCTTGTAATTTTTCTTTTGTGTGCATCTAGCTACAATGTGACCAACTTCATTATAGTTGAAACAAATGATTGGTAGCTAACCTTTGAATTTGCCTCTTCCTCTGTGAAATCTTCTTGCTAGTAATGCCTCCAATTGGTCTACATCATCTTCATCAGTGTTTTTGTCACTAGATACATACTTTCCTTTTCCACTCTTTTTCTTTGTTTGCACCTCCTCGTTGTCTTTTATTATCATCTTGGCTTTGAATGTAGATTCAAATTTTTCTAGCTTGTAGTTGTCAAAGTTGGATAGCTCAAAGGCAGTGAGTCTTCCAATTATTCCTTCAAATGAAAATGTGTTGCCTGGTACACACCTTAGCTCCTATATGGCAAATACTCTTATAGAATAGATAGAAAGAAAAATTCTTAAGTATTTTCTACATACTATTTCTTCTAATAACTGTCCTCCTAGGCTTCTTATGACACTTACCACTTCTTTCATCCTTGCACCGTATCGAGCAGTATTCTCTCCTTCCATTTTCATGTCATCAAACTTTCCTCTTAGGCTCTCTCTTTTCGCTCTCTTGACATTATCATCTCCTCCATATATTTTTGATAATTTTTTCCACATCTGATGTGCAATATCACATTCTTTGATGTCATCATACTTGGCATAGCTTAGTGCTGAAGCAATATCTAACATCACTTGATTGTGCTCCTTCTTCTTGCTCATGTCTTCTGCAGTGAGGGGTCATGTAGGGTCTACATGATCAACTATGATTGAGGTCTATGCATAGTCACCTATTGATCCAAGGTGTAACTTCATTAGACTTTGCCATGCAAAAAAGTTGTCTTTGTTTAACTTGGGAACTTCTCTCTTGGACATCTTGATCTTCCTACTGCTAGTACCTTGAAACAAATTAGTAGTGGGCTCTGATACCAATTGTTAGAATTCTTTTAGAATAACTGAGAGAGGGTGAATTCATTATTCAGGGTCCAATAATGTCCAGTCCAAACTTTTCAAATCCTTAATGGCATATAATTGAAATTATCATGCATGTAATTAAACATTAAACAATCATGAAAAATAAACATGCATCACACCATAACACAAAGGATTTTGATGACCCAGAAACCCTCCAAGAATAAGAAGGTAAAAATGGGGTGGGGATGACACCCACAAAATAACTACGCAGTTGATTTCAACCACTTCTAATGGTTTTCCCTGTTAAAGGCTTTACACACTATAAGATGTGACCCTATTAAAGGATTTCTACACCCTATTAGGAGTGCACCCTATTAGAGGACTTAAGAACATTCAACTTAGAATGTCACCCTATTAAAGGATTTACATAGAGCTGTTAGGCCCACCCAAGTCCATGGGATTTACAATCACCTTCTCAAAAGAATCTTTTATCCCTCTCTAAGGATCTCCTATCCTTCTCCTGAGGATCTCTTATCCTTCTTTTGGGGATCTTCTATCCTTTTCCTGAGGCTTATCCACTTGGTTGTTAAGCTAACCTAGCAATGTAGGATTTCAATGTCTAATACAATGGTAAGAAAGTATTAGAAAAGTTTTGACCTGATAAAGATAGCAACTCTAACCTTGCAGATTTTAGATCACTCTTCAGTTCTTTCTTTGTTTGGCTTTTCTTTGTTGTAGTGCTAATAGCTTGTTCACCCTTCAAGATCTATTTCCTTGAGTTCTTCCACTCATTATGCCAATGCACTCTATGGTCACTTGATCAACTCAGAGTCTTGATGCTCTGTGCTTGCTCCTTACTATGTCCTCTTCTTGACACTTCACACTAGTCTTCTCTTGGTTTCTTTACACGACTACACTTGTGACCAACTCCCTCACACTCTCTTGATCTCTAACCTATAACTCCTTATAAAGAAGTTATGTTCTTCATTTCTCACTCATTAATTTGATTTGATCTGAGAGAATGATATTATTTTCCCTCCAAATTGTTTCTTCCAAAAACTTCATGATAAGTCCATAAGCATTCGCCTTGAATTAGTTTGCATGGTTTACATAAAATTCTATGAAATCTACTCATCATCCTTATCATCCAACTAATTCAAAAAATTTAATGTAACAAACTTATCATTACTAATCTAGAAAATCTTTTGACTTTAACAAATAATGCAATAACTCAGCATCATTGGTTTACTGATGCTCGACACTATCTAGTTCTGGATTGCTCGACATCCTCTGTAGTTTTTTCTTTACTCAACACTTGAATTTTTTCTATATTGCTCGACTTCCACTATTTTCTTGAATGACTCGGCACCTAAAGGATTGCTCAGCATCTGAAGAAATTTGCTCAGCATCCACTACCTTTTTCTGATGCTCAACACCTAAAGGATTGCTCAGCACACACTAAAGTTGAACTTGCTTGGCTTTAACTAGCTTGCCCAACACTCACAAATGAACTTAGTTAAACCATACATCTTTGATGTTTCTTAGTTTGTCCATTCCCTATGTCTTAGAGTATGTCATCAATAGACTATTTCATCAATGGCTTAGCTGATCCTTATACTTCATTACAACATCATAACTTCAACCTTTCTCTAGGTGCTCTAGTTACATCTTATTGATTGCCTCCTCTTTGTCAATCAACTAATTGATAGTATTTGGATCACTTAAGCAATTGTCATTCCTACAAGTAGCAAGTTTTAAATTAATGACAAAATAATGATTGAAAACATTCTTTACTAGTTTCATTATTCTTCATGTATGATATTTTCAATTATTTCCAACAAAATGATCTTGTATTCCAGATGAATGATTCACTCTACATTGAAGAAAGAATTGAAGACATAATTGCAAGCATTTTAGATGAAGCTAATGAACCAATCAAAGAACTACTAGTACTCTTCAAGAAGAAGTAAGAAAACTAAGAAGAGAGCAAGAAATTTAGTTAGTAAGCTTGTGTGAAGTCATGGAAGAGAAAAAGAAGATAACAAAAGAGATGGAGGGAAAGAACAATGAAATCCAACACCTATCTATTCAATAAGAAAACTTCATTGATCAGCTCACTAATGCAAATGAAGAAATCATGAACCTGAGATCAGAGAATGAAAGATTACAAAATGATCTAAACATTGAAAGGAAAACCAATGAAAGAATGTTGAAATCCCAAGAAGACATGAATTAGTTGAATGAACAAAGTCACTTTAGACAAAAGGGGAAAGTAGTAATTGGATATACAAAAGAAGGAGAATCATCCAAGCAAGGAGCTCAAAGGAACCAAAAACCTACTTGTAATCACTATAGTAAGATAGGTCATACTTCAAACAAATGTTGGAGCAATGGGAAAGAAAAATTCAATGAAAAATGATACAATTGTAATCAACATGGTCATAGAGAAAATGAATGCAAAGAGAAACCAAAATTTGAAGGCAAATGTCACAATTGCAAGAAACATGGGCACAAATCATTAGAATGTAAAACCAAGATATTGAATCCAATAGAACTGTCATATCCAAAATTTTAGGAAAAAACACAACTATTTTTTAAAAAAGATAACTAAGGTACTCATACATGGGTACAACAATCACTCCTAGGTTGGTGATGTATTGAATGCATAAAAGTTTGGTAGTTATCCCCTAATAAGAGGGTTGAAAGTTTTTGAATCTGGCTAGGTGACCAGGACACTTCCACTCAAGATATCAAGGTAATCATTATGCTCCTAAGGTGACACCATACTCCAAACTAGTAACCAAAGTGATCCTAGTTGGTTTCATGTTCGATTCTAGTTGGCGTCATGATCTGATGACAAAATCTATTGATACAATACTTGAAGAAAAACTAATTTATAATTATTCAATAAGAGTGTAATTTAAGGTTATTAATTGTATATGCATGACATATGGCTAGGTACCAATCCTTCTAGGCATATATTCATCTTTTTATTGGTTCTAGTGAGTGTACATAATTAACTTAATGGGCACATTTGTATTTTGAATTCTACATTTAGGGTAGGATTATGCAATGAGATATACTTGTTCTAGGATGCCCAGGATGATGATGCATACATATTTTTCTTCATTTAGTTATCATAATTACTTATGCTTAACATATGTACTTTGGTACTCATCTCATAATGCATACATATATATTAATCATATGAAAGTATGATACATTTTGAATTATTGAGTATTTAAGTTGCACATTAAACTATGACACACACACACACACATATGAAGGCATCCCTAAAATATTTAATCTTGGGACTTATCACATGCAAAAGATATATAAGAACTCCTACTCTCCTCATGACTAGTTTACCCTACATTTTCAAGGACAAATTTGTTAATTTATATCAATTGTTTGCCCTTCCACACTCTACTATTTAGTCGATATATTTTTACTTTACAAATAAATGAATCTAATTACTATCCTTTTTATATCACTAGTTTTTCATCAATCACCTTATTTACTAATCATATGATAATACATTATGTAATTCTATTTACATAATCCCATAATTTGTGAGAAAGAAAAATGTTTATTTAATATTTATGACACATTATTTAACATACAACATTTAGTAAATTATTTTTTATTTATTGTAGTTATATTAAAGTATTCATTAATGAACATATGTTAACTATAAAAATATCCATGCATCTTATTATAACTTACTAACTAGATAACTAAGATTTCTAACTACTTGTCAACCTAACATCACTAACCATTAATACTAATACTCTTACTTACTTACATACTAACATACCCATAATCCCAGCTGACTACCCTCATGCAAGTGTCACTTGTCAAACATGTGACTTGACATGTCATACTATGTGTGCCATTATATATTACTATACTACCCCCAAGCCTACCATGTTTACATGCCCCCCACCCCCAACAAGAAATCTTGTGAACCCCACTCACCAGCCCCTACGTTGATGGAGGTGGTCGATTGGGGTGAATGAGTGATGTGGAAGGAGAGAGGTGTCAACTTAGGAAGGTGTTGCATGTTGTAGAAGGAAGAAAATATATAGGGAGGTGTGTGTAGGAGAAGTAGTGAGGGTGGAGGGGATCATGTGATCTCCTTCCCTCCCTAAACTTATTTTGAATGCCCCCCTTTTGTCAAGAGTATTACATAACATAATTAGTGGTCTCCTTTTTTTTGGATTGCTTGTATTATTTTATTTAGTATCTTTTTCTATTTGACATACATATGTAAGGGTAGGCTATAAGATGGGACATGTTAGCATAGGTACTTGATGGTGATGTACTCTGCATGTATAGTCATGGGTATTTATGAATTAAATTTGCATCTCCTTCTTTTGACTTGGTAATACTTAATATGCTAAAATATAGACTTATTCTATTATTTTCCTACTTATGGAGTATCAAAGAATATTCCTCTTTACTATTTTATTTCTCTTTAATTGGAGAGTGTGATTATTTCTCACTCCCCATACATTTTCTAGAGAGCTTATTGCACTCTCCTAGCCTATTGTTTCAATGATGAATTTATGAACTTATCGTAATAAATTGAGTATGAGCATTCCAATTTGAAACAAGGTCTAATATTACATAACTGGATTACTATTATCCATCAATAAGAAACTTGAGAGTTACCTTATATTGGATTTATGCAATTTAAGCCTCTAAGTATAAATCATCATTTTGAGATGCATTTTCTAATATTGATCCATAAATCCAAGTGGATGCAATTATATATTTACCACAATAAGTCTTACAATACCAAAAGTTAGGAGAACATCTGAATTACTTTCTTTCTTCTAGGAAACCATTCTTCATGGTGATATACATGAAATGGAGAGAATATTTTATAGCACAATAAAAAAAAAAACAACATATGGAAGCTAGTCCTTACAAATATAATGTTTAATGACATGGAGGAAGATTCCTCCTTCCAAATACATCACACAATACAGCCATGGAGACTTGGCTTGCAAATATAATGCTCAAGACATGGAGGAGGATTTCATCATTCTATATATATTCCATAATGACATATCTTTTTCTACTTCCATAATGAAATGGGGAGACCCTAATATCTTTATGGATCTAATGCACAAAATCCTACAAAACAAAAATATAGGAACCATGGAGGCTCACCTCCCATCCTAGGCTTCTATGAAGCCACCCACTGAGCAGGGGAAAACAAGTCCAAATGGGATACACACAAACAACATTTGATAATATATAAAAACATACAACACAACACACAACAATCCTTTCTAAGGTTTGCACATTGATTCACCATTGGAATCATAAAATATTGTGTGAAGGTGGGCTCTTCAAAGAGGACAATGCCATATCCTTAATACAACATCTTATTGCAATTGCATTTTGCCTCTCAAGGCTATCATGAAAAAATCTCCTCTTCCTTATACAAAAAACCCCTTTTATCTCCCAAAACAAAAAAGGCATATGGCTTCAATGGAGCCCATACTCCATGAAAGAAAGAACATTCCTCATCATGAGGTAAATTTTCTCAACTGTAATGTTGAGCCCAACTAACCCCTTCACCCAAGGCTTCTGTTCCCTCCCAAGGGTGAGTGAAGCATTCACAGCCATGAACAAATTCAACATTCAAAACAAAACAAATATATCAAGGAAGAAAACCAAAAAAATGCATGAAACTCATTGCACAATCACAACACAATACAAAGATTACCATAACAAGTCCATGATTCCAAAACAACATTCCATACTTTTAGATTCATTATGCAATGCTAAAACAAAATGGTCATGGTTTTAGCATCTACCTTGGTCCAAGATAATGGTAATGACAATTGATTAAGAGCTCCCTTAGTCTCCCTCCAAAACCCTAACTATCTCTAAACTTAGAGAGTGGGTGAACAATCCACTAGTTTTCCAAGACTCTCTAAAAAGCCCTTCCCACTAACTATTTTAGCAAAAACATCAAGCCACTTCCTCTTAAAAACTTGTCTCCCCCTAAGTTTTCTATTTTTGACTTAGTGTAAAAATGGGAAAGAGCTCATGTGATGACTCTATTTTCGAATTGGTGGAAGAATGCATTAGTAAAAGGGCCCCCTAGGCTATGAAGGCATTAATATAGTCAAAATTAGGCCTCTAACATGTTATACTATCATATGGGTAGCTTATTTTCACACAAGGGGCATTTTGGGACCACCTAATGACCCTTAAAACCCTTGGTCAAGTCTAAATTTGAATTTCATTGTGATAATGACCCATCCTACCCATTGTCAAGTGGGTTTGTTTAATCACTAACTAGGTAATTAGTTTTAGGGTAACATGCTACTATGACAAAACCCTAGATGACATGTCATTAACACACAAAATTCACAAGTGACACATAAAAGAACATCCCACATCATCATGACATGTCCCTAATGCATCTTTGAGATTAAAAATTTCATACAAGCTTACATTTACAAAATAAAATACATCACAACAAAGCTTCTGAATCTTCCAAAGATTTGCCTCGGCTAAACCATGTTTACATAGGTTTGGACCTTGCTGCCCCCACAGATTTTCATGCTTCCACTTTTTTCACACTAAACCCAAGCATCAATAGTCCAAGGAGGTCATATAA
The DNA here is from genome assembly GCA_028749045.1 of Cupressus sempervirens. NCBI lineage: Eukaryota > Viridiplantae > Streptophyta > Pinopsida > Cupressales > Cupressaceae > Cupressus > Cupressus sempervirens. The sequence goes on along the minus strand of CM053792.1, from coordinate 656,302,624 downwards.
AATACATATCATAAATGCATATGAATTTAAATGTCACAAAATCTGTATTAATGTAATTCAATAGAATTTCTTTACTTAATTCTTTTCAAATAAGAAATTCAAAATGTTAAAATATAAAAATTTGCACATCACATATAAACATAAGTCATCATAACCAATTTAACATTCCACATCACATATTAATCCATTTCCTATCATAATGACAAAATGTTAAATCTATATTGCTAAATCAGCCAACATAAAAATTAGTTCTGATTACATACCTTAGGTTAAAACCACCTAAGTGTAATCCCCACAACTAGTACTTTTTGATTCAATTAAATATAGTTTGATCACTAACACTATCTCATTATCATGTTGAGATATTACATTATAAGTCATATATTTCTAAAGCATCTAATGTCAGGAAAGCAAGATGTTTCCTTAATCATGTCTACATAGACTCAAAATCAATCATTAGGTAAACCCGTTATATCTATTAATCAATGTATTATATATCCATCTTAATCATCATTCACTATAGCCCATACACCCAATACTACTTGTATGACAATTGACTTATTATATTTGCATCATGTTGAGCTCTACCAAGAAGGCCTTTATCTAAATTGATAACAATTTCTATCTGTAATTATTATTTTTACTTACACGAGTGGCTATTAATTCATCTTTTCACAATGGCCACCTAAAACAACTATCCTACTAAATCATAACATAATATGAACTCATTGGCATAGATTCTAAATTATAACATCTTGAGTCTTTATTCCATAGGGTCTTAGCTTACCAACCTAAAAAAAATTCAAATACAATACTTATGATAATAAGGACTATAATGTATATCAGTCTTAATAATATCTTAGGTCCAATATCAATAAGACGGATGCCAATCATGACATACCTAAATTCCAAAACCTACTTATCATCATTCTATCATAAGGTGTATGGTAATAGTCTATAATTCATATACCATGCATGAGAGACAAAGACGTGACATCTCACCTCCTTACACTTCCTACTTCTAACCATATTTGTGTTATTTAGGGTTTATAATATGGTACTAGGGAAGGGCCTTAAAATAAAAAATTGTGAAAGCTATATTTGGTTGGGACTAGAACACCTAGTGCAGATGTCATTACTATGGAGAATTTGGACACATTGGTATGAATTGTGTAAAACATCACATGAGCAAAAGAGATACTGCAAAAATTATGTTTCATCTATACAAAACTTGGTCACCTTGCCAAGAACTATACGACTACTAGATGAATAGAAGATGGAAAGAAGGCAAATGCTAACAATATCAAAAAACAAATGAGACAACAATGGGTTCCAAAGTCTACTAAGAATACAAGTCCAAGCAATGATGGTCAAGTCACTCAAGAATTGGGTGACTCCACTATTTCAACTTGATTTCTCTAAAGGAGAATTGGAAATAGGCTACTAAAGGAAGATATCCACACAAATTCTAGCTATTAGGACAAAATATCCATATCAACATTCAAGATGTGAAAGGGATCACTGAGTAAAAGGTACTAGTTACTACCGAGTTACCTTCCTTATTGAGTGAGGTCAAGTCACAGACTCTACCAAGAAAGGTCAAGAGTAACTAAGTTTTACGTGTTCCTATCAAATGATGAAAAACTTTACCAAGTAATCAATGCAAGAAAAGTGGATGATAGTTTATCAAATCCATCTAACTTTTGTACCAAGCAATTATGGTAAAATTTGATAAAAGGAATGAAATCGAAGTCATTTTCACCATGAATTTTTGAGAGCAAAATTCTAAAGATCAATCTTCAAGAGCATTCAAGAGATTTGAGAAAATTATCACCAAAAGTTTTTTGAATTCTCTCAAACCCAACCAAGTGAAGGTGGCAGCAACCAACAGCAAGGAAAAGTGAGGATCAAACATGCTTGTTCAAGGTGTAGAATAGAAGGCATGGACTTTAAGCTCACTCCTGCAATCACTAAAACCTCAGACTTGAGTGGAGTGCAATAACAAATCCCTTCCAAGGTACTGTTAAACATCAACTTTCATTCTCATTTTAAATGCGTGATTCAAGATATTGGCACCCTAGAAATGGATGAATGTTTAAAAGATTTTATGTGTTAATGGTGTTTTGAAACCTGAGCACCAACATCTTGAGGCTAAAGGCTTAACCCATATTCCTCACATGTCCTATTATTTACAAGTCAAATGGATTAGGTATATTCTCAATCATGTGCACAATGGATAGTTTTGGTTGGAACAACCTATTTTGATTACCAAGAAGATGATTCATAGGATTACTGGCCTCCCTATGTTGGCTAAAGTGAAAGTGACAAAAACCCTAGGTTGGGTCAAACTAGAAAAGAAAACCCTAGCTAAGTGCGATGGTAGGGGAATGAAAATTAGTAGTGTCACTAATATAGAATTAAAGTTTTGTATTCATTTCATTGCACACAAGATCTACAATTAGAGTAGGTTGAATAGTATGTCATGTGAAGTAGTTGACCTGACATACAAATTAGTCAAGAACAACCTTTCTCTTGACCTTTTGAGCTACTATTGAATCAATTCAACAAGAACATGGAGAGCATCAGAACATCAAAGAATAACCCATGTAAGTTTGGCTCTCTATTGACATGTTTATTCTTTTATGTTCAAAAATTATTTCCATCAAAAGGCACTATTATTTGGAGGAAATATGTGCCAGTACTATATCAGATTAATGAATATATTTTTGAGATGGGAGAAAATTATACCAATATTATGGATAATTATTTTGATGCTTTCAAGGAGAAAATGAATAATAGATACTATATCCCCAAGAAACTAGTTGAAGATTACAAGGATGATATATGTTTTATGGTGGATAGTGATAAGGTATATATTTAGGCAATTAGACCTAGAATTGCATGGGTAAAACCTCTAGGATATGAGGTAAGTATTGATGAAAACAAGATATTATTGAGGCACTGATTAATGAACTAGTTGACCCCAAGGCTGTATATTTTGGAACATGTGATGAGGCTAAGGCCTAGATATAACTAGAGATCAAGCTCCCTTAAGCAGTTAGCAAAGGCAAGAAAAGGATTGCCAAGTTAAAAATAAGCTCTACTCTTTTCTTAACCAAAGTGTCATGCCTGACCACTACTCTGGGTTTTTCTACTCTTTAGGACTTTGTTGTTTTAGGATTTTTTTCTGATGTTATGATTGAATTTTTGTAGAACTTGGTTATAATACTATTTTTGAATAATGAGACTAATGTTGAACGTGTTTTCGGTGATAAACTATGTTTTAGCAATAAATATGATTTAGGATTTTATATATATTGAATGTGGCATATTATTGGTTTCTAATTAATAGATTATCGATTATGTTTTTGACTCTTTGTTTACTACATTCTATTTCATGCTGTATGTTGACGTAATGTTATGGAAATTCATTAATGATTATATGTTGTATTTAATCAAAATCCTTCATTATACTTTCATACATGTAACTACAGGGATTTAATGTTTAGACCATGTTAACCCTCAAGATGATTTCGTGTCTTGACTCTTAGTGGATTGGAAATTGAGGGAACCATGGTTGTGTTTATATATATATATATATATATATATATATATATATATATCTGTGTGTGTGTGTGTGTGTGTGTGTGTGTGTGTTGTTTTATGACTAAGGTTTAATACCTTAGTGGAGCTTGGCATACATTTGTATTTGTTTTGTTTTAAAAAAAAAAAAGTAAATCACCTCATATGCAAATAGCAATGAAATAACCCTAAATAGGTATCAGTTGCTATGAAGGAGGGTAACATTGTTATTGTTTGAGCCATTTTCATGGTGGTGGACTTGGACTGCCAAATTTATGGCACTGAAGTTGTAGTCGGCCATACCTTGATATGAGTCAGGTTTTACTAATTCAGGCCATTTTTTGAGCCACATTGCTTTGATTGATTTGCATCTGTAGTTTTGTGCTGAGATGTCGGCATTCTTATGGGAATTGGTTGGAGGGTTAACATGCATATCTGGTTTAATTTGATGGATTTTTTTCTCAGACTTTGGCTATTGTGGTTTATGGAGTTTCAGTTTCACTCTATTGTGAAGTCTTTTGTGAATGGTGTGAGTCGACATCGTGGAGTTTTTCTCACCGGTGTTGGATTTGGTTTTTGGGGTTTTGGCATCAAGTCAGTTTGAGGAATAATCTTCCATCTTCAGTTGTTTAGGTAGGGGGCAATTTCTTATCCTACTCTTTCACTCTATCTGTGAATGCCATGTAACTTTCATTTGCAAAACGTAAAGGAATATCAGATTTGTATATTGTGAAAATTTACATGTAAAGATGAGTATGTTCATTTTGTGCTTTATAAAGTTTTTCATGTACTCACCTTTGTATGTGGAAGTTGAGGAGGGCTATGTTTGGAAGTTGTTTTGCTTATGTTTAAAAAGCTATTCCCAAACATATGTTTCTCACTAAGTTGAGTTTTGGGAGAAACATAAGGTTGCGGCATTTGGCATGTCAGTTTTTGTGTAACAGTGAGCAGATTTATACTTTCATTGGTATGAGCTCGTGAGAATCTATACCTCCAGTTTGCATGGTAATTCATAACAAATTTTTGAGAGGCATGGCCTCAGACTTGAAAATGTATTTATGTGTGCGTGTCTGTTGTTAAGGGCAGAGACATTTTGTCAAATGGTTTGCGTGAAACCATAGCAATGTTAAAACTATCATGTTAACTTGCATAACAATTCAAGGGTAATGAAATGTATGAAATTTCCTCATGAAACATAGTCAATTTACAGTGGGAACATAGTTAATTCGAATCTCTTATGACAGAAATTTTGTTTTATGATAATAATAAGCAATTTGAGAGTTATCTCATTATATTTTTGAAATCTGTCAAGACCGATAGTTTAGTTGAATTATTATTGAAAACAATAACTTAGTAAATTGTTGATAATGGTTCTAGATGTGACAGTTTGTTAAATGTTTTAAAGGAAAATTTGATCTGAACAGAAAACTCTGTAATAGTATAAAATTTTCTTCACAAGTTATGATGTAGAATACAGTTAATGAATAACTGTTTTTGTGAAAATTGTTGCAATTAACCAAGACATTATATTGAGAACATAGATATAGGAAGAAGCTGTAGTATCACCAAGGTCATTATGCGAACAGCTTGGGAGCATCTTATTTTTTTTGGGATTTTGCATTTTAGTCTTTTGATCATTAATTTAATATAAGATATTTCACATATTGTGAGTCGTATTTCAAATTTTAATTCAGATATTGTATTTTAAATGCTGTTTGTGGTTAAAACAGGGCGATATCTCACCGTCAAACAGTAGTAAAACAACAATGGAGACTTGGATATTTATTAACCTAGTAAATTATCTTTTGTTTAGCATTGACTGTACTTAGTTTTAGTAATACTTGATTTTATTATACAATGTTTTAATAAGCATTTTTAGATTGTTTTGCAATAAGATGTAATTCTATTCTTAGAGAAAATGGAAAGTCATTTTTAAGATAGGAGACGGATTATGATAAATATTGATGTGATGAAACAAGGGTATCACATGTTCATTATATTATTATCTTGGCCAATTCAGAGGGTAAGCTCGGATTGTTATGATAGTAAAGATAAGTAGTACAGTATTGCGACTGGTAAATATCATTCAACCGATATAATAGTTTAATGATATTTACGAGATTGTAATATTGTATTATTTTTTTTTTTATTATAATAACCTAAGTTTACTTTCAAATTGATAGTAAAAGATGAAAGTTTTAAAAGATGAAGAATGTAATATCATGAGAAAATTGACTTGTTATTAGTTACATGTACATTCTTAAAATATCTGTTTGATGTGTATGTAAGATTAACTATAGTGAACGTATATCGAGGTGGTTGAATAACGACTTATTCTATTTAGTTAATTAAAATCCAGTGATAATTTTAAAATGAAATGGGGAGGGTTAATTATAAATAAAGATAATTGGCCTTAACTATGACTTAAACCAGTAAGGTTAAGTATGGAGAACAAGGCAAGTCTCTATTTCATTATTTCACGAATATTATAGAGAACCCCACTATGAGATATCTAAGGGCATACCATATACGGATGTAGTATCTTGGTACCATATTGATGACACCTTAGTATATATATGGTTCATTAACTAGTTATTCTTAGTGCAATTTTAATTTTGCATTGTTTAGAAGGTATTACTTCTTGCATAGTAATATTAGTATTGCACTATGTTATGTAGTTGGATATCTGCTTTAAGGTTTTTATAGATATATATGTTGATTTCTGACATGTATGCAGGTGAACTACGCTTTTGACTCAGTGTGTATTGAGCCCTCTGTGTGTGTTGTGTTGTATGTTTTTTTGTTATTTTCAGGTGTTCAAGTTGAATATCTAGTTTGAAGGAAGACTGCTGAAGTTACTTCATGAAACTGAATTGGATACTTGTAAAATTTCATTTGTTGGACCTAAGCGTCTTTGAATGATACTATTCACCAATATTGTACTAAACTCTCTATGTATGGATATTTTTATGGAAATATATTGTGATGATATATTCTTTTATACAGTGGTTTATATTTCTGAAAATGATTCAATCTTTGTACTGGATCTTGTAATTTGACGATTATATATATATATAATAAATTTTTAGGTTCTTTATGTTTGTTCATAGCTTAGTTTAATTTTTTTGTTTTGTTGTGGTGTGTTACACAAAGGCAAAGGTGAAGATGAAGAAGTAGAAGATGAAGAATCAAAGAAAGAGGAACCAATGAAGAAAAAGGGCAAGGTAATCATTACCAAGCCTACCAAGACATCCACTGTAGTGTTCACAAGGAGATCCTCTAGGAAGAAGGAAGATAAAGAAGGGGGAGACATAATTTTCAAGAGTTCTCCACCCACATTTGAAGAGAAGATGAAGAAATTGGAATCAAGTTCTAGAATAACTAATTTCAAAGCATTAAAATATGAGACCAAAACAGCCAATGAGCAAAGGTAGATTGAAGATATTTTGATATCTAAAATGGGAAAATGGAAATACTCTCCTGACTAGCTCACTCAACAAATTCCAAATGTTTTAATGGATAAAATCAAGCCAAGATGGGAACATGCAAAGAAAACTACTAAGGACATTCATGAGTAGACCCTAAGGCAACTGATGCCAAATATGACTAATAAGGAAGTCACAGAATCTTCGAAGAAAAATGAAGAAAATTTGACTTTAAGATTCAATACTTGTCTAATTTTGTTTAAAGAAATAGAGATTTTGTAAATAATGCAGCAAACACATGGAAAATATTTGTCTTCTTCATAATCTGAGTGATTTTCTAGTTAGCATAAGTGATAAAGATGAAGATGATGATCAAGAAAAGGATGAAGAGAAAGGTGATGAAGAGGTTACACATTTTGATAATGAAGATGATGAAGAGGAAAAAAAGCAAGAGGCTACCAAGGAAGATGCACAAGAAGTTGAGAAAACTAACCCAGTCAAGATTGTTCTAGCAATTATTGCCTCACTTCCTCACTCTCTAAGAAAAATAGTGACAACATCAAGCACAAAGACAACCTCTATAGGATTGATTGTGTCTAGCACTGAAAGCACAAGCATCCAATCAATGTTTTCACTAGTTTAGCTCAACACATCATTGATTGAAGTTTCAACTACTTCATCTACTGAGTTGTTGATTCTTCCATCTTCAACAGTGTAAAGAGGAGAAAGATGTAAAAAGATAGGGGGAGAAAATTGTAAGAAAGTGCAAAGAAATATTGTATGTATAGTATATTGTATATTATCTTTGAATGAAGCATTACCATGTATAGAAATGTATCTTTTACAAAAAAAAATTTGAAAATCTCAAAAATAGTATACTCTATTGAGTTGGAGATATAAGATGATGGATAATTTAGTTTTGACTAAAAAGTGTTTTCTCACTAATGCCAAAGGGGGATGTTGTTAACATTCTAGTCATGTTTGTTATTAGTGACATACACTTATTCAAATTGTGAGTTTAAACCAACAATATTGTATAGTTAACAGTGTTAACCAAGCATTTTAGTTGCTATCGAGTCCTATAGTTGCTACCAAGTTCTATGTGTAGATTTCAATTTGAATCGAGCAATTACTATAGAGTTGATGATCGCCAGTGTAAACCAAGCTGCGTAGTGGTTACCAAGTTCATAGTTTATGTGATGTGAGTCTAGTGTTGACTGAGCTACTCAATGTTAACCACTAGACTTAGTTTATACTGAGCTTGAGGTGATAGTGTTTATTATGTCATGTAGTGTTAACCAAGTGATTCAATTTATATGCCAAGTTTCATAGTATTCATTGAGTCATTAGTGTAGACTGAATTCAAGACTACTTGGAAGTGATCAGTATGGACCAAGCTTCTATGTCTATTGAGTGCATGACAATGTCGAGTAGTGATAGTGGATGTTGAGAATCAGAACCTCATTGAGTCAGTCTTCAGAGCCCAAGTTTCTATACTTTGGCCGACTTTGTAATATTTTGTGTAAACTTGTATTGTGGTTGTCTTTGTAACTATGTAATTGGATTGATATATATGTAATGTATTATATCACATCCAATGAATGCATGGAATCTATAAGAAAGAAATGCAATCATAAGAAAAGAGTAGAAGAGAAAATTACAAAGGCTATATCAGTATAAGGAGTAGCAAAGATTCATCTATCACAGGAAGGTGATTTGTACACTTGGAAGAATCTCATTTAGCAAACCAAGTTGTAGATCAAAGATCAGCTACTATTTCATCCTAACAAGTGGATCAGTCAAATCCTTTAACAAGGTAGACCTAACAGTATTATGTAAATCTCTTTATCGAGTGCATACTTTATTATATGTTTGTAAATCCTTTCACAAGGTGGACCTAGCTGTCCTTATTGCTCCTAATAGGGTAGATCATCAGAATTGATCAATGTAAGCCTTAATAGGCCAACTTTATACTATAGTACTAAAGATTGTGGGTATCATCTCCACCCAAATTTTACTCTCTATTTGGAAGGTTTCTAGGTCACTAAATCTGTGTCAAAGTGTTATGTATGCTTTCATGTTTTTTAGATTCCCATGCATGAAGTTAGATCAAAATTCATTTATAGGATTACTTGCTAATTGGGATAAAAGTTTTAGAAGTTATTGATTCACCCCTCACCTCTCAATAACTTAGCTTGTCATAATATTTCCAACAAGAATAAGGGATATTGCAAAGAAAACACAAGAAGATGACAAACCCAAAGGAAAATGAAAAAACTACTACTGCAAAGAAAAGTTAATGAGATCAACCAAAGAGGAGGAAGTATAAAGTTCCAAATGAATTAGATGAGGAGAGGACCAAGTCAAATGAAAATAGTCAATTCCAAGTGGTAAACCACAATCCCTCTTCTGATTTAGACAACTTATGTGATAACATTAAGAATAATATAGATTTGTCAAGGTTCACACATGTTGAGTTTGACAAACTAGGAAAAGTAGAAATGAATAAGGTTGAGGGATCTATAAACAAGATGATGGCCACATTCAAGAATACCCCTATTAAGCTTGCCAACTCTTTAGAAAAAATTCTATATGACAAAGTTGAGAAAAGGTGGAAATACAATTTAACTACTAAAAGGAATATAAGGGAGACTACTCTAGCCAAGATAATGCCAGAATTGGATAAGTCATCTATGACTAAGTCCATTAAAATATACAAGGGGAGATTTTCTCCCTAATATAGAGCTTTCAACATCTTATAGAACAAAATTGAGGAAGTTGTCAAATAGAGCACCTAAATATGGAAAGTTATATATGGGCTGTAAACAAAAAAAGCAATTGAGTAAGCGCCTGAGGAGGTAGGTGAAGAAAAACATGACCAAGAGGTAGTGTATATTACCAAGGATGGATCTATCAAGTATGGTCATAAGGGAGGCATAGAAAAGGAAATAAATACAAAGGTTATAGCCGAAGAAGAGCAACAACAATATCAAAGTGTACCTGAGGTACATATGTTGAGTAATAGTCCCCCTCATGTGGAACAAGAAAATAAACAAGAAACTATCAAGATAAATGATGTTTTTGGAAATACTATGTAGAACATCAATTCTTTGATAGAGGATTATTAGAAGAGGATTCTACAAGATTCAAATTTAACTACTAAACTTTGCACTAATCATATATTAATCAGTATATATGAAATTGACAAGGTATCAATAGGGGAGAAATAAAACACTAACACATCTAATGTGCCCCTTACATCTACAAAGACAAAAGGTTTAGAAGCACAATAGGGTGTCACCTCTGACACTCATGTTTCAATGCCCATTGTGGTATACAAAATAAAGGACACAATGACATCAAATGTTAGCATATTGGTGCCAAATGCTTTAGTGCAAGAAGTATTAATAGTTGAGAAGAATGGGACACAAGTCCAAATAGGTTAGAAATGTGGTCCTTCACCTAAATCATAGATTCAAGGTGAAGAAAACACAAAGAAATAGAAGAATTGGACTAAAGAGTTAGTTTTTACTATGAAACTAAAGGAACAGATAGCAATTCAGATATTGGCTACCCTACCAAGCTCTATATCTCATATTCCTAGTCAAACTCTTCAAAGGCCAAGTGTAAATGCTACACCATTGCAATCATCAGGGCCTATTCTTGATACATATAAGGTTGGATAAGGAACATATTATGGAGATGTCAACTTAGATGAGGTGATTGAACTTCCAAAGTTTGATCTATAAAAAATCACCATAGAATAGATGGGCTTATTGCAAGAAGCTCTAGCAAGGAAGAAAAAACAAGAGTTACTCAAGAGGGAGCACAAGAAAAGACAAGTGTTATATGATATCAAAGACATATTTCTTGATGCTAAGCCTCTAATAACCTAATGTAGATAGACTTTTTCTTGAACAACTGGTGAATATGGTTGTCAAGATTAGTAATATAGACTTGGACACAAAAACCAAACTTTTAGAATGGTCCAAGAAGAGATCTTTAACAAATTTTGATGAAAAGCTTTCTTGTGTCATTGCACTTAGACAGGTTGACTTAGAAACCAAGATGGAAGATGTGAAAAGAGTGTTAGAGAATATATTTTCTCTATAAACAAAGCTTTATGATTTGAACCTATTCACACAAAAAGTATAGAGGGCTATTGCCTGGCTACAAGGAGATTTAAAGACAACATGTAATATTCTTAAGTTGTCTCATGGTCATAGTTAGACTCATTTTCAAAGGTTATTATCTACTTAGGGTCAGCTAGCTACATTACAAGTACAAGATGCAAATACTAGGGCTACCTTAATAAATATTCAAGCCATGTTGACCCCACACATGGAGGTGTTGCACAAAGAACTAGCTTTTGTAGAAACATTGATGAAGAACGATCATTATCTTTCTACTCATCAAGGCTTAGTGGACCTTGCTACCAAGCTAGATGTATAAATCAAATCTCTAGAGGTAGTTTACAACAATTAGGATGCAACACTTAGATTATAATAGAGGTCCATCAAAAAAATTTTGAAAAATAAAATATTCATGTACCACCCATGACATAAGTGTCAAAAAAGGGGGAATTGAGAAAAAGGGGGATAGTGAAGAAAAAGGGATATATTGAAGAAAAGAGGATATTACACAAAGGGGGAGTATAGTCAGAAATAGAGTTAGCCAACAATTGAAGCAAATTTACTCAACAAGAGGATCCGATTTAGATATAGCATAGAACAATTAACTCAAGGGAAGTTATGAAGTTTTGACGTATGACTGATAAGTTGTCAGTTTTGCAAAATTTTGATATTTTGAAATTTTGTATTTGAGCTGAGTAAAGCTTATAGATTATCTGAGTTATGCTTAAGTTAAGTATATATATGCATGAAAAAGTGTTTTTACCACTCATGTCAAAGGGGGATATTTTTATTCTCAAATTGGTTTTGACATATAAGTGACTACACACTTATTCATATTCATAAAGTACATACCAAGTAAGTTGTGTATACCAAGCATAAGTTGTCAGATAATGCAAACCAAGTAAGATATACACTATGTGTCAAGCAGACAATTAGTGCTGGGTCATTCTAGGGCTAAGCAAGTTTGTATATGCTGAGTGATTCAGATGTTGAGTGAATAGTGGATGTTGAGTCATTTGAAAGCTGAGTTACAACATTAAAGATATAGTGGATGTTGAGCATTAGAGGATTCAAGTGTCAAGTAAATATTTTTGGACATAGTTGTTTGTAATGGCAAAAACTCCTATATTAACCATTTTGGGCTAACTTAAGATTTTTTTGGCAATTCTAGATAATAAGAATGAAACTATCTTGAGAATCCCTATGCAATACATGCAACCAATAAGGTTGAGGGATGTTCTAAGAGGCAAAATAGGTGAATCATAATCATTAATTCTTACCTAAACCTAAGTCACATGGTTCTTCTTAAGGAGTCAAACCCTAAAGAGTTTAAGGAGCAAAGAGAGAAGTTTTCATGTGTAGATAGAGCATTCATGATGACTAAGGAGTTCTTATCATGCCCAAAATTACAAGGAAAAACACAACCAACAATTTTTTTTGAATAACAACTATGTAAATTAGGGTGATACATACTACAATCATTAAATTGAGGGTGATTCTCTAAGTTGTTTGATTTAGCATGGAGTAAAGTGGTTTATAAACTCTAGGTAGCATTAGCATTTTCAACTAGGTGTAAGATAAAAATGGTAGAATAATTACATTCTATGTATCCTATCCTGAGGATAAAGTCAGTTGGATAGATTAATCCTATTTGGTGGTAATGTAAAAGGATTCATTTCATTCAAAAATCTAGTCTCCAAAAGAAAAAAAATCAAGGGATATCTATCTTTTATAAGATTCCACGATACCACCTTTGTTAAAATTCAAGTATTGAAATAGGCGCTAGATGGTATTATGAGATATTACTTTTAATTCCAAATCATAACTTGCAAATAAATGTTGTGCTTATAAATGTGAATCGTCAATTCTTAATCTGATATAGGCTCATTAACTTGATTAGAAATGTGTGGATAACTATATTATTCTAATTATTAGATTATCTTGCAATGTATACATTTCGTATCATTTGTACAATAACTTGGATTTATTACTTTACCATTTTTGTTCCATTTTATGACATATATTTTATTTTGTTTTAATGGACTCTTAGATTTTATTTTATTTTAAATTTAATGCAACCATATTAATAGCCTGCTCACAAGGTACTACTAACTAGATTATTGACATCATATAGTATTTATTTACATCACAACCACTACAATATATTATCATCTACCAACCCTTTTATCATCAATCGATATTAAGATTTAATAACCCTAATACTAATTAAACTTACATACAACCAATAACCTTTACTTATTAACAAGAAATTTCCACTATCTTCTTTTAGCTCACATTAGATGTATTAATTGACATAAAAATTTATCAACAACTTCCTACTTACTTACTAATTGAAGGATACCTTGAACTATTTAAAGGATTATGTTCATATGTTCTAAACCTATAGATTTAAGTAGCATCAAGAGGTATGTATATTATTTTATATTTTAATATATCCTAAGTTTATAGTATTATTTAATACCTACTTACTAACATATATCCAATACAATACACAACTCACATGGAAAGGGTCATATTGAATATATTTATATTTAATTGCTAAACTACGATAATTTCCAAGTAATCACTATATATTGATACCCTAACTAACCCCATGTCCCAACTAGGAATCATACAATTACTATTTAATAAAATCCCAAATAGTTAATAATCTACATTTCCATCCATTTCCTAACTTACTATTACCAATACATAACATTTTAAATATCTTTAAAGCTTATCTTTCACTTCCCACCCTTTGTTTCTTACTTAAATCATTTTCTAAAACCCCATGCCTACTTACCACTATCAATACCTCCTTTCTACTATCCTAACCTACTTCCCACCTTTCCCAACACCATGTATCCCTACCTAACTATGACTCCCCCCCCCCCCACACCCCCCACCTTTTCTTACCTAGGTTCAAGCACTCAAAGGTGGGGGTGGACTGACCAATGGTCAGTCATGTCAATACCTAAAAGTGTGTGGAAGGGTGGGTTGGCATGTGGAGAGGGATAGAAGAGTTGGGGTACCACCTACCCTCCCCATTCCTCTCATGACATGTGAATGTACTTTATATATATTCTCCCCCACCCCACCTTTTAAAATAATGTTTCCTTGTAGCTTGAACTTGCCTCCCTAATTTCTTAATTCAACTCCTATAATATGAATTATTTATTTGGTTGACTTGACTCCCTTTTTAAGCACTTAATTACTAGGTGTATATATAATTAGTTGTTTTATTTTTATTTTATTCACCTTCCTTTATAGGTCATATTTGAATGGGCTAACTACTGATTTAGTATTTTTATATTTGGATTTTGAGTTAGGGGTAGTGTTTTATTGATATTCTATATGGAAGATTCCTTCTAAATATTATATTTGTTTGTATGAAGTTTTGAGTATGTTCTATTATTTTCCACTCTCATACAAAATCTAGAGAGGTTATTATGCATGTACATATTTGTTTGTTGGTATATTTTCTTCCTTGTGCTATGATTCTTACTAGGTTCACTTTTCATGATTTAATGTATTACGGTATGAAATCTTTGTTGATAGTTAGTTTTCTATTACTATTAACATTATGCTGAATATGTATAGGTTGATAAATCTCTTGAAAATAATTATAGAAAAATAAAACTAGAAACTTAAAAATTAGTTCCTACAAGTTTCTTTCCTTCTACATCAAATTTATGTATTTTCTTTGAACAAGCTCAAATATAACATCTAATATCTCAATCCCTTTGATGAAGTTTCAAAGCAATGACTTGTTGAAAATAGATCCATTATTGAAATACTTCTCATCTAAAAATATATTTGAATTCATTTTTCTTATTTCATTCCATGATTTAGAATGAGCATGATTCACTTATGCCTAATCAATCCTATAAATATGAAGTAAAAGAACTATCTAATTGAGATGGATTCTTCTAAATGAACTAATTTTTTTTCCTTTCTATACAACTACGAAGATGGTGCAAACTTTCTCTTGCAAAGACAACTAAATACATAACCTCAAATCTCACTTTAGACATTCACAACAATATATAATAGAAAGCAAATCCTTCTCGCATTATAGTGAACAACAATGAAGTTTGATATCACAACACTTTATGAGATGACATGGAAAGGGTTGATTTATTTACAACACATGATTCTTCAATAATTCCAATGGTGAAACCCTAATCTCATTCATAGAATCCATTCTCACAAAACCTACAA
Source organism: Cupressus sempervirens (assembly GCA_028749045.1). Taxonomy (NCBI): domain Eukaryota; kingdom Viridiplantae; phylum Streptophyta; class Pinopsida; order Cupressales; family Cupressaceae; genus Cupressus; species Cupressus sempervirens. The sequence continues at coordinate 656,287,263 of CM053792.1, read as the reverse complement.
AAAAAAAAAAAACTAGGAACCATGGAGGCTCACCTCCCATCCTAGGCTTCTAAGAAGCCACCCACCAAGCTGGGGAAACAAAGCCCAAATGGGTTACATGCACAAGATCCTCTAATGCATACATCTACACAACACAACACATAACAATCCCTTCCATGCATTGCACAATGATTCACCATTGGAATCATCAATATATTGGGTGAAGGTGGACTCTTCAAAGAGGAGAGTGCCATATCCATAATACAAATATCAAACTGCAATTATATTTTTGCCTCTCAAAGCTATCATAAAATCTCATCCTTCTTACACAATCCTTTATACCTCCCAAAACATCAAAAGTCATATGACTTCAATGGATCTCATACTCCATGAAAGAAAGAACAACTCCTCATCATGAAGTAAATTTTCTCAACTACAATATTGAGCCCAACTAACCCATTCAACCAAGGCTTCTCTTCCCTCCCAAGGGTGAGTGAAGCCTTTACATCCATTAACAATTCAACATTCAAATAAAAACAAGGAGATCAAGAAATAAAACCAAGAAAATACATGAAGCACAATGCACAATCACACCATCACAACACAATACAAAGATTTAAAATAACAATACATGATCGCATAACAACACTAGATGCTTTTAGATTCATTATGTAATGCTAAAAATGGTCATGGTTTGAGTACCAAACTTGGTCTAAGCTAAAGGCAATGATACTTGATGAAGATCTCCCTTAGCCTCCCTCCAAAACCCTAACTATCCCTAGATGTAGAGAGTCGGTGGACACCCCACTAGTTTGTCCAATTCTCCTTAAAAAGGCTTTTTCGCTATCTATTTTTTGCAAAAATGCCAAGCCACTCCCTCTTACAAACTCCCCCCCCCAAAGTTTTATTTTTTCGACTTAGTGGAAACATGGGGAAGAACTCATTTGACAACCCCATTTTCAAATTGGTGGAAGAATGCACCCCCTAGGCTATCTAGCCATTAACATGGTCGAAATTAGGCCTCTAACATGCTATACTATCATATGGGTAACTTATTTTCACACAAAGGACATTTTTGAACCACCTCATGACCCTTCAAAACCCTAGTCAAGTCTAAATTCGAATTTCCCTTTGATAATGACCCATCCTATCCCTTATCAAGTGGGTTTACTTAATCTTTAACAAGGTAATTAGTTTAAGGGTAAAATGCTACCATGACCGAAACCCTAGGTGACATCTCATTAACACACAAAAATCTACAAGTGTCAAGTGACACATTAAAGCACATTACACAACATCATGACATGTCCCTAATGAATCTTTGAAATTAAAATTTTCACACACATACAAGCTTACATTTACAAAATAAAATACATCGCAAAGAGGCTTTTGAATCTTCCAAAGATTTGCCTTGGCTAAACCATGTTCACATGAGTTTGGACCTTGTTTCCTTGATAAATTTCCATGATTCTACTTCCTACACACTAAAATTGAGCATTAGTAGTCCAAAGGAAGGTCACATAAAGTACATATCATAATGTATACAAATTCCAATGCTACAAAATCCATATTACATAATTAAATTAAATTTATTTTCTTAATCATTTCAAATAAAACATGTCAAAGCATAAAAATATCAAAATCCACATATCAGATTTAATCCTAAAACAACATGATTGAATTAACACTTTGCATCACATCAAAATATAATTTTCATCCTACCATTTTTAAAGTTTCATCCATATTAGTTCGATCATCCCATACAAAAATTTGATTCTTAATACATATCTTAGATGGAAATCACTATTGTAAATGTCAAAATCAATAGATAATATAAGCCACTACCCATCTAAGTATTGAATGAATGTCAAAATATCCAAATTCTAAGTATCAAAATGTAAGTAAAATATCTATGCTATGATGAGTTAGGGTGAGGCCTCACAATTATGAATTGAGATATGAACTATAGAATTAGTTAGAGAGAACATAGGAAAGAAGAGAGGAAAGAAGTGATATATGTGATTAGAGAGGATTGAGTACACATCAAGAAAGAGGTGATTTGTTATCTAGAAAAGAAGTGCTTACCAAAGGATCAAGGCTAAGACATTCGAATAGGTGAATCAGTAAAATCTCTTAATAGGGTAGCCTTAACAGGTTTCAAGTTCTAGCAGACTTTTGTATAAATCTCTTAACCGAGTGCTTAGTTTATTGTATGTTGAAGTCCTTTAACCAAACACACTTCTAATAGGGTTTTTAAATCCTTTAATAGAGTAAGATCTAACAATCTTTGTAAGCCTTTTACATTGTAGACCTTTCACAGGATAGATCATAGTTTATAATCAAACATTGTAACATTCATTAGATACACTTTACAACTATAGTAGTGAAGATTTTTGGGTGTCATCCCCACCCCAATTTTACCTTCTCATTTAAGGTTTTCTAGGCAACCAAATATCTTGTGTCATATATATGTTGAATGTTTATTGTTTTCATGCTATGGATGATCATGCTTATTTTGGCAGTCCAATTTACATGCAAATTATGAGATGGATGTGTGGTGAATGATTTTATAGGAAATAATTTAAAGGACTAATTCACCCCCCTCCCTCCTTCTCAAATTTTACTTTCCCTATCATATTTCCAACACTTGGGTGAGAAGGAGGATGCAAAAATTTGAATATATTATTAGATTTACAATCAAGATACAAAAATAACAAGGAAAGAATTAAAATGGTTCGCCTAGAAGGGGTAATGAAGAATATAGGCTAAGAATGGGTCCTATGCAAGGGCCTCGAGGGGAAGAAATTGGTTAATTGTAGTCATTTTCCTATAGAGATATTTATCTTTAGGAGTTTTGTATTATGATATAGTGATGGTTGTACACGGATAAGAAGATCATTGAGATAAGATTGTGTGATGCATGTGAGTGTACAAGATGCTGGACCAATCAATAGCTGTTAAACCAAACTTTGTAAATTTTTTATTTACACATATATTTCATTATTTTCATTTCAAAAATGCTTTCCCATAGACATATGTTTGGCAGGAAACACTATGGGACAAACAAGATCATGGTATCACAAAAAGCCAAGGTTAGGAGGAAAAAAGGGTTGTAAAAGAATCTTTTGCATGAATGTAATCCCACATAAATTTTATGTGAGATCATGGATATAAGGGTCCTTCTTAGCACTAATTCATTCCCACTTGTTATACTACAATCATGCGAGGTAGAATAGAGTTGGGGTAAGGTCACCACTAGATTAGGGAAGGTTTGACTAGGTCCTTCATGGGTATCAAAGTGAAAATTCCCATGAAGATAGGAACATGAATTTTGGAGCTTGTAGGATTATGTACCAAGCCAACATAAATGAAAGTAAAAGGTAAATAATTATAGGTATGTGGGAGGAAAGGGTTTCAAGAAGAAAGGGTTGGTTTGGGGAGGTTTAGTAGTAAATCAAAGTGTTTAGAAAAGGTAGTAAGGTAATTTAATAGCATGAACAAGGATTGATGGTTGGTTAATTTTTGGAAGTAGTGTTGTATTGACACATTAGTGTCATGCAAGAGACATGATGTTTTTTTGAAAGTATTAAATTATTTTGGAGAAATAGAGTGGTCATAAATTTATGTCACTAGCCTAGGGTACCTAGCAAGGATGCCCCATAAGTGTACCTATATGGTTATGGTGACAACACTATGTGAGTGGCAGAATTTAGAGATAGCCACATTATATCTCCTATTAGGAAAGAGTATAATTACATTGGAGGATGTGTATAAGATCTTTAGGATTCCTATATGAGGTATTGAGGTGCTCACTACCAAAGATGTGATAGTGGAGTAACAATGCAATTATTAGTGGATCTTGGGGTTCCATTTAGGATTTGGTAGGTTTAATTTTCTTTGGATAAAAATTTAGACATGGAACCATAGAGGTGGGTATACTTATATGTGTGTAGATTTTTCTTTGGGTTCCTTTCCCTAGATACAAGAAGAATGACTATTACAGTAGGCCTAATTCTAACAATCATGTGGATCATCAATGTCAAAGTGCCAATAGCATGGGGTTCTTTAATGATAGCAAAATTATATCACAATATGCATCAGATCATGTACCATGGTCATGATAGATAGGAGAAAATAATAGGATTCACATAATTTTTACATGTGTGGACTTGGGAGTATATTGTAGAGCTCAGGGTAGTTGGGTAGCAGGATAGAAAAGAAGATCATATTGTGGTTTATAGTTGGATAGAGTTGTTGACCTACAATCATACTAATGATTTGGATTATTAAAGGGTATATTATTCTAATATTAGAGTAGTACTTGGAGGCCCTACATGGGATTAGGTCCATGGAAAGAGGATTAGCAAAACCAATCATATACCATTATGTTAGGCTTTATTTTTGGGTTATGGGACTAGATCATTGAGTAGTATCACTTAGACAGAGTAATGTGACCATTTGGATGGTTGTAGGATGTGCTAGTAGCTCCTATGTGAATTAGAATATAATAGATATGAAATCAAAATTAAACAACCTTCAAGCTAATTAGATAACAAGCATATAGGAAAATATCATAAAAGAGCTTTAGACAACTAATTAAAGAACAAAAACTTTCAATCAAATAACTCCTTTGTTGAGCATTTGGTCCAATAATGGAACATGTATGATTAATGATGTTTCTTAAAGATTTTAAATATAGATCCAATAATGTATGATGAATGGAAATTTGAGTAAAGTGACATTTCTTTGGTATATTTTGGCTCTTAAAATAGCATAATAACTTTACTCAAAAGGTAGATGAATTGTAAAGGTTGCAAGGTTTAATTTATAGGCCAACAGTAATGGAAATGGATAGTGTTGGAAATATAAGAGTAGCTAAGAGGGGTGGGGTGAATCAATTACCACTAAAATAAATCCCAGATCCCTTAAATATTAGTACAAAATAAACTCAAGAATTATTTTTTGCTAATGCTCGGCAATTACACAGAAAAATGTTGTAACTTGGTAAACATTGAAAATGCTCAGCAAATTCTTAACATGAAAATCTTAAGATTTTATCTAAGACTACTATTACTTTAATTAGTTGCAAATGCATAAGAGAAATAGCATGAACACATTGAACACCAAGATTTAACATGGAAACCCAATTTGGAACCACCAATTGCAACTAGTTACTAATTTTCACTCTTCTAAAGTGAGCCCTATTAGGAGCCAACCCTACTGAATGTTACAAAACACACTATTAGGTGCAACCCTATTAGAGGATTTAATCACCCTATTAGGAGTGGCCTTGCTAAGGGTCTTTGGAAAATTCAATATAAATGTCACCTTGCTAGAGGATTTACAAATAGTTGTTGACCCAGCTCTATTGAGAGATTTAGATCACTGCTACAATGGTTATAGAGTAACAATGAGATGGCCTGATTTTGGATGCAACTAAATTGTTGATTACAGATCTCAATTCTAGCTTGTATACTTTATGCTTCTTGATCAAATGTATCTTTTCAACTCCACAAGGATATTATACTTATCCTTCTAATTTTCTTCATCATAGCACCATTAAATCTTCAATTATCTTCCATGCATGCTTCTTTCTAATTCTCAAATTTACCTTATATTTATATCTTTCATATTATAAATTTGAATAGAATATAATTTAGAGTAATTAATATTCATTTCCTCAGTTGGCTAGAATCAAAAAATAATTCAATTGAACTTAATATGCCAAAACAAGAAAATCCTTTCTTAGCCAACCCTGCTCAATAGACACTAACTCAAAGTGATTTTCCTATGTTAACCAAGTGAACTCAGTTAACACTACATATTCACAAAGTTTCTTTGATAACTAAGTGAGCTCGGTTAATACTAATTCCATCCAATATTTCCTTCATTAATCAAGTGAGCTCAGTTAACACTTAAGATTTGCAAACTTTCCATTAGCACCTGAGTGAACTTAGTGGACACTATCTTCTGAACTAGGAAAACTCTAGAATGCTCAATAGACACAGAAAACTATCTTCAATGCCCAAGTGAGCTTGGCATACATTGAATAGTAATGATATGACATTTTATGTAACATCAAAGACAATATATAATTAATCAATTGTTTCAACAATCTCCCTCTTTGGCATTGATGGCAACACAATATGTCATAATGCAATGAAATTTTTAAAGAAATAATAAAGTAAGGCATTATCCTTCATTTAATTTTAATTCTTATCCATAAGAACTCCCTCTATTAGTGTGAATTCTTTCTATCTTCAGTTTCTCCCTTTCTTAGAAAACTTTTGTCTACTACAACTTCTTCTGATAGCAAACTTTTCCTTTGATATCAGACCAAGTTCATTCTCCCTTTTTACATCTCTTCCTCTTTCTTTCTACAAAATTTCTATGAGATATGATAGAAAACTTCTCCCTCTTTGACATATCATCCCAAAGACAATATTCAATGAATATTAATGTATCTTAAGTACTAATTCATTTGCAATATGCCCTTGCTAATACAACACCAATTGATTGATATTCAACATACTCTGATTAATGCATCACTAAATTTCATTTAGTGAGTTTTAGATATGGGAATGACCCCTAGCTTGCCTCTTAGATACATAAATGCATCCTTTGGTAATGGCTTGGTGAATATGTCTACAATTTTTTTCTTTTGTATTCACATATTCCAATCTTACTTCTTTATCTTGTACCAATTCTCTTAAGAAATGATATTTTATAGAAAAGTGTTTTATTTTGGTATGCATCACTAGATTCTTTAATATATTGATTGCACTAGTGTTATCATAGTATATAACTATTGAATCCTTGATCTCTATCTTCATACCTACCAAAAGTTGTTTGAACCAAACAATATTAGAACAATTAACTACTACTACCGCATATTCTCCATCTATTGTGGATTGAGAGATATAATTTTGTTTCTTGCTTGTCCAAGATACTAGCCTTTTATGAAGAAAGAATGCTCTGCCACTAGTGTTTTTTCTATTATCAATACTTTGTGCCCAATCAACATCTATGAATACTTTTAAATCAAAATTGTCTCCTATTTTTTACCATAAACCATATTCTTCAGTACCCTTCAGATATCTCATGATTTTTTTGATTTCCATCATGTGATTTTCTTTGGGATTTGCTGAGAATCTTACCACCATACTAACTGCTAATGGAATATCGGGCCTTATATGAACTACATACTATAATTTTCCAATCATTAATCTATAGGTGGTTTGATCTACCTCTTTGGAATCATCATTTTGGAAAAGATTATGTCTAGTAGACATAGGGGTTCCAACTGGTCTTGAATCTTCCATTCCAAATTTCTTTAGTATCTCCTTGGTATGTTTAGATTGAGTAATGTAGATACCATCTTTCTTCTACTGGATCTACAATCCAACAAAGAATTTTATCTCTCCAAACAAAGACATTTTAGATTCTTTACTCATTTATTTTGAAAATGCCTTGCATAAGTCATCATTTCCTATGAATAACGTATCATCAAAGAATATTTCTGCCAACACAATCTTTTTGTCTAGTCCTTCTTTGATATACAGACTATTGTTACCATTTGTTCTTTAAAAACCAATCGATATCAAGTAGTTAATGAAGTCTTTCATACCAAGCTCTAAGAGCTTGCTTGAGACCATATAATGCCTTGTGTTATTTGTAGACCATCTCTATTTTTCTAGGATAGATACAAAAGCTTTAGGCTGTTCAATGTAGACTTCCTCATCAAGAATTCCATTCAAGAATGCATATTTTACATCCATTTGATAAACTTTAAATCCTTTGTGAGCTACATATGTTAGTAAAGTTCTAACACCTTCTAATCTTGCAACAGGAGAAAAATTTTCACCATAATCAATACCTTCTTCTTGAGAATAACCTTTACATACTAGTCTTGCTTTGTTTCTAGAAACTTTTCCATCTTCATTTAGCTTATTTATGAATACCCACTTTGTGCCAATTACATTTTTATCATTGGGTCTAGGAACAAGAGTTCAAGTTTTGTTCTTCTCTATCTATTATATTTCCTCATTCATTGCTTCAATTGAAATTTCATTATCTAAATCATCTTTAATATTTCTAAGTTCAAATTGAGCAAGTAAACATGTGCCTTTCAATTTGTTTCTTTTCATTATTCCATGTAACTTGTCTCTAATGATCTAATCAGGTGCATGATGCCTTCTGACATATCTTGCTAACATAGGTTCTTTAGATTTGGAGTTTTTTTACTAATTTATTTATGAACTTTAGTATTAAGCTTGAGTCCCACTGTCTATGACTCAAGTCCATCAGACTCAAGTTTCTCTTGTAATAACTCAATAGCTTCTAACTGTGACTTAGGTCCTTTAAACTGTGACTCAGGTTGCACTGATTGCAACTCAGTAGCTATTGGAGATTTTGGGGACTTAGGAGGTGAAGCCTCCTGTCTACTAGATAGATTTGGTAGGGTATCAACTTCATAATAAACAAATCTTCTGTAATCCTCAAGCTCTTTATTGCTTTCTTCTTCACTCTTTTCTACAAACTCATCAATTCTCACATGTGCACTTTCCATGATTTTATGACTAGATAAACTCAAACATTTGTATGCTATACTTCTATAGGAGTGTCCTAGGAATATGTCTTAATCACCTTTGACATAAAATTTATCTTTCCTAGATTCTTTCAAGATATAATATTTGTTGTCAAATACTTTCAAGTAACTTACATTAGGTTTGTATCCATACCATAGTTCATAAGGAGTTTGATTTGAGTCTTTCTTTAGTTGTATCTATTCAAGGTATGCACTACAATTTTGATTGCTTCTTTCTAGTATTTGATTGCAACATTCTTTTCTATCTTTAGTGTTCTTGCACAATCCATGATGGATATGTTCCTTCTCTCAAGTATACCATTTTGATGAGGTGTACCAAGGGCTGATACTTGTTTTTTAATTCATTTTTTAATGTGGAACTCATTTAATTCATTGGAGATAAATTCACCACCTCTATCTGATGTCAAACATTTTAGCTTCTTTCCAATTTCCTTTTCTACTCTTTCCAAATACCACTTGAATTTTTGAAAAGCTTCATATTTTTCTTTTAGATACATTACAATCATTATTCTAAAATAGTCATCAACAAAAAAGAATGAAAAACTTATCTCCACTATAACTCTCTATTCCAATAGATCCACATAATCCTGTATAAACAAGCTCTAAGTCTTCTTCAGAATCATAGTTCTTGCTTTTGAAACTAGTCTTTCCCATCTTACTAATTTGATAGTTTTTATGTAGACCCATATCAAGTTTCCTCAAGCTAGGAATACTTGTTACTCTTCTATTTTTTTCTTATTTTAACTAGATTATCAAAGTTCACATGACATAATATTTTGTGCCATAGCCATCTTTCTTCTACTTGAGTAACAAAGCATGAACTTTCACCAAGATCAAGATAGAATAGATTACCTTTTGTTTGTTTGTCAGATCCAACTAGATTTTCTTTCCCATCTAGTAGTTTGTCCTTCCCATTAATAAATTCTACCTTTAATCCAATCTTATTCAACTGTTCTACACTCAGTAGATTGTGCTTTAGTCCTTCAACCCAATAATCGTTATCACATATAAGTTCATTGGTTAATGAGATACATCTTTTTCCTTTTATGCAACAAGGTTCATTGTTTCCAAATATCACACTACCACCATCATAATGTTTCATTGTTCAAACTTTGTTCTGCCTCCATTCCTATGATGTGAGAAACCACTATCAACAATCCATGTATCATTTTTGTTAACATGAGAAATAAGTGTCATATTATCTCCTTCATCATTAAATTTATCTTTTATAGCAATATATATCATCTCCTCTTCACTATTATCAGAATCTTTAGCCATAAAACAACATTTCTTAATTTTGTCCTTATAGTCCTTATAGTTTTTTAATTCCTTATTGTCTTTGTACTTATTACTTTTCTTTTCATCCTTGTTTTCTCTATTTGGGCACCTTGTAGTAATGTAACCAACTTCTTCACAAGAAAAGTAGATTAGAATAATCTTACCTTTGTACTTTCCTCTACCTTTGGAATATTTCCTTACAAGTAGGGCTTCAACAACTTCAAGATCACTATCTGAACTTTCTTCATCTTCTTCACTTCCCAATTGATTGGCCTTTAATTTCTTACCTCTTTTCTTGTGTGAAAGTTTGACTTCAAATATAGATTCAATACTTTTGGAAGTAGAAACATAGTTGCCATGGTTATCCAACTCAAAAGTTATCAATCTTCCAACTAGAGCATCCAAAATTATATTTCCATTTGGATCACATCTCATCTCTTGAATAGTAGACACTCTAATTGCATAGATAGGAAGAAGGGTTTTGAGTACATTTCTTACAACAATTTTCTCATCAATGTCTCCTCTAGATGCTTGGATTGCACTCACACTTGCTTTGATTCTTTTCACATATTTTTTAATGTTTTAATCTTCTCTCATCTTCATCTAATCAAATTGTCCTCTAAGAATTTCTACTTTGGCTATTTTTACATTGTCATCTCCTCCATAGATGGCTTTTAGTTTGTTCCACATATCATGACCTATAGTATAGCTTTTGACTTCATCAAATTTAGAATAATTAAGACTAGATGCAATGTCAATCATCATGATGTTAGGATTTTTATTTTTAGCAATATCTTCAACTAATAATGTTCCAATGGGAGTCTTATATTAATTATTAAGATACTTACAACTTGAATCATTGATAGTTACCAAATGTAACCTCATAAGTCCTTGTCATGCTGCAAAATTTTCTTAGTTCAATTTGGGAATCTCTCTTCTATAAGGCATCCTGATCTTTAGATTAGGTCATTAAAACCACCTCTACAATCACAAAATGATTTGATACCAATTGCTAGAAATATAAGAGGAGTAACTGAAAGGGGGGGGGGGGGGGGGGGGGGGGTGAATTAGTTACCACTAAAATAAATCCTAGATCCCTTAGATGTTAGCACAAAATAAACTCTAAAATTTGAATTCTGTTGATGCTCAACAAACACACACAAAAAATTTGTAACTCAATAAACACTGAAAATGCTTGGCAAATACTTAACATAAAAATATTAAAATGTTATCTAAGATTAATATTGCTTTAACTTAGTTGCAAACACATAAGATAAATAGCATGAACACATTTGACACCAAGATTTAATGTGAAAATCCAATTTGGGAAAACCACCAATTGTAACTAGTTACTAATTTTCACTCTTTTGAAGTGAGCCTTGATAGGAGCCAACCCTATTAAAGGTTACAAAACACACGGTTAGGTATGAACCTATTAGAGGATTTAAAATTCGATAGAAATGTCACCTTGTTAGAGGATTTACAAATAGTTGTTAAGCTAACTTTGTTAAGAGATTTAAATCACTACTACAATGGTTAGAAAGTGACAATGAGATGGCCTAATTTTGGATGCAACTAAATTTTTGATTATATATCTTAATTGTAGTTTGTATACTTGATTCTTCTTGATCAAATGTATCTTTTCAGCTCCACGAGGATATTTTGCTTATCCTTCTAATTCACTTCCTCTTAGCATCATTAAATCTTTAGTTATCTTCCATGCATGCTTCTTTCTAATTTTCAACTTGACCTTATATTTATATCTTTCATATTGTCAAATCGGCTAGAATATAACTTAGAACAATTAATATTCATCTCCTTAATCAACTAGAACCAATAGACAATTTTATTGAACTTAATATGCCAAACCAAGAAAATCCTTTGTTAGCTTACCCTACTTGGTAGACACCAACTTAAAGTAATTTTCCTATGTTAACCAAGTGAACTTGATCAATATTGCATATTCACAAAGTTCCTTTGGTAACTGAGTGAGCTCGGTTAACACTGGTTCCATTCAATATTTCCTTCATTAACCAAGTGAGCTCAATTAACACTCAACTTCCACAAAATTTCTTTTGGCACCTGAGTGAACTAGGTAGACATTATCTTTTGAACTAGGAAAACTCTGGAATGTTTGATAGACATAGAAAATTGTCTTCGCTGCCCAAGTGAGCTTGGCATACACTGACTAGAAATTATATGACATTTTGTGTAGCATCAACAATAATACACAATTAATCAATTTTTCCAACAGATAGCCAAGATGTAATGAAAAGATATTATAATTTAGGGATAGGATAAAAGGAAAAATGAGTTAATGGATTTTTCTTTCTCAAATCCATAGACTCATAATAAGTTTCACAAGGAGAATGAGAGTGAGGGGACAACACTTTTTTGGGATAGTTAAGTGTGAGAGGTGTGAGATGGATTTTAGTTCACTTAGGTGAGAGTAGGGGATGTGGCATGAGAGGGGACTTAGGCTTATGTTAGGAAGTCTTAATTCAAGCCTATAATTGAGCAAGTGACTTAGGGAAGGTGATGAGCTTGGTATACACTGACTAGAAATTATATGACATTTTGTGTAGCATCAAAGATAATACACAATTAATCAATTGTTCCAACAAATAACCATGATGCAATGAAAAGATATTATAATAGAGGGATAGCATAAAAGGAAAGATGAGTAAATGGATTTTTCTTTCTCAAATCCATAGACTAATAATAAGTTTCTCAAGGAGAATGAGTGTGAGGGGAAATTTTTTTTTTGGGATAGTTAAGTGTGAGAGGTGTGAGATGGATTTTAGTTCACTTAGGTGAGAGTAGGGGATGTGGTAGGAGAGGGGGCTTAGGCTTATGTCAGGAAGTCTTAATTCAAGCCTATAATTGTGCAAGTGATCTCGGGAAGGTGATTAGACTTGTATAATGGGGTGATGTGGTTGAGACAATAGGGTGATGTGTCTTAGATAAAGGGGTGATGTGGTTGGAAAGTGGATTTGTTAGATAAATCAATGTGGAGGTATTTCATTAAATAAATTCATTATATAATTAATAATACTAATTATTGGTGAATGATTCTTGGTTAACTAAACATCTTAGAAACCATATTATTCTATCTCCTAACTTATGGATTGGACATCTGAGAGTAGCAACCAAATGACTTATTAAAATAACTTATTGTATCAACTAGGGATGCTAACTAAAAATATTACCTACAAAGTATATGCTCTATACCAACTTAATTTCCATCAATAAGCTATGAAAATGAAAGAATTTGTAACTTAAATATTGAACTTGGAAAAAAAAACAAGTTACTATACTAAGAGTGATTCCATTATTGACACAAATCTACTCTGCCTACCTATGTTGGAGGAACAATCACTAGTTCCTACTACATGGTTGCAAGAACAACAAAGTACTAAGCTACTTCTAAGAAGTAAGGAAAGAATTCTAACTACCAATAGGATTCACTCATCAAGCAGGACCACTTGAATGATTGAATGAAATAGATGCTCAAGATAAAAGAGTGAAGGTCAAAACTTTCATTTTATTCATTATCAAAATATCATAAGTATAAACTAAAATTTCAACTATTGTACTATTGCTTTTGTTCAAGTTATAGTTAAATTCTTGACTAACTTAAAGAATTCCAAAGCAACATCTTAGTTAAAACAGAAAAAATTAAAAAACTTCCTAAATTTGTTATCCCTTCAATAACAAGGATCTAGAAAAAGACTTTAATAAGTCATAAAAACATGAGATGTTTCCTCTTCCATCTAACAAGTATTCCTAAAATACAACACATTGTGACACTACATTCATGTACAGGCAGTCAGTCACTATTTTGACCTAATTACAGGATAGTGTTTATCAATTAACCAACATCCTTTATGAAGTTACTATTTGAATCTATTAGCTCCATTCTTGATGGCACTTCATTACTCCACTTGACTTATTCTTGCAAAATGTCTATAGCATATGCCAAGTGTCAAAGTATATTTCTACACTATTTTTCCATAGAAAGCATTTACCATAATAACTAACTCTTGCGCACATAGGATGGTTGTAGGAAAACCACCTAATAAAACTTAGGGAAAGTGATATAAAATTTAGTTATACATATATCACTGATTTATATTCCATTGTATCCATAAGTTCTATCCATAGCATTATAATCCCATAGTCTCAAAACATCAAACCAAAATAAGTACAGACATATGATGGTTTATACAAAAGATTGTTCACAAAGTCTTTAGGAAATAAACATAAAAATCCTTTAATTTTTCATTAAAACTAAGGAGATTTATATACCTTTAATGTTCCCCACTCTTAACATTTTGTTGGTCCTCTAGCAAGTATATAGTTCTTAACCTTGGTCTTTATCCTGAAATTAGCTAGACTACTTTTCCCTGCACCATCATATGCTCAGCTTCAGTAGTAACCTTTGGTTTTCTTTATTTTTCTCATATTTCTACATCTATTTCCATATCCTAATCTTCAACATCTTCATTAATCCCAATAAGTGGTGACATAAGAAAAGGAAGTTGGAACCTTAGAGTAATCTAGAAGATTTTTCTAGTTCTACCAAACATAATGTACCATGATGCTCTCCTACTGGCCAAAATGAAATTCTAAGTTGAATGTGGCTTATTAACCTATAAATCCTCTAGTAGTTTGACCCATCTATGATTGATGGAACCCAAAGCTTCTTATACTTCTTTTCTATCCATCTTCTCATAATTTTCATAGGAAGCCTCCTCAAGATGATAGATTTTTTCAATTCCTAGATCAGTCTTAGTTACATTTAATTTATCATAATAATAAGTCTTGTAATCTTGATCCTTGGGCTTGAGAGATAGATTAATATCCATTTCTTCCACCCTATATGGAATTTCTTGGTTCTCCCTACTCAAATCATTTTGTATCCAAGATATACATACACACAATTTAATATCCACTGCATATATTAGTGACTTACATTCTCTAACATTGGGAAGTGTATGATTATGTAGATACAATTCGTGCATAAAATTTTTTTTAATTGATGTAGGAGAGGAATGGAAAGGTATCATAGAATTAATGTGGTGTATCTAAGGATGGATTGAGTCATTGAACTATGCAAGTCATCTTGATATTTAAAACTTTATCTTTAAGATATAAGGCATATACCTAAGAAGGTGGTCTACATTGCATCAATTCAGGTATCGTGGTGGTAGATTTAGTTGCCTTTTCTTTTATCATAGTAATATCATCCTCCTTTTTACTTATCCCTTGGGATTGCTCATCAATTATCCTTTGCAACTTGATTTTCTCCTCTCTCCACATTGTTTTCTCTATTAACATCTGGTGATATCAGCTAAATCTTACTTTTAAGGGCCTATATAGATCCAATGGTAGAAGTGGTCCTTGTTTTTCAAGATCAATCTACTTAGGTCCTAGAGTGGAATTTTTCTCAACATTTCCTATTTTCCTAGGTTTCTTTTTAATCCTCAATATAATTTCCCTTTCTGGATTCTCTACCTCACACTGGTGTTTGTTATTGGATTTTCTACCTCACCTATTGTATTACTTGAGCAAAAGTTTCTAGGTCATCATTTAATATATATTTTATGACCATACTCATGACATCTAAATAAACTCTAGGTTTTTCATCAAAAAGACCCCTTCCTAAGGCTAAAGGAAGATCCTCTTAATCATTTTTGTCTAAGAATACAATATCCTCATATGTTATTTCTTCTTCATGACCAAAATCTTCTTCTTGAGCATAATCTTCTTCAATTCTCCATTCATTCAAGAATTTTACCTCTTTTTTCTAACAAACTACTTTATTCTTTTTAATTTAAACTATCTTGATCATATTTAGTTATAACTATTTTGGTTTCTTATGCTCATGTCTTGGTTCTTTAGGAATTTATTCCTCTTGTCACATTTTTGAATTATCTAGCAATTCAATATCTTTTTGTGATCACTATTATCTTGGGAAACATTTTTCTCACTATACATGTTCACATCTAACTTAGACACTTTTATTGTAAATATTTGGTGGACTCAACATTAATAATTGAGATTGTTGGTGAAGAATCTTTCTGACTAGGGTTTGTAGTAAACCTCACACTTCTCCTACAATGTGTCTCAAATGAAATCCTAGGGGATTTCTTTCTTCTTTTGTAAAAGAATGCTCCTACATCAATTACTATAAGAGTATATTTCCATTATTTCTTCCACTTAAGAGAAAGTGGGGATTTAATAGAATGACTAATTTCTTCCTCATCCTGAGATTTTTCTAATGATCTCCCCTTCCTCTACTAAGTTCTCTTTCTCTTTCCTATCAAAGTCCCTAGCTCTTATACCAGACAAACAGTTTTCAATTTATTAGGAGAGAATTCCTTTTCTTTATATAAAAAAGACTTAGAGGTATGAGGATACTTTTAGATGGTTTCTCTCAGTGGATCTATGGTTTCTAGATGAAGTATAAGGAGAAGGATCAAACCTTTCTACTATCATTGCAGTACCATGCTCTGCATCTATTCTCCTACCATGAACTAGTAGATTCATTTTTCAAATCTCTTTCAATGAGTAAATTTATTAAATAGTGATGGAAAACTAAATTAGTCTTACCTTCTTGTATTATCCCTACTCTCTTTTGCAACAAATAGAACATGAAATTTAAAATATTAATTTTCCTATTATCATGCCTAGGAAATTCAAAAACTTGAATTGAACTCCATGCAAGAATGTGAACCAAGCTTCATAGGTTATGTATTGCATAACATATAATGGACATCTAATATAGGGTTCTAGTAAATAAATTCTTAGTGTTCTCTTATTCTTATTGGCCTCTAGTCATGGGTCTTGGTGAAAAGTAAATTAAGCTCTAGCAAAATGTGGGTCTAAATCTTTTCCAAAGTTCTCTCCCCCTTGCAACAATCCAAAAAATTGCTTCACAATTTCTTCACTATATTCAACCCTTACGACCCTAATCATGGCTACTCCATTCAGCAGTGTGGTCAAGAATTAAAATTTTACATCTCATCATATGCAATCAACTTCTAAAAATATCGTGCTAGTTCTTTGCTTCAAACTTTGGCTGGCATGCCTAGTCTTTTAGGATTATATTGTGAATGGTTAGTCCATGCCTAATGAAATCACCACCTATCTTAGCTATGAAAGAATAGCTTTGAAACTTTAAGGATTCAAAGAGCTAACACACAAAAATGAGGTTAGCATGTAGGTTGAATTTGAAAACAAATACTTAGTAGAAAAAATGAATGTTTTAAGAACACAAGTCATCACATTTTTTTATGAGAACTATATGTCATTATTCACAATGTGTTTTATTAACATTAACTTTATTAATTACTTCCTTCCAACATTTATATCAAAGTAGGAGTTTACACAAAACTTATGGCATACCAGTCATGACATCATGACATGAATAGGGTCCTAATAGATAAATATTAAATTAAATAAATGATAATTAAGATACAAAAAACAAAAGTACCACCCCTCCAACTAGCTAAAATTAGGAATTAGGTTCCACCATGCCAACATGTGCAAGAGTAGTACATATAATTAAAATATTAGCTAGGAAATAAAATGATAGGAAAATTATATATGATGTTAAAGTACTACTTACCTTTTTATAATTATTGAAGTGTGTTGCATAGTGGCCTCAAACTAAATTGATATAGTGAGGTGGATGATGAAAAAGATAGAAGGTGAGTTAGAAAATTATTATGGAGAAGTCATTTCACATAAAGTGAAAGTTTTACTATGAATTCTTTGAATAAATTCAAAAACATGACTAAATCTAGGCATGAACCAACTCCTTTTGTTGCAAGAGTATTAAGGTGTTCTTGAAACTAAAACTACTACAAGAATTCCTCTCTATTCTATGGTTTGTGATATAGCCTAAGTCTATGACCATTGGCCAATATTTTGAACCTAATAGGATCTATTGTAGATAATTGCACAACACCATTTACAAAGATTATGACTATTTCATATGACCCCAAACATCTAGTTTGGAAATTCCACGGTGTATATTGATAGTAGGAATCATAAACAAGTGCCTAATTACATATAAAGAAATTATTGTCCTTAATGAATTCATCATGTCATTTTTTATTGTTTTTGTTGAATTATATTAGTATTATGTAGAGCATATTTTTTGTATTCATTGAGGACATTAAGCTATAGGACCCTTTCATATTGAGCTTGAGTGAGATCAATGTTTAGTTCTAAGGTTGTTCAAAGAGTCTTGTGCTCAAATTCAATAGGCCTTATAGATTCTTTTCCATAAACTAATTCTGAAGGAGTGAAGCCTATAGTCATTTTCCATGTTGTCTTATAGCCCCAAATTGCTTTGGGAAGGTGAATTGTCTAGTCCTTCTTGTGAATGGCTATAGTCTTTGTCAATATTGCTTCAATTCCCTATTAGTTATTTATGTTTTGCCTAAGGATAATAAGGGGAATACTTACCATGTCTAATGGTATACACAATCATTAAGGTAATGATCAGATTGAATGCGAACTAAGTACCTTGATTAGTTACTAACTCTCTAAGGACACAAAATCTATGGTGAAAAATAGATTCATATGAAAATTCAACAACATTTTTATGCCTAGAATGCTTCATAGTATTTTCCTCTACCCATTTAGTAACATAACCAACACAACCCATGATATAGCAATTTTTATGTGATGAAGGCTCGATAGGACTGACAAAATTAATATCCCACTTATCAAAGGGTATAAAAATTACCTTTGGTTGTAGATGTATCTCATCTCATTTGGTAGCTCCCCCCATATGCTAGCATCTATCATACTTCTTGGTATATCTTGAAACATCTTTATATAAGGTGTGCCAATAATAACCTATGGTCAAATCTTGAATGTTATCTATTTTACTTCAAAATGAACTCCACATGCCTCATCATGACACTCATGAAGAATTTCATATATCTCATCTTCATGGACACTTTTATAGATTGCCTAATCTAGACCTATGTAAAACATGCATCCATCTATCCAAGAAAAGTTGAATCTTTTCTCAATTAGTAGTTGTCTCTATTTTGGTGAGAAGTGTCCTAGAGTATGTCCTATTGCAAGATATTTTTCTACATTTGCATACGATGGATTTTGAGTAGATATAGAAAAGAGATGCTGATCTGAAAAAATATCTTCAATTGTTGAAAGATCATCTAGATCTTGCAAGGAAGAGAGAAAGTTTGAAACTACATTAGCCCTTCCTGATTTGTCCACTATATCTTTATATCAAACTCATGCATGAGGAGTAACCAATAAGATAACCTTTATAAGATATAAATTTTTTACATGATCAATATGCACAAAGATCTTATTTTCTTTTATATAATTCCTAAACCTTTTGACTACATAAATGATAGAAAGAAATTCCTTCTCAATAAAAAAATAGTTTAACTCTTTTACTTGTAGGTTATTGTTGATATAAAAAATGAAATATTCTAGTAATCCCTCCTTCTATCCAAGAATATCATCTATTGCATAAAATGAAGCATCTATATGAATGTGAAATGGGATGCTCTAGTCAAGGCCTCTCAATACAGGTTCTTTGGTTACGACTTCTTTCAATTGTTGATATGACTTATCACAATCAAAATTCTAGGGAAAATCCACTTTTATTTTTGAGGAGATTATATAAAGGTGTT
Organism: Cupressus sempervirens; assembly: GCA_028749045.1. Lineage (NCBI taxonomy): Eukaryota > Viridiplantae > Streptophyta > Pinopsida > Cupressales > Cupressaceae > Cupressus > Cupressus sempervirens. Next base: position 656,267,712 of record CM053792.1, on the reverse strand, counting down.
GCAATATGACTAAAATTATTTATATGCCTCCTATATTTGTTAGAAATAGGGATTACTGAGAGGGCGGGTGAATCAGTAATCTACAAACTTTAGTCACCAACTGGATATTATTTGTTACTTTAAACCATGCATAACATAGCAATAAAGTAATGCTAAACAATAATAGTAGCAATACACAAAGATAAATCATCACCATATTTTGTTATCCAGAGAAACCCTAGCCAAGGGAAAACCCTAGTGGGGATGATACCCACTAGATAATATATTGATATATAAGTTCCTTGTTAGAGGATGGACCATGTTAGGAGGTAATGAGAAATTTTAGTATAAGGAGTCCCTATTTGGAGACTTTGAATCCTTGTTAGGAGATTCCAACCTTGTTAGGAGTTGTAGTACAAAAAATGCAAGATGAGCCCACTTCCCAAACATGCACTTATAATTACAAGAAGAGCTCACTGCCCAAACAAGTAATCAAACTTCTAGAATGTAAGTACTATATCTTCTTCCTTGATTGATCTCTATTCTTTAGCTCGATTCCAGATCACAAAATAGATTTCAAAAAACTTTGCATATATCACTTTCATAAAAGTTTGTATATAATCACAATTACAATATAGCACTTGTAATCACACTTCTCATTGCACGATGTCCTTTGCATAAATACCATACCTTCACACAAATTGCTACTAGGTCAACTAAGACCACAATCCACTTTTCCAACTTAGAGTAAACATCTAGGATGTTGGTCCTAATTGGATAATTAATTATCTTGTAAATGAAATAATCTTTTCCTTCAATTCCACTATCTTGTTTCACTAAAACATGATTATCCTTGTTCTGTATAGTCCATACTAACTTCTAAGGTCATACACATCATCATCAACATGTATACTATCTCCATCTAACTTTGCTAGTCATAATATGATGTCAGAAAAAAGTTATAGATAGAACAATATATTGTTGTAAACCAAATTCTATACCAAACAATTTTTTGATTACCAAAAACTAAGTATCATTATTTCTGAGGTTTCTTGTGAGCATGTACATCATGTGTTGCCATAAATGACAACAATTAAATATCTCTCTTATCCAATTGTCACTAATATTAACTATCATTCCCTAAGATACTTTAGACATCCTTTTTCTTTTATGTGGTACGTAGAGTACTTATTACTTCTATCTTTGTTGGGTCTACTTGGATTCCAAGTGAAGAAAGATAGTGTCCCAACAAAACTCCTTCCTCCATCATCATGAAGCAATTTTCACTATTCAGAGATTAATTATGTTCTTGACACCTTATTAGGACCTCCAAATTATCCTCATCTTCATCAAAAGTAGATCCATAAGAATTGAATTCAACCATATAAATCACGATATAGTTAGCAAAGATATCAAAAAATATACTAATTATAACTCTTTGGAAAGTAAGCAAGTGCATTACACAATCCAAATGAAAAAAATGAATATGCAAATGTACCCCAAGGATAGGGAAAAAAGGTTTTATCCTAGTCTTCAAGTTCTATCTTAATCTTATTGATACCACCAAACCTATCCAAAAGGAAGAAAATTTGTTGCTAGCTAGGTTATCAAGCACTTGATCTATGAAAGGAAGTATAAAATGATCCTTCTTTTTGTTTGTATCTAGTTATCTATAATTCAAATATACCCTTAATTTCCCCCCCTTATTAGGTACTATGACTAAAGGTGAGACTCATTGTCTATTAGAGATAGGATAGGTAATCCCAACATTAAGTGCCTTTTTCAACTTTATTTTCACTATGCCCCTTAGAACTTGATTAATCCTCCTTTGTGGTTACCTAATAGGTTTACATTCTAGGCTTATGTAGATTTTATAGGTGTATATTTTAGTATTCAATCCCTTCATGTCTATGTAATCCCATAAAAAATCTAGTTGGTTTTCCTACAATAACTTAAGTAGGTTGTGTAAGTGGGCTAGGGAAAAAAATTATTGACATTTGATTCCCTACATGGACTAGCTTCTACTTGTGTCATTCTCATGCAATAATTTTAACAAGGCAAAACATTACCAGACAAAAAAAATTGAAAGGTAAATTAAGGATAATGTTTATAGAACTATACTTGTTATGAATGTTCTATTGAATTGTGAGATGACCGGATAAACAATTCATGTTTCCTTAAGGGTGTTATAAGATTAAAAATTTGATCAATGAGTTTGGAGAAGAAAAATTTGGCGTAATGGAATTTTTTTCATAAGAAAATTTGAGTATTCAAGTTTTCAAAGGAGACCAATTACTTTTCAACATTCATTGAAACATAAGAGCTAGACAATACTATCACTTTGATTTCCACATCCTGACCTTGGACTTAGACATTATCTACACATTGATGTGAAGTACAAATTTCCACATAAATGTAGTTGCAATGATTCAATATTTTGTGAGTATAAAGATGTATATAATTTTCCTAGATATCCTAATTTTTAGCTCATGTAACCATAACTTGTTCATTTCTATTCTAGCTATTGACATCTCGGACTAGTGGGTACAACAACCTGATTTTAGACAAGAAGGACTCAACAATATGGTACATGATGTTAGGTTTCTTTAGGGTTGATAAACATCATTATAGGGCATTCAACTAGGTATGAATGGAAATTTCACATCAAGGGTGGAGTTGCATCTAAAAATACACCTAATGAAGATGTGATTGCATACAAACCATGCACTAAATTGAGATCATAGTTGGATCATTGTATGAAATGGGCACTAGATAGTGAACTTATGTAATATGTATTATTTCATTTCCATTTTCTAAATTATGTGTTATCCATCACTAATGATCTAGGAAAAATCTTCTCTTATTCTTTAATAATTATTTCACTTTAAACCCTTACATCTTATTTTATTTCCTATATGTGTGTGTGAGTGTGTGTGTGTGTGTGCGCGCGCGCGCGCGTGTGTATAAATATCCTTATTCAAGGAGACATAGAGTGTTTACATCACACAAGATCTACAGTGCAATCCAAAATATTGGTGACTTATAATTAGGCCTAAAACTTAGGTGACCTATATTTTAACATTTGATTTCTATGCTAATGAAAATTAACATAATATAGGTAAAAGTTACTCTAACCATTAATGAGTATTGCATAGGGGTATCATAATACACTCCAATGTATTGGACATACTCAATGTATCGCCAACATCCTTAAAGAAGATCAAATTATATAATGATGTTGTATTAATCATGAAATCTTTATATGTTATTGATATTAGTATAATTTATTTTTATTTCATAGGATATTATCCTTCCTGCTACTAACTATTATCCTTAACATTAGACAATTAATTTAATACTTTATTTTTAAAAATTTTACTATATACTACTATTTTGCTTTGTCACCTTCTAATATTATACCTTTAATCATGTTACTAATTATACCTAATGCACTTATCAATTACCTTGATTTCAATTACACCACTAACTTACCACTACACCTTTATTACTAACACAATCCAAAATCTTATTTTAATACTACTTCATTTATTAACAAATTAAATCCTACTTACTAACCTAACTCCCAAGTAGACCACATAGCCCACTACCCCAATAAATCAACTAGCATATGCTACCCTTAAACAAGCAGCCAACTTCCTTGCATCGATTTCTCACAAACTACACCATCCTCCTAATTCACCTTTATTACCTAGGGTGGTGCATTGGGATAGGGATTTTTACTTATGTTATATCAAGACATAATATTACATTCCCAAATGGTTTCAAAAGAAAGGGTGGTGCCAAAAGGGTCCCTTGACATGCATGGGGGCATTCCACATTGCCTTGGTCCTTGTGCAACACTTTACCCAAGGTGTCTAAGGTAAAAGGGTTGATTTTGATAGCACAAAAAGGGAATGATGTGGACTATCCCCTATTTCCCTATTATATTATTATATTATTTTTCTTTACTTATGCTTGTTTACAAGCCATACTCATTTCCTTGGGAGGTGGGGCCTCCCACGTGTGTGGAGGTGGGCCATATTAATGTGCCCAAGGTGGTCAGCCTTGGGGTTATTATTCTATGTGCAACATCTTAAATTTAAACATATGACAAAAAAATAAACTTTAAAAGCTCTTCTTCTTTTTTAGTGTTTAAGGGGGGGGGGGGGGGGGGGGGTCGATTTCCTTGGGTAGAGGAAATATAGGAAATAATTTTATTCTATTTGAAAATGGGTGGAATGATTTGACCTTCCTCTAGGCACCTAAAATAATTACACCTTACATAGGTTATCACCCTTGAGCATTAGCTATGACTTAGTCACCTAGATGATTATTATTATCAATGAGTCTTATCTCTTAGCTAACATGTTATTATTTTTAATAATGTTTTATGTAAAATATTCCAACTATATTATGAGTGAATCAAATATTAGTCTGTAATAGGCACCCACTATATTTTCTCATCCCCATAAAAATTCTAGAGAACAAAAGTGCACCTACAACATACCTTTCCTTATAGTTTGAGAGTATGAAATACATTGAAATTTCTTTCCTCTCCACTACTATGGAATTTAGAGAGCTTTTTTTAGGTGATAGGATAATGGTACTAAGGTCCATTAATGCATTAGTTTTATATGTCTTAATTCTAACACTTACATGCACAAATTTCCTTTCCATCAACTGAATCATTTTTCAAGCATACACAGGAATAAATGCAATAATGAAATCTTTATTCTCATTATAATGAGCACAAAATTTAAACCTTACAATGATTCCACTCATCTTATTTTAACAAGTATCTCCATGACTCTTTTTCACATAAAAGTTATGCCCACTATGCATTAAATTTTATGGATCTATTACATATAAGATCCTTCTGCAATATGCATTTCCAAAAGAATGATATATATACTTCCTACATGAGTCATTCCTTCCAATAATGAGGATCCTATATTATTTCTTTCATGCATAACATAATCTAAATTTTAGATCTCCCCATTCCCTTCTTACATTTCAAAGAACATATCATGGAGGATTCAACCATCTTAACCCATATCAAATGTCATGTAAAAGGAATGAACTCATCACAATACTTGATTCTTCAACGAAGCCAAGGGAAAGAAGCCCTAACTTCTTCATGATGTCCATTTCCACAACTTGCACAAAATAACACAAAATTAGGAACCATGGAGGCTCATCTCCCATCATAGGCTTCTATGAAGCCACCCACCAAGCAAGGTAAACAAGTCCAAATAGGATACACACACACAATACATGAAAAAATACCACATAACACAAAACAATCCCTCCCATGGCTTTCACACTAATTCAACATTGGAACCCTAAATATAGGGTGAAGGTGTGCTTTCAAAAGGAGACTTGTCATATCATACCATACCCACAATAAAAAAAAAATCATGCCCTTTTGGTGCTTTCAAAATCAACAATCTTCATGCCCTTTTAGGACTTTCACAAATATCCTTCAAACATACTACCATCTACTATAGCATCCTTGCAAGCCCATACTCCATAATCTTCCTTTCTAGACCATCATTTCCCTTATCACCCCCAAAGAATGATATGAATGAATATGACATACAATGAAGCCTATACTCCAAGGTTCTCAACTATATTTCAAGCCAAACTAAGCCCTTTACCCTAGACTTCTCTTCCCTTCCCAAAGGGTGAGTGAAGCCCTCACACCCATAACAACACAACCCTTAACATTCAAATCAAAACAAGGAGATTCAAGAAGAAAATCAAGAAATTCCATGAAACACAATGCAAAATCATACCACCACAACACAATACAAGGATTAACAAAAGCAATACATGATCTCCTAACAAAACTCCATGCTTTAAAATTCATTATGTAATTGCTAATAGAAAATGTTCATGGTTTGAACACCAACCTTGGTCCAAGCTAAAGGCAATAATTTTTTTTGTAGAGCTCCCTTAGTCTTTCTCCAAAACCCTAACTATCTTTACACTTAGAGAGTGGGTGGAAAACCCACTAATTTGACCAAGACTCCCAAAAAAGGCCTTCTCACTAACTATTTTAGCAAAGACACTAAGCCACTTCCTCTCACAAACTTGTCTCCCTCTAAATTTTCTATATTTGACTTAGTGAAAACATGGGAGAAAACAAATGTGAAAACTCTAATTTTGATTGATGGAAGAATGCATGGGTAAAGGGCCCCCCTAGGCTATCTGTTCACTATCATGGTCAAAATTAGGTCCCTAACATGTTATACTATCATATGGATAGCTTATTTTCACATAAAAGACACTTTGAAACCACCTAATGACACCTCAAAACCCCAGCCAAATCCAAATTCGAATTTCCTTTGATTGTGACCCATCCTACCCCTTGTCAAGTGGGTTTACTTACTCATTAACAAGGTAATTAGTTTTAGGGTAAAATGCTACCATGACCCAAACCCTAAATGACATGTAAATTACACATAAAGTCCACAAGTGTCAAGTGAAACATAAAAGCACACTTTACATCACCACAACATGTTCCTAATGCATCTTTATGGTTAAAAGTTTCCACATACAAGAAATCTTACATTTACGAAATAAAATACATCATGACAAGGCTTTGGAATCTTCCAAAGTGTTGCATTGGTTAAATGGTATTCACCTAGGTTTGGATCTTGTTTCCCTCAAAATTTCCATGGTTCCACTTCCTACACATTAAACTCAAGCATCAGTAGTCCAAGGAGGCCATATAAATATATATCATAAATGCATATAATTTCAAGTGTTACATAATCTTATTAATATAATTCAATTAAATTTCCTTTCCTAATCATTTCAAATATTAAAATATGAAGATCTACATATCACATTAACTCATAAACCATCATAATCAAATTAACATTTATCTGCATATCACATTAAATCATTAATCATTGTAATCATCATATCATAATCTAATTCTATCATGTCATAAAGCTACATCCATATGTGTTTGATCATTTCATTCACAATATCAAGTTCATAGTACATATCATAGATGTTGAACACTACTATAAATTTCAAAATCAATAGATAAAATAAGTCATTTCCCTACTAAGTCTTGAATAATGTCAAAATATCCAAATCCTGAATATCAAAAATCAAGTAACATACCCCCACTTAAACATTCCATTACAAGCATTTTTGCAATTTAGCTTCTATCAAAGCAATTGAAAAAGGTTAGTTTATGAAAAAAATCATTAGTTATATCATTTAGGTCTTAATGTGCAGACATAAGTGTAGAACATCAAAATGTAGATATTGAAATAACATAACCCTATAGTCTCAAAAATATATCAAAACATCAAATTAGAAGTATCATAATGAAAATGTCATCTATACCATGATAGTTTGGGTGAGGCCTCACAGTCACCTTATCTAACATTACTATTTATGAAAAAATAGGTGGATGTAGTTCATGAGGTTCTAATGTGTGAATTTATTCAAATGTTGTAGAAAAGTTAAGTGTACTCTAAAGAAGAGGTATTATTTATAGAGAATAATTAATGCCATCACATAGTAGAGGATCAACTCCATATTAATTGGAAAGAATTGCTATGAGAATATCATTATCTTCTTGAGAAACCATGAATGGATTTTATTCAATCACCATGACTTGGCTTACAAACTTGGATTATATTTCATTATCACCTAGGTTTGGCCATAAGACTTGATTAGATCCCAATTGAGGTTTTGAAAAAGAGTATAGTGCTATCTTTTTAGTATGGAAATCATTGGATATTATCATCCTATTAGAATGATAAGCTATGCAAGAATATATTATGGCTAACTATGGTCTACCAAAGATAATAGGATACCCTCCCAAGGTAGATTTTGGGGTAAAAAGATGAAATTTGTTAGATATTCCCATGAATCCAATGTTACAATCACATTCTCAACCATTTCATCAAGTTTAATAGTTTATTTATCACCAAGTTATGATAGGTCCTTTAGGTGAATGAATAGTAGTTCCTAACCTTAAGTGCATGTCATTGAGATTGATAGGATAGTTTTATTGATTATTAGATTGATTATTCTTAAGATTAGTGTAGGTTGTACAAGAAAAAAAGTTTTGTTAGGTAGATTTGTATTGGTTGTAGGAGGAGGGGGAATTATAGCTTTCTATTGTGGTGGTGGCATTATGGCTTGTTTATTAGGTTGGTTAGACCCCCCATTGATGTGATGGTTGTTAGTTACCTTGTGAGGATTTCCATTGCTTAGGTTGCTACTAGTTTTTTGAGGTTATTTCAACTAAATAGTTTTCCAATATTGTTGGGGTTGTTTCCAATTTTGGTTGTGCATATTAGCATGAATGCTAATGGAATTCCTTTGGGGGAGTATCCTAAAATTTCTAGAACACTTAGGCAGATTGTTAGCATGATTGACATGTTCTAGGCATAATTTTGTTTTTCATTGATATCAACATAGTATTGTTTCTATGAAGACTGGCAAAGTAGCAAACATAGAATGAGGTTGTATGGACTATGTATTGATGATCAGGTTAGGTGTAGTTAAATAAATTTTATACACTATGTTCTGATGAAGTGGTTAAGTGTGTGTATAGAGAGTCAAAGACATACAAAAGATATGTTTGATTTACAGAGGACCAAAAATAAACAAATTACCTAAGAAGCAATTTTTGATGTTTGGATTATATCTCCTAAGAGAGATAGAATCATGATATGTGCAGTTAGATAGTGATAGTAGATATCCTAGTGATGAAATCAGGGAGTGTGCAAGGTCTAAGGTTTCAAGTGTGAGAAGTTGTGAAGACTATGAACTGACACTATTGTGTAACTATAAAATAATTAATTATCTTAAAGAGGTCCTATTATAATTAATTTGGAATGCATCAAGGCCAACTCAAGGAATTATTTTGAGGATATGTTATAAAGGAAGATTATTTTCCTTGTGAAGATAGAGGTAGTTGTATACAATTGAAGTGTGATATGCGAGGTTTTTGGTAAATGCGAGTAAGTGATCCAAGGGATTATTAGATGTGAAGTTAGTGATCTAGTATCGAGATTAGAAGAGGATAAGTTCAGTCAAATAATGGAGAATGAGCTATACATTTATATTATTTAGCAATGAATAATGTAGAGATCAATTGGATAGTGAGTTCAGTGATCTTACTCCTAAAGTTGTTTGGATAGTGGGTCCATTTTCCTTCTACAAGTCCTAACAGATTTGGAATCTCCTAACAAGGATTCAAAGTCTCCTAATAGGGAGTGGTATGTATTAAATGTATTTGATTGGCTCCTAACAAAGTCCATCCTCTAACAAGAAACATTTATATTAGTACATTATTTTGTGGGTACTATCCCCATTGGGGTTTTCCCTCTAATTAAAGATTTCCCTAGTTAAGATATATGGTGTTATTGTGTATGATTATCTTGTTATGGTTGTTGATCATATTTCTCACATGCTTAAGGATTAATAAGGTTGATAAAAAAATTTAATAGTTGGATATATGATTCACCCCCCCTTCCCTCCTCTTAGTTATCTTGGTGGACTTTACTTTCTAATAATTGGTATCAAAGCATTAGGTCCTTTAAGAAAAATATTAATAGCCTTGGGAGATCGATGGCGAGTCACTTCAGAAAAGAAAGTCCTAAATGTGATAGAACTAATTTTGATATTCAAAAGGTATAATTCCTTAGTGAGATGTCAAAATAATGTGCAAAGAATAACATTGAGTTTCTAGATCTAGAATCCATTTTTGTATACAAAAGTATAAACCTACTAATGCAAGTGCAAGTAAAGATAAATTTAGATCTGAAGATAACAAGAAGATCAAAGAAGGAATTTCGCTTCTTATGAAAAGAGAGACAAAAGGTATGAAAAAGAAATGTTGGACATGTAAAGAATTTGATCATTTTTCATCTAGATGTCCTAAGAGAGTAAGGAAAACTAGAAATAATTCACCTTCTCATGATGATGATGAATTTAGAAAAAGTATGGAAAGATTCTTGAAAGATATTGATGATAAATATAATGAGCTTGAATTGATTGAGAAAGAGGAAATATTAGAAGAGATGGTTTTAGTAACTATCATTGATGATTATATTAAAGGAATTATGGAAATTTTCTCTGAGACTAATAATGACTTGCACAATGATGTTCAAATTGTTGAACAAAGAGAAGAATAGAGATTAGAACCAAGAGAAGAAGTAAGAGTTGAGATAGCAACTCCTACTAGAAATTTGGCAAAAAATTAGCCTATTGAACAAATCATTGGAAGTAAAGAAAGAGAAGTGATGAAAAAACATAGAGTACATGAGGAATTATATTTAATTTCTTAAGTTGAACCAAATATTTTAGATGAGACATACAAGGATGATCATTGGATTCAAGCAATGAAGGATGGATTAGATCAGATTGTAAAGAATGAGACATGGGAATTGGTTCCTAGACCTAAAGACAAGAATGTTATAGGAACTAAATTGATATTCAAAATTAAAATGAATGAACAAGGTGAAGTTGTAAGGAATAAAGAAAGTTTGGTATGAAAAGGATATTCATAGTAAGAAGGTATAGATTATGAAAAGACATTTTCTCTTATTACCAGATTGGAAGCAATAAGAATTTTCTTGTCTTATGCATCAAGCAATAAGTTTAAAGTGTGTCAGATGGATATGAAGTCAACATTCCTAAAAGGAGAAATTGAAGCAGAAGTCTACATTGAGAAGCCTGAAGGATTTCCTTTAATAGAAGAAAAAGATATGGTATGCAGATTGAAGAAAGAATTGTATGCTTTAAAGAAATAACCTAGAACTAGTATGCAAGGTTGGACAAATATTTAGAAAAATTGGGATTTGCTAAAGGTGCAGCAAATAGTAACTTATATTTGAGAGAAATTAATAATGGTTTGTTGGTCATTGTAATAGTTTTTTATGATATAATATTTGGAAGTAACGATGAAGCAAGTGATAAGCATGCTAATAAAATGGAAAGTGAGTTTGGGATGAGTATGATTGGTGAGATGAATTTTTCCTTGGGTTTACAAATTCTAAAACATTATGATGGTATTTTCTTGTCATAATATAAGTATTTGAAAGACTTGTTGAAAATATTTGGCATAGGCTACAAGTTTTCTAGCAAAGATGAGACACCTACAATTGAGAAAAAGAAGCATAGATCTATGATTGGAGGCTTCCAATATCTAAGTCACACCAGACCAAATATAGAAAATGTGGTTGGGATAGTAAAAATATTTCAAGCTGATCCTAAGGGATCACATTGTGTAGCAGTAAAGAGGATATTTAGATATTTAAATGGTACACCTAATTTTGGATTATGGTATCCTAGATCAAGTGATCTCACTTTTTGTGCATATACTGATGTGGATTTGGGAGGAAGTATGGATGATAGAAAGAGAACTAGTGGTGGAGAAATTTTCCTTGGAGGAAGATTAGTTTCTTGGCTAAGCAAGAAAAAGGGTTGTATTTCACAAAGTATGGTAGAAGAAGAGGATGTAATAGTAGCAAACAATTATAATTAGATCATGTAGATAAAGTAAATGTTGAAAGATATTGGGATATAATTTTTAAATCCTATTATCATATATTTTGATAACACAAGCACAATGAGTATGTCTAAGAATCCTGTATCACATTCTAAGACTGAGCATATATCTATTGTCATGTTCTGAGAAGAGATCATATTAAAGTATGTAACAACAAAAGAGTAGATTGTAGATATCTTTACAAAGATTTTTCCTAAAGATACATTTGATTATTTGTGAGGTATGCTTTGGGTAATGTTCCTACCTACTTTTGAGTAGATGATGTAGAGATTGCATTAGTCTAATGGTACAAAGCACTATTGTTTTACTTGACTAAATGTTGATGCTTCATGTATGGGGGAGTATTTGAGATGCAAAGAGTCATCAAGGACTCTTTGAAGTTGGTTTAGAATACTATCTTTAGACACTTGAACTGATTTAAGACTTGGTGCAAATGATTGACATAATGAAGCCTTTTTCATTGATGTCAATAGGGAAGAAGTATACATGAAAAACATTCTCTAATGAATGTATGGGGAAGAAGTGTTATAATGGATGATAGTGTTGATGTCACTGGGGAGAAACATTAAATCGGAAAGAAGTTGTGAACAATGTATTTCCATTCATGTAAGATTGTGGAAATGTAGATGAAGAAGTTGTATGAACAACTTATGTCAATCCTTAGAATGAGAAAGCTCAGAAAGAGTAGTGTTGTAGTGAGTTTCAGATTTGATTAATGAAGAGGATTTGAAAAGATGAGAACAACACTAGAGTGTTGATTTGGTATCCTTGGAACTTAAATTTTTTTCATCTATGTTTCAATCAATGCCAAAGGGGGAGATTGTCAGCATGAATACTGATGGTATACCTTTGGGGGAGTATCCTTAGAATTTCTAGAACACTTGGGGTGATTGTTAGCATGATTTACATGTTGCATTCATGACTATGTTTTTCATTGATGTCGACATAGTTTTGTTTCTATAAAGATTGGTAGAGTAGTAGAAAGATAATGAGGTTGTGTAAGACCTCACCCGATCTACCCTAGTATAGTTGACACATTTTCATTATGATACTTCTAATTAGATGTTTTGATACACTTTTGAGAGTATAGGGTTATGTTATTTTAATATCTACATTTTGATGACCCGCACCTATGTCTGTACATTAGGACCTAAATGATATATTTAATGATTTCATCATGTTCTAACCTATTGCAATTGCTTTTATAGAAACTGAATTGCAAAAATACTGGAAATGTCAAATTGTAATGTTTAAGTGGAAACCAAAGATAAAGGATGGATTTTTATATGCACTATGACCTAATTCACATGCCTAGGGAATCAATAGTCATGGATTCAATATTTCAAAATGGACTATGATATTCAAAAATGTTAATTTGATCATATTGATTTACAAATAAATGTGATATGCAAATTCTAATATTTTAATGTTTTGAATGCTTTAATTGAAATGATAAAGAAATGAAATTTAATTGAGTTATGTTAATGTGGATCATGCAACATTAGAATTTATATGCATTTATAATATATATTTTATATGACTTCTCTTTGGACTATTGATGCTCGAGTTTATTGTGTAGGAAGTGGAACAATGAAAATTTATTGAGGAAACAATGTCCAAACTAATGTAAACATAGTTTACCCAAGGAAAATCTTTGGAAGATTAAAAAGCCTCATTTTGATGCCTTTATTTTGTAAATTTAAGCTTGCATGTGTGTGGTAAAGTTAATCTCATAAATACATTAGGGACATGTCATGGTGAGCTGTAATGTGTTTTAAATGTGTCACTTGACACTTGTAATTGTGTATGTGTTGATGACATGTCACCTAGGGTATTGGTCATGGAAAAACTTAATCTTTAACTAAATTCCTTTCAAAATATTCAATCAAATCCACTTGGAGAAAGGATAGGATGGGTCACCATCAAGGAGAATTTTGAATCCAAACTTGACAAGGATTTTACAGGGTCAATAGGTGGTCTTAAAGTGCCTTTTTGTGAAAATAAGCTACCCATATGTTAGCATAACATTTTAGGGGCCTAAATTTGAACATTTTAGTGCTTAGGTAACCTAGGGGACCCTTTGACCAATGCATTCTTCCACCAATTCGAAAATTGGAGTTGTCACATGACTTTAACCTTTTCTCCACACTTGGTCAAGGTCTTATGTTTAAAAGGGACAACAGAGTAAGAGAAAGTGTGCTTCATGTTTTGCCAAAAATGAAGATAGTGGGGTTGGAGGTCTTTTTAAGAGAGTTTAGACAAACTAGTGGCTTTTCACCCACTCTCTAAATTTAGAGACACGTAGGGTTAAAAGCTTAGAGGGAGCTCTTCTACAACCTTAATTTTCCATTTTGAAAGGAATTCAAGATTTGGTGTTCTTGCCATGTAGTTAATTTCTTCCATTTTGAAGTTGAATCTTGGTATTGCATTTATGAGAATGTGAGTAGTGAGAATGCCATTGTGAAAAAAATGTGGGGTGTCATATTGTACCATATTGGTTTTTTTGTGTTGTGATGAGCATGAAGTTTGGATTTTCATTGCTCTCTTTCTTTCAATTTTCCATGATTTTGTGCATTAGTGTTGTTATGAGTGTGAGGGATTGACTCACCCTTTGGGAAGGGAAGAGAAGTCCAGGGTGAAGGAGTTAGTTGGGCCTGAAAATATATTTCAAAACCTTGGAGTATGGGCTCCATTATATGCCACAATCATTAATATTTTGCTAGGGGTGATAAGGGAAGTATGGTGTAGAGATGAAGTTTATGGAGTATGGGCTCCAAGCAAGTTATAGCTGATGGTAATGTGTTTGGAGGATGATTGTGAAAGCCCCAAAAGGGCATGGAAATTTTTGTTTTTTGATATCCCCGAAAGGGAATGAAATTTTTTTATTGCAAATATTGTTTGATATGGTAGGTCTCCATTTGAAAAGCACACCTTCACCCTATTTTCATGGTTCTATTGGTGAACCATTGTGAAATACCCTTGGGATGGAATTGTTCAAATGTTGTAATGTGATGAATATGCATTTGCAAGATTGTGTGTGAAATCCCATTTGGGCCTTGTTTCCATAGCTCGGTGGGTGGCCTCTTTGGAGGCCTAGGATAGGAGGTGAGCCTCCACAGTTCCTGGTTTTGTGTTGTGGTTTCAGGTTGTGAGAATGTACCCTATGAAAAAGATAAGGTTTCCTTATTGCATTGTTAAAGAAAAAAAAGAGTATTTTACCATATAATGTATGTAGAAGGATGAAATCCTCCTCCATGTCTTCAGCATTGTACTTGCAAAGTCAAAACCTCCATGGTTGTATTGTGTGAAGTATTTGAAAGGAGGAATCTCCTCTATATCATTGAATACTGTGTTCGTCAAGACAAAGCCTTCTTTTGTGATTTTGTGTATCATGCTACAGAGGAGAGACTAAAATTTGTGGAAAATGGTTTTATGGAAGAAAAAAAGTAATTTGGACATTACCTTAATTATTTGTATTATAAACTTTATTATTATGCATCTAGTTGCATTGAAAAGAGGGATCAACTTCTCGTAGTAGGCACATATGAAATGTAAGAAGGTCCTCTTCAAAGGATAGTTATTGAATTTTGAAAATAGTATTGCATTCATTCAAATTTATGAATCAATAATAGAAAATTTATCTCAAAATGATGATTCATACTAAGGAGCTTCAAATGCATTAGTCCAATAAGAAACATGCTTTCAAGTCTCCTAGAGATAGATAATGATAAATTAGTTGGTTCATATTAGATCTTGTTCAAATTTGAATATCCATTCTCAATTTATTTCTATAAGTAGTTTGGATTAAACCATTACCTATGCATAGCAATTAAATGTGAGTTAATTATCAAAATATGACTCACAATAACCTAAATATATACATGCATAGTGGAATCAAACCAAGTAACATTATGATATAAAATTCACTATTGAAAAATAAATGCAAGCCTATAGGTGCATAAATCACTCTCTAGAATTTGTATGGGAAGTGGGAAAATAACCCACTCCCCAAATATAGGCCAATAAAATATTCAAGGGAATCTACCTTGGAATCTTAGGAATGGAGAAAAATATGGCAAAGTTTTAGTAGTTGACTAAAGAAAATAATGATCTATAAATTAGAGTAGGAGACTGTCCCATAATGGACCTATGACTAGGCTTGGTAAAGGAGTCACATCATGTTAAAAACAAAACTAAAGTAAATCATGATATGTCCCATCAATGAAAAGACCCTATACCAAGGAATAATATATATTTAAACATTAAAACATTCACCTAGGCCAACCACCCTAGACACATCACCTACCACCCTCTCCCCACATGTATTAAGGCTTCTACCCTCTTGGAACTCATCCACTCCCTCCAAACAATGTATGACCTAGGAATAATTAAAATATAGTAAAATAGGTTGGGGGAAAAAAGTGGCTCCAACTAATTTAGACAAGGACTACCTTTATGAACATGGGGATGAATGCTTAGAAGGGGCCACTTGGTAGAACACACCTCATCTCTCATGTCAGGCATGAGCTTGGTGGGGGGCCATGCCTTAGGAAAGCTAGGACGTATGGGAGAAAATTGTGCTAGAGGTAAAAGGGTTAGGGGAGGAATAAAGTAGGATTTTTGAGATGGGATTGCAATGAAAGTATGTAGTTAGTAGATTAGGTAATTCATTGTATCATGATTAAGATAGGAGGAGGGACGTCAATTTTAGATAGTGGTAAATGGATAAATTAGGAAGTGCTTAGGTTATAAAGTTTGTGGTAAAGAATGCAGCTTAGTAGTGGTATAGTAAGTATTATAATTTAATTGGAGTATTTTGATTGTAAAGTGTTAAGTTAGTAGTAAGTAGATGTTAAGAAATACACTTAGTAATAGGTGAATGTTAGTTAGGTAGTAAGAATCTAGTATAATAATATAATTTTATTTTGAACATTATAGATTAGTAATAATTTATGGATTGGAATAAATAATTAATTTGTAAGTTGGTATGATTACCATGTTAGTAATAGTGGAGGTTAAGAGTTGTTAACAATGATCCCTTGTTAGCGATAACATTTTATAAATAAATTGGTTGATCGATAAAATGAGATGATATAGTCAATAGTCAATATAGTAGTAATGAATTTGTGGGTGAGATGACATAATAACAGGTTTAATAATAGTTAAAATTATAATTTAATTCACACTAGGGTGTAAGAAGTTAGGAGTAGAAACATCTAGTATTAATTAGTGATTTATAACATATAAATTTTGAAAATTAAAAAGTAGCTATTAAAATTAAATGTATAGGCTCAAATATTTTATTGTTGAGTCTACTTATGTCACACATTTTTAAACATTCATAATAATTAACATACACAAGAGTATTTGACATATGAAGATAAACATGATACATAAAATGAAGGGATAAGGGCAATTTTGTATACCCATTTGGGTATCTAGTTCAGCGATGTCATGCATCATGACTAAAACTTACTCAAGGATGTTACGAATATGGTTTATAGTATAAATAAAATAATAATAATAATAAAAAGAAATTGTATAGTGTTTAATCCCAAACAGGAATATGAAATTATCTATCTATATCCCTCTTAATACAATTCTATTGTGAAACTATGTTCAAAAGATTAGACATGATGTCTAAGGCTGAATGGGAATTATTATGCAACATAATACTTGTAAATGTATTGAACCTTACCTAATCACTAATTGAAGAGATCCTCGTCTATAGGTGACAATAGTAGGTATCAAAATATACCATACTCTAATGAACAAAGCCATTACTCGAACACACTAAGTAGCTATATTATGAGTACCTAACTATCTGACAGCCTAGTTGCAACATACACATATCAATTTATGAATCCTAAAAAAATTTAACAAAAAATAATAAATAATTTTTTTTAAAAATGTAGTTGTGTTTTCTTGTAAATTTTTGGCATGACATTCTGGTATCATAGCCTAGTTTCAACACTAGGAGCCTAACCCATTATGTTTCAACTTATGCAGCAAAATGTGAACTTGTATAGGATGTGTTAGTGCAACCAATTAAACCACAATCTATGGATGAAGCACTCAGAGACATAGGGGATAGGAGACTTATTCCTAAGCCAATAGTTTCTATAAAATGTCAGTTCTCCTCTTCTCCATCAGGGAACCTTGGTATGGTTGCATCATTCTTGTGAACTTGTTATCCAATGTAGATTCTTGTTGGTTCTTTGTTGCAATTTTTGCATTTATATGTTTTGACAAATGTGAGATTTATCATTTTTCTATTTAGCTAAATTTCTTGATTTTGGTTCCATTATGCCTTAAGGACATGTCTTTTTTTTGGGATTTACCAAAGTGGCCACAATTGTGTTGATTTCCTATAAAATTGTTCTTTTATTTTGGTTTAAGGTCATTTATGAGGCATTGTCTTGTAAATAATGTTGGAAAGTATACTATACTGAGACATATGAAATGGCCATACCAAGGAGGATCCTTGACAACCATCTAGAAATTAGTGCATTGATAAATCTTCTTGTTATGTGTTGCAAAGTTGCTAGACAAGAGTTGCAAAGAAATCACCCTTTTCTATGTTATAAATATGAAAAAATGGTCAAACTTCTTAAACCCTCTATTAGAAGAGATATAGATCATATCTTATACTTGTTGATATTATAGAAGAAACATTATGTTAACAAATTTAAGTAAGGGCATAAACAATCTATCATTTAGACCTGGCAAAGTAAAAAAACTTGTTTATTAGCACCAATAAGTAGAAAACTAAAGATTGGTCCAACCTTGGTAAATGCAACATAGATAATATCCTAATACTTGCACCTTGTTGATGAACTCTAGAAGGAGGTTCATGCCTAGAGTGGGAGGATGTGAGGACTCACCCAATTTGCCCTAGTATAGGTGATGCATTTTCATTATGATACTTCTAATTAGACTTTTTGATACACTTTTGAGAGTATAGGGTTATGTTATTTTAATATCTACATTTTGATGACCCACACCTATGTTTGCACATTAAGACCCAAATGATATATTTAACAATTTCATCCATGTTCTAATCTATTGTAATTGATTTTATAGAAACTAAATTGTAGCAATACTGGAAATGTCAAATTGTAATGTTTAAGTGGAAACCAGAGATAAAGGATGGATTGTGACATGCACTATGACTTAATTCACATGCCTAGGGAGTCAATAGTTGTGGATTCAATATTTCAAAATAGATTATGATGTGATTCAAAAATGTTAATTTGATTATAATGATTTAAGATTAAATGTGATATGAAAATTTTGATATTTTAATATTTTGAATGCTTTAATTGAAATGATTAAGAAATGAAATTTAATTGAGTTATGTTAATGTGGATCATGCAACATTGGAATTTTATATGTATTTATAATATGTATTTTATATGACTTCTCTTTGGACTACCGAAGCTTGAGTTTAGCGAGCAGGAAGTGGAACCATGGAAATTTATTGGGGAAACAAGGTCCAAACTCATGTAAACATGGTTTAGCCAAGGATAATCTTTGGAATATTCAAAAGCCTCATTGTGATGTGTTTATTTTGTAAATGTAAGCTTACATGTGTGTGGTAAAGTTAATCTCATAAATACATTAGGGACATGTCATGGTGAGTTGTAATGTGTTTTAAATGTGTCACTTGACACTTGTAAATGTGTATGTGTTGATAACATGTCACCTAGGGTTTTGGTCATGGAAAAACTTAATCTTAAACTAAATGTCCTTCAAAAGATTCAATCAAATCTACTTGGAGAAAGAATAGAATGGGTCACCATCAAGGGGAATTTCGAATTCAAACTTGACAAGGATTTTAGAGGGTCAATAGGTGGTCCCAAAGTGCCTTTTTTGTGAAAATAAGCTACCCATATGTTAGCATAACATGTTAGAGGCCTAAATTTGACCATTTTAGTGCTTAGCTAACCTTTGCGACCCTTTAACCAATGCATTCTTCCACTAATTCGAAAATTGGAGTTGTCACATGACTTTAACCTTTTCTTCACACTTGGTCAAGGTTCTTTCTTTAGAAGGGACAATAGTGTAAGAGAAAGTGGGCTTCATATTTTGCCAAAAATGGAGAAAGTGGGGTTGGAGGTGTTTTTAAGAGAGTTTGGAAAAACTAGTGGGTTTTCACCCACTCTCTAACTTTAAAGACACTTAGGGTTTGGAAACTTGGAGGGAGTTGTTCTACATTAACCTTTCATTTCCATTTTGCAAAGGAATTCAAGGTTAGTTTTCTTGCCATGTAGTTAATTTCTTCCATTTCAAAGCTAAATCTTGGTATTGCATTTATGAGAATATGGGTACTGAGGATGCCATTGTGAGAAAAATGTGCGGTGTCATATTGTATCATGTTTTTTTTTTTGTGTTGTGATGAGCATGAAGTTTGGATTTTCATTGTTCTCTTCCTTTTGATTTTCCATGATTTTGTACATGAGTTTTGTTATGGGTATGAGGGCTTCACTCACCATTTGGGAAGGGAAGAGAAGGACAAGGTGAAGAGGTTAGTTGGGTTTGAAAATGTATATGAAAACCTTGGAGTGTGGGCTCTATTGTATACCATAATCATTCATATCTTGCTGGGGGTGTGTAGGTGCACCAAAAGAACCCCAAATTTTAATTCTGCTTATGTATTCCTTGATTCTAAGAAAGTTTTTATGAAGGATTGAGTTGTATTTGAATTTAGATATGCAGATGTGGAAGAAAAATGGTGAAAGTTTGAGAAATTTTTAAAGAAGTAGATAATTCATTTTTCGCTATGCTTTTTGAAGTCAAAGTTCATTTTTTTTCCATGGAGAAGTACAACTTGAATTTTCCCCAATGGAGTATTCAACTTGGAATTTTCCACCAAAGGAAAAATGCATAGCAGAAAACTCATTTTTTGCTATGCCTTTCACAGTCATTTTCAGATTTTCCATCGGTGAAGAAAATGCATCATTTTCCACTAAAAAGGAGAAAAGCATAGTGGAAAACTCATTTTTTGCTATGCCTTTTGTAGTCATTTTAAGATTTTTCATTGGAGAAGAAAATGTTTCATTTTCCACCAAAAGGAAAAGCATAGTAGAAAATTTATTTTCCACTATGCCTTTTGCAGTCAAAGTTTAGTTTTCCACATGAGGAGAGAAAAGAAAAATATCAATCCACAATGAAGATATATGGGGTCTAGTATCAAGATCACTCTAGAAAAATAATTTATGAATCAATCTAGATCAAAATAGTGCCCACTACATAGAAATGGAAAATTGAAGATTGGGTGCACTTTCCAAACTCAAAAATGGAATTTCCACAAAGCATCAAATCCACAATAGAGAGATGAAAAAGAGCTCTTATTGATTAAATAAAGAATGATAATCTCATAATGATTTATCACATGAAGATTTGGACATCAACATGACATTAAATATGAAGTGGAAAATTCATTTTCCACTACACCTTTCATAGTCAGATTGAATTTTTCCACAAAAGGGAGAAGAAAAAAGTTAAATTTCTGTAAAGAATGAATTGGAATGTTCTATAACCAGTGATTGATAGCAAAGAACAAGTATTACTTGTTAATTATTTACAAAGTGTAACTATTGCTAGAATGTGTGAATTTCACCTACAACAAAGAAGCAAAAAATTGAGAACTTGATACACTTTTCGACCTCTATTTGGGATTTTATGACATAGGCATTATAGATAATCACTCCCAAAATTAAGAAAAGAATCAACATGGTAAGCATGGAAGATAACATACTGGAAAATTGAGGACATCTGGGTTACATAGCATGTGAAAGAAGAGTGGCTGGAAATTTATTTTATCAATTTTGATTTTGTAACAGTCATATAGACCAGCATTCAGTAGCTCATATATTTTGACTCAATGATTATTTTTCTGATCTCTCCAATCAAAATGAAGATAATTAGGTTTGGAAAAACATATCCAAAGCTAAGCTCAATCCATCAATGGAATCAAAAGATATACCTCCCACAATGAGACCCAACTTTACAGATAGAATTATTTTTTAGTCCAACGAGCAAAGGAACACTTTGATTTGAATTTAATATATTTTGATATCACTTGTCCAAACATCATTTAGATATGTTAATGTATATCCTTTTAAATCATATTTTATAAGTATGTCATTTTTCAAAAGAAAAAATATGGGAAATCAAGGAGACAAGAGTTAGTTACAAAAATGAAAAGTCACCAAAAGAAACCAATTAGAATGTGAAGAGAATCTCCAGGAAGAAACAATTATAGAACTAAAAGGTCACCGTTGGAGAACCAAATGGTTATGAAGAAGTCTATTTAGTGTAAATATTTTCTAATATGAGGGTTTCTTCTTTTCTGCAAAAGATAGAGAGCTAGAGTGGGGGAAGGAACTTAGTTTAGTTTTCAGTGTTTTCATTATGCATGTCAAGAGTTTGAGTTTCTATAATAGATTTAGCATAAGCTGTGAGCAAATAAAATCTGAGCATTCTTATTTGTGATGTTCAAGGAAATAGGGATTTTATTCTAAATTAGAGCATTTAGTTATTTCTCCTTTGATTATAATTAATTAGAGTATTTTTATTTTCAGTTTTGGACATCATATTGCATCTCATGTTGAATAATGAATGGGTTGTAGATTGGAGTATTTGAAAACATTCTTGTTACAGGAATTGGGATTATTTAACTTTCTCTTTTATTTCATTTTGTACTACATTTGGATACATAGCATTCACATTGAATTACCAATGTTAGGGAGTCATAGGAAGTGTGAATTCCTGGGGTTGGCTAGGTGTAGAACTGAATTCTCTACTTGAGTTAGTTCTGTCTAGGGATGGCTTGGTTTTCCTCTTTCGTTCTCAAGTGAAGAACGTACCTAGTGTAGGAGCACCCAAAGTAAAAGAATATGAGAAAGTTAAGATTCCTTATTTGAGATATTTAAATCCATTTTAGTCATTTATATTCTATTTGGGTCAATTTTTAAAGGCTATGAATCCATTTTGTCAAAAATGTAAAAGTTGCATAAAAAGTTGTAAAATGCAACATTAAGAAAGTTGCTAACATTACAAAAATGATGTAAAAAGGTATATGATTAGTCTTAGGGGTAGTTAGAAAGGTTTATAACTATAAAATGGATATAAACACCATTGTATGGTCAAACCAAATCAATTTTGAGAAGAGGAAATACTTTGATACATTTTTATGCATTCTATTGTCATTGTTTTGATTGGTGTTTTAGTTTTAGTGTTGTTTCTAGATCTTGTATGGCCCTATATAGCTTGGAAACTATGTAATATAGTAATGGATAGATAGAATGATGAATCTTCCTTATCATGATTTTGGTTTGGTTCAATTTTATGAAGAAATGAATAAGCTATGAGCATTTTTGTGAAAATGGGTATTTGAAAATTTGAGATTTCCTAAATACAATCATGTTGCAGCATGTGGTATAGACACATTTTGGGTACTCAGGACCTCTAATAATATTTATTGTCAAGATATGTGAACTAGATTTTATTAAAATTTATTTTAATCATTTTCATTTAGATTTGTGAAAGTTATGAATATTTGAGTGAAAACTAGTTTTTAAATGCCTTCAATGGTGTTGCAGGCAAATATTTGATCTTATACAATGATTTATGAATTGGAAAAATAAATGGATTAAATATTTGGAAACTATACTCACAAGTGGATGATGTGGAATTTTTTTGGGGTTATTTGTATTTGTTTCAAGAAAGATATTTGATGCCCTAGGTAGGGTTACTGTTTTTATTTCTAGTTTATGATAGAGAAAATGGGTCTAAGTACAGAGACTATAGCTTGCAACAATTTTTTTTTTTTGGGATCATCTTTGGATATGTTTAAGTATTCATAATTTGGAATAATTTCTCGAAAGGTTTTGGAAAGAAACATTAAGGATTAAAAGTTATGAATAATGGAATCAAATATAGAAGTCAGGATATCTACCATGGAGAAAGGTTGATGTTTTAGTGTTGAAATTTTTCTTTGTTTACTTCTTCAAATGCCTCTATATAATGGATATTGAAGGGATCAACATGTATCCCACTTATTAGTTGATTTATAAGATTCTCTACATTATATTGGTATCAAATCTTGAAGATCTTGAGTGTGTGGGTAGAGCACTAAGGGAGGCAACCCACACCAAGACCTTAAAGATTTGGTATTTGTTTTGTTGATAATTTTGGGTTGCAGGGTTCTTATCCATCAAAGATTTAGAAAGAAAGTGTGTGTGTGGAAGATCTAAGAAGGGGTCTTAATATTTTCTTCTTCAAGATGAAGTTGGGTAGAAGTTTTAAAGAGAGAAACCACTAAGAGAGGGTGGTAGTGCATCTTCTAGGGTCTTGAATGGGTAAGATGGCAATAGGTTGGTAGTTCTATAGCAGCAAGAGGAATGATGGATTTATGGAACCCTTGTATGAAACCATTGATGGTCCACTTATAAGGTAACTAGATAATAAAATGGTAAGGAATATTATGTGGTCTTGAACAAGAGACAAGAGAATGTGAAACCTGAAGAGGAAAAGTTGAAGACAATTTTCAAAAAAAAAAATTCTTGAAAGTTATTGGTTCCATGTTTCCAAGAGACTTACAAACTTTTAAAGGTTGGGAGATGGTGCAGGAGCACCTAAAGTACAAGAACATGAGAAATTAAATATTCCTTATTTGAGATATTTAAATACATTTGAGTCATTTATATTGTATTTGGGTCAAGTTATAAAGTCTATGAAGCCATTTTGTCAAAAATGTAAAAGTTGCATAAAAAGTTGTAAAATGCAACATTGAGAAAGTTGCTAACATTACAAAAATGATGTAAAAAGGTATATGATTGGTCTTAGGGTAATTAGTAAGGTTTATAAATCTAAAATGGATATAAATAACATTTTATGGTTGAACCAAATCAATTTGGAGAAGAGAAAATAATTTGATACATTTTTGGTGCATTCAATTGTTGTTGTTTTGATTGGTGTTTTAGTTTTATTGTTGTTTCTAGGACTTGTACAGCTCTGTACAATCTAAAAACCATGTAATATCATAATGGATAGATATAATGATGAATCCTCCTTCTCATTCTTTTTTTAAAAAAAATTTTATGAAGAAATGAATAAGTTATGAGCATTTTGGTGAAAATGGGTATTTATAGATTTGAGATTTACTGAATATAGTCATGTTGCAATATTTGGTATGGAAAAATTTTGGGTAATCAGGACCTCTAATAATATTCATTGAAAATATATGTGAACTACCTTTCATTTCAAATTGTTTTGAATTATTTTCATTTAGATTTGTGAATGTTATGAAGATTTGAGTGAAAACTGGTTTTTAAATGACTTCAATGGTGTTGCAAACAAAGATTTGATCTTATACAATGATTTATGAGTGAAAATAAAAAATAACTTAAATATTTGGATACTAGACTCATAAATGGATAAATTAGAATTTTTTTTGGGTTATTCGGATTTGTTTTTAGAAAGATATTTGATGCCCTAAGCAGGGTTACTATTTTTACTTCTAGTTTATGACAGATAAAATGGATCTAAGTATAGAGACTATAACTTGCAAAAAAATTATTTTTTTTGAATAATCCTTGGATATGTTTTATTATTCCTAATTTGGAACAATTCCTCCAAATTTTTTGGAAAGAAACATTAAGCATTATAATTTATGAACAATGGAATCAAATATAGAAATCAGGATATCTAAATGGAGAAAGGTTGTTGTTTTAGTATTGAAAAATATTTTGTTTTATTTCATTAGATGCCTCTATATAATGGAACTTATGTAATGGATATTGAAGGGATAAGCATGTATCCCACTTATTGGTCAGTTTGTAAGATGCTCTGCATCAGTACCCATCTAGTTTAGGAATAAAATAAGATTCATTGAATATCATTGATAAGGGAGTTGTACCTTTGGATTCAAAGGAAATCTATCAACCTCATGATAAATTATCCAACTATTGGTATCAAATTGTTTCTCACATGTTTAAGAATTTAAGAGTTAAGTTGGAAAGAAAAATCTATTTACCAATAGATTTTTAGCAACTCTGCTGGGGTAGCGGAAAAGAAGATTAGTGTTGAAGATTGTTTCCTCAATTTTATTATTATCTCTACTATCTAGAGATTGACAACTCTATTATTGATTCTTATAATTTTTGGTTGATGAGTTTGATGTTTTTAGTTGTAGAATTATTATTATCTCTACCTGTAGGAGATTGGTGACTCTATTATTAAAAGGTCATGCTCATTCAAGTTGTGAAAGGAAGAAGGTCAAATCCTTCTTTGATTGAACTTCATCAAGCACATGATCCAGTATTGTGTGAGTTGTTTGATGCTTTTAGACAAAGCATTACTCATGGGAGAAAAATGAATTTGAGCATTGAGGAAGATGATGAACTAGTTCTTTTATGGAGAAGTGTTCATTCTAGATATCACAAGATGAAAGAGCTGGAGGTAAAATAGAAGTTATTGCAGCGTTGCGAGGAAAGGGTGTTGCAACTAAGCAATGAATTAAAGGTGGGTGATGAAGTGGATTTAGAAGTCCCACCTAATTTTTTTCCTATAATTTTTTAGGGTTGAGTGAGAAAGAAGTTAAACCAAGAAAGAAAATCAAAAGGAAACCCACATTTTAGAAATAAATGTTGAGAGTGGTCCTAACTTACAATTCCTTTGGAGTGCATTTAAACAAAGTATTACTAAAGCTGAAAGAAAAGGATTAAATCCCTTAGAATATCATCAATCCACTCTACTATTAAACTATGTGATCCAAAGATACTATAATGTTGAAGACTAAAGACAAGGGAAGTATGTTTTAGCAAGTTTACCTGAAGACAAATTAGTAAAAGAACCAATATTAGTCAATTGCTTGGTTCTTGGAGAATAAGAAATAACACAGTTTCTAGAAATATAGATTTCCATGGAGAAAGGCATCTTTGAAAATGGTGAGGAATTGATAAGCATTATAGAAAATGAAAAATTGGCCATGCTTTATTTTTTTCCTAATAACAAAAGTTTAAGATTTGATGAAAATAGAGATAATATTTTGCATGAGGTGTCTTTTGAAAATCATTCTACGATTAATGCACTTTCGAAATATGAAAATTTCAATTTTGTTGAAGATTATGGTAGAAATGATTTTTAATTTTCACAAGTTTGTAATGATCCTGTATTAGAATTACTTTGTTTATAAGACCATGCAAAGTTGAGTAATCTGGAAGAAATTTGTATTGATGGAAAGGATGAAACATTTATTGATAATACTTTCACTAAGTCTGGAATTTTAGTTGAAGAAAAAGATGCAAGAGAAGATTTTGTACAAAGATCTTACGTGGTTTACAAAGTGTTGCATCATGAAGATGATGAAGAGCTAGATTAAATTTTCCTTTGTCATGAAATGGAAGTTAATCAATCTTTGGTGCTGGCTAAATGTAAGTCTTCTTCTACAACCAATTCAAGTATTGAAGTTTTAAATTTGGATAAAGATTTTTCAGACTTGATAGCTACAAAGGATGATAAAGTTGTTTCATTTTGGATTGACCCTATGTGTGAAGAAGACTCATGCTATTTAATTCTTGATGTAAATTCTAAAATTTCTACATCAAATGATCAAGCCGAAACTTATGACTGTGAATATGTTGCAGCACCTTTTCCAAAAGTTTGTGATTACTTTTCTCTTTAGCAAAGAATGGTTGAATAATGAGATGTAATGTGTGGATGAATTCAAAAAAATCATAGGTCTATGATGAGGCCTGGTTGTTTGGGAAATCTTTTTGGCTCATTAATTTACAACACTATATTAGTGTGGCATTCAAACATGAAGAGCTTTCTAGGAGGTTTTGGTTCTGGTTTAGCCTTGTAAAACATCCTCGTACTTCCCTTTGCCAATTAATGGTAAAGCTTTTATCAACATTTTAGGTATTGATCAAATCTATATCTTTGTTTTAAATGAAAGATTTTCAGATTTGATGAAAGAAGAGGGTGACAAAGTTATCTTAGTCAAGAGATTTATCCTCACCCTGAAGAAGCAAATGTTGGAATTCTCAAATGGGAAGAGTACTTCTGAGAGGGGGGGGGGGGGGGGGGGGTGGTGGTGTGAATCAGAAAAAAACAATTCCTTTTTTTTAAACCCTTAATAACATATAACTGAAATATAATTTGTATGCATGTAAACATATAAACAAATATGTAATGAAAATATGCATCAACACATAACACAAGGATTTGGTAACCCAAAAACCCTCTAGGAATAAGAAGGTAAAAATGAGATGGGGATGACACCCAAAAAAATCACTGCAGCAATGAGTTGAACCACTTCTGATGGTTTGCCCTATTAAAGGCTTTCCTTGTTAAAGGTTTTACACTGTGTCAATAGTGACCTGTTGAAAGGATTTACAACACTTTACATGAAGTCTCACCCTGTTAAAAGATTTACACAAGGCTGTTAAACCCACCTAATACATAGGATTTTCTTAACCTTCTCCAAAGGCTCTCCTACCTAGCTATTAAGCTAACCTATCACCATAGGATTTCAACCTCTAATATTAGAACTTTTAACTTGATTGAATACAATCTCAAATTTTTGAGTTCAGGTACTTGATTTTCTCATCCTCTTCTAATCCTTGCTTGATCTGATCTCTAAATATGTCCCTTGTTCTATTCTAGTTAACTAGATGTATATATGCTATTCTTTCCACTAAGTCTTTTCTCTTTACACTAAAATTTTGCTATAATCTCCCCTTTTAAAAAAATTTCTTCAACACATACAATGGTGCATTCATTCTCCTTATAAAGAATGTGAAGACTTAGGGTTAGGTATGGATCTACAATCCATATTGAATATCAAATTCTTACTCATACTTTGCATTTTTCTTATTGATTGCATGTCTTCACCATTTTTCTGATTGGTTGCATGCAGATTACATAGGGAATGTAAATGATTCATCCTTATCCTTTTTCTCCCTTTAAATTCCTCTAAGTCAGCTCCAAAAATGGTTTACATCTTAGTTTTTGAGGGCACAAACTCATATGTTGATCCTGTGTTGCTCAACACATTAAGTATTACTGATGCTCGACACATACTATTTCTGGATTGCTTAGCATCAACTACATTTTCTAGTTTTCTTGACACTTGTTATATCCTGTATTGGTTGGCATATGTTGTTCTAAATTTCTTGGTATCTAAATGATTCTATTACTCATCACATGAACTATTCTGGATCACTCGGCACATACTATATCTGGATCTGCTTGGCAACTATTGAAATTTTAGCTTAGCATCTATTGTGTACTCGGCATACATAGTGAAAATGGTTAAGTGTGTGTTGACACTCATTTTTCAATACTTATTTGACCAAAAATCTCCCCCTTTGACATGAGTGTCAAAAACACTTAACTTCGCATTAGTGATCCTATTCTTATTGAGTACATTCTTCACTTACTCAACTTACATGCAAAATTTCAAAAATTGTGAGTAGCAATATACCTTATGACTCCCCTAAGTTGATTATGCCTTTGAAATTGAAATTTTGTACAAATGTGCCTGATCCTCCCTGTCCTTTGACCTATTTTTGCATTCTGAGCCTGTATGCTATATCTGATCTATGTGATGTCCCTGTATTCCATGTGATTACCAAAATTTTACATCTGTACTTCACTCCTTTATTCCTTGTCTCCCCCTTTTTGGTTAATTACAATCATTCCACTTTATTCTCAAAATGAATGAAAGAATGGAGTGAGAATGTAATCAAAATGATCAAAATTTGTCAAAATGTGGTAATTACCCATAGTATCTACATATCTCCTCCTTTGCTTACTCCCCCTATAATATATCTCCCCCTTTTTTGACACTGATGTCAAAGGGTCCTATGGAGTATTACCACATTTAGCCAAAAATGAGTTGTTAACCTCCAAGAATATCTTCAGAGCTACATCCCAATTATTTAATGCAATATAAAATGACTTGTGTTGGAGTGCAAGTTTTGCTACTAGATCTATAAGTCCTTCATGTGTTGAAAGATTGGGATCCTTCTTCAGGACTATCTCTACATACATCTACTCCTTGTGAAGTACCTCCAAGTGAGGGGTAATGGAGGATTGGATTCACATTAACTTTTCTTTTATATTAGCCTCCTCTATTGTTAATACAACTAGTTCCCTTTGACTGTGAAGCGTCTAAGCAAAATGCTTCTCACTTTGAGCTAGATTGGTAGGAAGTTGCATGCTAGAAATCTTTAGATTTCTCTCTAAGCTCAATATCTTATGGCTAATCTCTTGTATGAAATTGGAAAAATCACACAATGTATTGTAAAGGGAGAATATATTTCCAAGTACAATTTTGACTCTATCTAATTTCTTAGCTAGGTCAACTTTTCCCAAAATGATATCATTTGATATCTTCTTATTGACCTTACCTTGGAATCTCTTCTCTAACTAGTCCATTAGTTTAGCGTTGGTGTCATGGTCCTCATTTTTTACCTGATCAACTATATCTGATAGTTGCTCTATAATCGGTCTTGATTCATATAGAGATTTTAGGCTAAAGGCATCCATGAATATTTCCTTGATTTCATTTAATGCTTGCCTATATTTATAATCCTTTCTAAGTGCCTCTTGTCTCCTTCTTCTATCCAATGCACTTTGTATCTCATTCATCTTTTCTTCTATGAGAGTGTTGGATTCATAATAGGGTATCTTTATTTCTTCATCAAGCTTAGGAATTCCATAATGAATTGTCCTTGTTACCCTAGTTGAGCTGGAGCCTAGTGTTTAATTAGCAATTCTAATGTTCCAGTGCTCAGCTGCTAAAGAGTTTTTGTAGGAGTACCTATTTTGGGTAGTTCAACAAAAGTTTGTATTACATATTCCTCCTTATCTTTTGTCTCTTCTCTCTCTTCAGTTTGTTTCTCTTTTGCTATCATTCTAGCTAGGGGTGTACTTGTTGATTGTACTAATTTGTCTTTATCATCCCTTGCTACTACACTCAGCTCCCGAAGTGCTTGTGTGATTGCTTTTGGTGGAGATGGAGGTGGAAGGAGTAGAAGTCCAATAGATTGTGTGGTCATAGGTGGTTCTTGTGTTTGCACCTTGACTTCTTTTAATTTCGCTACTACCTTCTACAACTCATCAACACTGACCAATATTGGGCTTGAGCATAGTCTAGTTTCTTGTGTTGATTGGTCAAGTATCTTTGCTAGATCCTCTATAGTTAATGGATTGATGTTTTGACTATAAGTATCAACAACATCCTTTATCTTGACTATTTCTATAGGTGTGATGGTAGAATGAGGAGGGCTAGGAGGTGGTAGTTGTGTGTCCTGCACACTCTGCTCTTGTTTCTCATTTGTCCCCTTTTCTTCTTCTTTACTCATTTCCTCCTCCTTCTCTTCTTCATCCTTCTTTTCTTCTTCCACTTTCTTCTCTTCTACTTTCTTCCTTCTTGCTTCTTTTATTTCCTTTGTTTTGGCACTTTCTTCTACCTTGTATTCTTCATCAAATACATCATCAATTTTCTTGTAAACAATCTTCCATACTTTTGTGGTTTTGCTCACAACCTCTTCAATTTTATTTTCTAAAATGCTAAATGCCCTATATTTGGGAGTAAATCTACTGTTGTGCCTTTTGACTACATTTTTTATTTGACTTTTAGTCAAATTAGGCAACATCCTTGCTAAGGTAGACTCCCTTATTTCCTTCTTTGTTTGCAGGAAAAAATGCCATTTATCCTCTACAATCTTATATAATTCCTTTAGCAATGAGCTATCCAATTCAAGAGGTGTATGTTTATATTCTACCATCATTCGATAGATAGATTTCTTTATTTTATTTTGCTTCATCCTTTGTTAGCTTATTAAAATCTACATTCTTCAAGTCATTCATGTCACCATTCCTAATCTTAGCACATAATTTGTTAATAGAAGACTTAGGTGGATGACTTACCACTTTAAATTGACTATGGTCTTCTTATTTCATCCTTTCTTCACCTGAAGTAGGTTGAGCCACAAATTTTCTTCTTTTCTTTGGCTCTTCTTCAGCCTTCTTAGTAGATCCCTTCCTCTTTGCTACCTCTTCCTTTGCCTTTTGTGTAGTAGCTCTAGTAGTAGGCTTCTTAGGTGCAGGCATTGTCACTTTCTTTGGCTTGGGCTAAGGAGCAAGTGGTGCTTTTTCCTTTCTTTTGATGACCTTGGTTTGGATGGATGTTTCCTTGGCTTGTTCTTCCTTGTCACTCTCATCCTCATTTTCTCCTAAGTGTTGAGTTAACTAAAGTGGCCCTTGCTTCGGCTCATCTTCATATTTTTCATTATCATCTTCTTCTTCATTATTACTTATTTCTTTTGCTTCTTCTGTAGTACTTGTCTCTTCAACACCAAATTTCTTCTTAAGATTCTTTACAATCTTATCCTTCTTCTTGACCATTTTTTTTGTCTTGAGGTCTATGACCACCCTTGATTTGACAACATCATATGTTCCAAAGTGATTTGTAGTCTTATTAGTTTCCTCTGTAAGCAATGTTGTAATAGTTGCTGAAGCCTTATCCACATCAAGTTCATAACCCAGTGGTCTAAGCCATCTAACTCTAGGGATGACTTCTTTTATGTAAGTATAATCAATATCTACTAGAAATCAAATGTCCTTTTCATGCTTCTCAACCAGTGAGACTGGTATCCTCATTCTTTGTTTCATGGACTTCTTGAAGTCCTAAAAGTAACTAGTCATTTGGGCATCAACATTTTCACCCATTTTATCAATGAATCCATTTATTTGGTCAACAATAATCTTGTTTGGATCCCATTTCACCTTCCCTACTAAGGGGAATTCTTTCATAATGTAGAAAAACATGCAAATCAAGACTAAGCCAAACTTGCATTGAGCCCCTTTTTATTTCCTTATGGCTCCCAAGTTTTTATTGATTTGTTGCATCATCAACTCTACAAGATCATAAGTATGATCCTTTTTCACTAGCTTGTAAGCAAAATCCACTGCTATGCAAGGTACACTATTTAACCTGCTAGATTGGTAAAATTTGTGAGATATAATCCTTATAGCAAAATCTAGTAAGGGGTCTTTTATGGTGTCAATTGTCATACCCCTATTGTCCCACTTGGCACTAGGGTTTTTCTCAATTGCCTCCCTCTTATCACTCCTTAGGGTCTTGGGCTGATCTAGGGTTGGAATACTAGTAACCCTATGTATAGTATTCTTTGTGAACTTTACTAGCCCTATTTCTAACCAAAAAGCTCCATCATGGATTCTGCTCAACACAATGTGTATCCATTCTATTTTAAAGATAATAGGGAAAACTAGGGTTTGGTTAAACCCTTCTTCTTAATAATGGATAATTTGTCTTTAAGTTTCCCATTTTCACAAAGCTTATCAAATGCATTGAAAATCTCTAGATCTCCTATTGCTCCAATTTTATAATTGTAGCATTTGTATAGACCCTAAACCATTACTACTTTATCAGGAATCATACATAGGGCACCAGCGGGATCATTTTTGTAGGCAACCTCTGGGATTGGTTTGAACTCAGGTTGTTTAACTTCGATGCTAACTAATTGAATCTCCAAACCTTCCTTTCCCTTTGTAGACTTAGAACTAGATCTCATTTCTAACTGAACTAGGGTTTACTGTTTAAATAAACTTTTCAAACTATGTAACTCGACACTTGAATGAAATACCTGGTAAATTGATGAAACAGAGTTGGGTTGTTGTTGAATCGCTATAAATTGCCTTTTGATCACTAGGAAATCACTTAATCGCTCTACTTTTCTTTGCTCTTTGTTTGAATGAACGAAAAGTGGATGATTTTCAATTTTATTAGGCTTGAAACCTAGCATTTATTGCATTCATGCTTACAGCTATACAATCAACTTCCGAAGGATTTTCCAACTCGACATCAATTCTATTTCATTTACTTAGTAGCTACTGATCTTGTTAATTGCTCGGTAGCCACTATCTTATTTTACTCATCATCAACTGAACCTTTTTCAGTTACTCGGCAACCACTAACATCTATTTACTCAGGATCCACTAGACTATTTAACTCACCATGTACTGGAGTTTTACTCATCTTCCAAAGGTAGCTTGACATCATCTTCCAACTTTTATCTTGACATCTTACCTTATGTTAATTTCTTCTTTGCAGTGCTCCTATGTTCTTTTGGGCTAATGTATGATACATCTTTATATGTATCAGCCCCATGTGCCTTTTTAGTGCTTAATTTGATGAGGTGTGATCACTTGACCTCTTGGGTGAAGTGATTTCTCCATTTGATGTGTTGTATGCACTTTTCTTCTGCCATGTCTTCTTCATATCCTCCCTAATGTGTTCCATGTTAACTTTTTCTTTGCCCTTGTTACCTTCAGCCTTGGGTGCTTTGACCTTTGTTGGATAGTTCCTGCTGACATGTCCAGTCTCCAAGCAACTAAAACATGTACTTTGGTTTAGCCATCTGCTATAACTTCCCTTGAAATGTGTCCTTATGCAATTTTTAGGAATGTGTCCATACTCTTAACAATAGTGATAGCTATACCTAGTATTGTAATCCCAATTGTAGTGATGTGCATGATTAATTCCTCTTGCAAGCTAATTAGGTGTCCACATAGGCTTTGATCTACATTCAAATTCTCTATGACATATTTTTTGTAGTTATAGCAATGACCCTCAAATCTTGGTGTCCTCTTTATCTTGGTTCTACAACCTTGTGTTAAATGTGCTTGCTTTTTGCAATTGTGACAAAAATTTGCATTTGTAGGCTTATCATGCTAATGGCTATTCTTTCTTGTGCATGCATTAGAGGTATGTCCTTTTTTACCACAGGAATGACAAGTAGGTTTAGTGTTCTTACCTTTGTTGCTTCTTTCTTTTTTAGCCTTGGATGATTCTCCTTGTTCAGTGCTAATGTAGCCAAGTCCTGTAGTGTCATTACTAGCCCTTGGTGATTTCAACAATTGCTCAAAGTACTTAATGGCCTCATTGGGTTTGTTGCAACTTTCTACTATTTCCTTTTCTCTCTTCAATTCATTCTACAATTGTTTATCCTGTATATTTAAGGTGGAGATCTCAATATCCTTCATGTTTAGCTCATGATGAGCATTCATCATCGGGCTTAAGGTGTCTAACTGCATGTTTGAAATCTTTTCAAACTCAATTGTCCTCTCTTATAGCTTATTGATGAGATTTCTCTTGTCATCTTCTACCTTGGCCTTGTGTTAAGTTTCCCTCTTCTTTTGTTTAGTCACTTCACAAAGCATTATGGCTTGTGATTCTTGTTCAAGCTTGAGTAATCTAATTTCTTCTACTTGTGCTCTATTTTTCTCCATTAATTCTACTATTGCTGCATCAAATTCCTTGGAGTCTCCATTGGAAAACACTTGTGAGGTGTCAAACTCCTTGTAGTGTATGTCATTTTCAGCTATGGCTATCTCCTTTGTTCTTTTCAAATATTTTCTCAGTTCCTCCCTGGCTTCCTCGACTTTGTGTAGAGCTAGTTGCACATCAATCACCTGATTATCAATGATCTTACCAAGTTTGAAAACTTCCATCTTTTAACCTTTATTTCCAAGCTATTAGGCTTCTTCTTGAGAGAACTAGCACTCTGATACCAATTGTTGGAATGTTCAAATGGGAAGAGTACTTCTAAGAGGTGGGGGGGTGAATCAAAAGTAACCAATTCCTTTTTTTAAAACCCTTAATAACATATAACTAAAAAACAATTTGCATGCATGTAAACATATAAACAAATATGTGATGAAAATATGCATCAACACATAACACAAGGATTTGGTAACCCAGAAACCTTCCAAGAATAAGAAGGTAAACCTGGGGTGGGGATGACACCCACAAAAATTATTGTAGCAATGAGTTCAACTACTTCTGATGGTTTTCCCTATTAAAGGCTTTACACTATGTCAATAGTGACCTGTTGAAAGGATTTACAACACTTTACATGAAGTCTCACTCTATTAAAGGATTTACACATGGTTTTTAAACCCACCTAATACATAGGTTTTTCTTGACCTTCTCCAAAGGCTCTCCTGCCTAGCTGTTAAGCTAACCTATCACCATAGGATTTCAACCTCTAATACAATTGTGATAGAGTATTAGAACTTTTAACCTGATTGAATACAATCTCAAATTGTTGAGTTTAGGTACTTGATCTACTTGTCCTCTTCTAATCCTTGCTTGATCTGATCTCTAAATATATCCCCTATTCTATTCTAATTAACTGGATGTATATATGTTGTTCTTTCCACTAAGTCTTTTCTCTTCACACTGAAATATCACTATAGTCTCCACTTTTTTTGTTTTCTTCAACACATACAATGGTGCATTCATTCTCCTTATAAAGAATGTGAATACTTAGGGTTAGGTATGGATCTATGATCCATATTGAATCTCAAATTCCCACTCATACTTTGCATTTTTCTTATTGGTTGCATGCCTTCACCATTTTTCTGATCGGTTGCATGCAGATTACATAGGGAATGTAAATGATTCATCCTTATCATTTTTCTCCTTTGAAATTCCTCTAAGTTATCTCCAAAAATGGTTTACATCTTAGTTTTTGAGGGCACAAACTCATATGCTAATCTTGTGTTGCTTGGCACATGAAGTATAATTGATGCTCGACACATACTATTTCTGGATTGCTCAGAATAAACTATGTTTTCTAGTTTGCTTGGCACCTATTATATCCTATATTGCTTAGCATATGTTGTTTTGAATTTCTTAGCATCAGAATTATTCTATTACTCATCACATGAACAATTTTGGATTACTCGGCACATACTATATCTGGATCTGCTCGGCACTAATTGTGACTCAGCAACTATTGAAATTCTAGCTCGACATCTATTGTGTACTCAGCATACATAGTGAAAATGGTTAAGTGTGTGTTGACACTCATTTTTCAATACTTATTTATTTGACCAACAACAAATTTTTATGTTGAGAGCACCATGGATGTTAGAAATTCTTTTGATTATGATAGTCTCAAGTGTTTAGATAATAAAGATGATATGATATTTTCCTTGGAGATGTCTAAGTTTCAGTTTGAGATTGGGAATGATTCTAAATCTTACATTCCAAAGGATAAAGAAGAATAATTTTTTTATGATGAAGCATGGTTACTTGGAAAATATTTTTGGGTCACATATTTTCAACATGTTTCCAGATTGACTTTCAACAATGATGAAGTCATGGAAAGGCAATGGTTTTGTTGCAACTTGTTGGAGCACAAGTTTCTTTTTTGAAAAGGATCATACTTCTCCTTTATGGTTAATGGTTATGTTTGAGTTTCTCCTTTCTCTCTTTCATTTTGGTGAGACCTACTCACCTCTATTTGGAAATAAGCTTTTGTTTCCATAGTTTTGGTGTGCTTAGCTTAGTGTTTCCCACTTTCTTAGTTTTAGTTTTGCCTTGCTTCCCTTTTCCCTAGCAAGTAATTTTTTGATAGTCCTGTTTGTGTTTAGACTATGTAGCCAAATGGATAGGCACTTGTCTTTTGCTAGAGATATTGGATTCTTTATACAATTTAAAGTACATAATCCCCATTCAGAGCTAGTTGTAGGCACACTAAAACTACCCCAATTTTTAAAACTTTTAAGTCACCACCCATGATAAATATCTACTATTGTATTCTTTGATTCTAAGAAAGTTTCTATAAAGGATTGAATTGTTTCTAAGTCTAGATATGTAGATGTGGAAGAAAAATGTTAAAAATATGACAAATTTTTTAAATGGATAATTCATTTTCCACTACACTTTTCAAAGTCAAAGTTCATTTTTCTGCCATGGAGAAGAACTACTTGAATTTTCTACAATGGATTAATCAACTTGAGATTTTCCACCAAAGGAAAAATGGGTAGCAAAAAACTCATTTTCTGCATGTCTTTTGTAGTCATTTTTAGATTTTCCATTGGAGAAGCAAATGTTTCATTTTCCACCAAAATAAAAAATGTGTAGTGGAAAACTCATTTTTTTCTATGCCTTTCACAGTCATTTTCAAATTTTCCATTAGAGAAGAAAATGTTTCATTTTTCACCAAAAGGAAAAGCATAGTAAAAAATTCATTTTCTGTTACACCTTTCATAGTCAAAGTTTAGTTTTCCACATGAGGAGAGAAAAGGAAAATCTCAATCCATAATGAACATATATGAGGTCTAGTATCAAGATCACTCCAGAAAAGTAATTTATGAGTCAATCTACATCAAAATTGTGCCCACTACATGGAAATGGAAAATTGAAGATTGGGTGTGTTTTTTGCACTCAAAAATGGAATTTCCATGAAGCATCAAATCCATAATAGAGAGATGGAAAAGAGATCTTAATTGATTAAATGAAGAATGATAATCTCATAATGATTTATTGCATGAAAATTTGGACATCAACATGACATTAAATATGCCTTTTGTAGCCAGGTTGGAGTTTTCCACAAAAGGGAGAAGACAAAAAGTCAAATTTTTGCAAAGAATGAATTGGAGTGCTCTATAACTAGTGATTGATAGCAAAGAAGAAGTATTACTTGTTAATTATTTACAAAGTGTAACTATTGCTAGAATGTGCAAATTTCACCTACAATGAAGAAGCAAAAAATTGAGAACTTGATATGCTTTTTGACCTCCATTTGGGATTTTCCACCATAGGCATTCTAGAGACTCACTCCCAAAATTAAGAAGAGAATCAACATGGTAAGCATGGAAGATAACATACTGGAAAATTGAGGACATTTGGGTTACATAGCATATGAAAGAAGAGTGGTTGGAAACTTTATTTTATCAATTCTGATTTTGTAACAGTCATATAGACTAGCATTCAGTAGCTCATATATTTTGACTCAATGATTTTTTTGATCTCTCCAATCAAAATGAAGATAATTAGATTTTGAAAAACATATCCAAAGCTAAACTTGATCCAACAATGGAATCAAAAGATATGCCTCCCGCAACAAGACCCAACTTTACAGGCAAAATTATTTTTCAATCCAATTAGCAAAGGAATATTTTGATTTGAATTTAATATATTTTTATATCACTTGTCCAAGCGTCATTCAAATATGTTAATGTATATCCTTATAAATCATATTTTATAAGTATGTAATCTTTCAAAGGAAAAAATATGTGAAATCAAAGAGACAAGAGTCAGTTATAGAACTAAAAAGTCACCAAAAGAAACCAATCCGAATGCGAAGAGAATCTTCGAGAAGAAACAGATATATAACTGAAACGTCACCATTGGAGAACCAGATGGTTATGAAGAAGTTTATTTATTGTAAGTCTTTGTTGATATCAGGGGTTCTTTTCTATGAAAGACAGAGAGCTAGAGTAGGGGGAAGGAACTTAGTTTAGTTTTCAACATTTTCATTATGCATGTTCAGAGTTCAAATTTTTGTAATAGATTTAGCATAAGCTGTGAGAAAATAAAATCTAAGCATTCTTATTTGTGAAATTCAAGGCAATAGGGTTTTTATTCTGAATAATAGTATTTAGTTATTTCTCCTTTGATTATAATCAATCAGAGTATTGTTAGTTTCAATTTTGGGCATCATCTTGCATCTCATGTTGAATAATGAATGGATTGTAGATTAGAGTATTTGCAAACATTCCTATTATAGGAATTGGGATTATTTAACTTTCTCTTTCATTTCATTTTGCATTGCATTGCATACATAGCATTCATATTGCATTACCAATGTCAGGGGGTCATAGGAATGGTAAATTCCTGGGGTTGGCTAGGTGTAGAATAGAATTCTCTGCCTAAGTTAGTTCTGTCTAGCGCTGGCTTGGTTTTCCTCTTTTATTCTTAGGTTAAGAAAGTACCTAATTATTTTAGGAATAAAAAAATATTCATTGAATATAATTGATAAGGGAGTTGTACCTTTTAATTAAAAGGAAATCTATCAACCTCATGATAGATTATCCAACTATTGGTATCAAATTGTTCCTCATAGGTTTAGGCACTTAAGAGTTAAATTGGAAAGAACAATTTTTTTACCAATAGAGCAATAAGGGAAGTATGGTTTAGAGATGAATTTTATGTAATATGGGCTCCAAGGAAGTTAGAGCTGATGGTAGTATATTTGGAGGATGATTGTGAAAGCCTCGAAAGGGCATGGAATTTGTTGTTTTGTGATAGCCCCAAAAAGACATGAAATTTGTTTATTTTAGATATTGTTTGATATGCCAAGTCTTCATTTGAAAAGAACATCTTCACCCTATGTTCATGGTTCCATTGGTGAACCATAGTGAAATACCCTTGGGATGGAATTTTTCAAATGTTGTAATGTGATGAATATACATTTGCAAGATTGTGTGTGAAATTCTATTTGGGCCTTGTTTCCCTAGCTCGGTGGGTGGCCTCTTTGGAGGACTAGGATGCGAAGTGAGCCTCCATGGTTCCTAGTTTTGTGTTGTGGTTGTAGGTTGTGAGAATGGACCCTATGAAGAAGATAAGGTTTCCCTATTGCATTGTTGAAGAAAAGAAAAGTATGTTGCCATATAATATATGTCAAAGGATCAAATCCTCCACCATGTTTTTAGCATTGTATTTGCAAAGTCAAAACCTCCATGGTTGTATTGTATGAAGTATTTGAAAGGAGGAATCTCCTCTATGTCATTGAATATTGTGTTTCTAAGGAAAAAGCCTTCTTTTGTGATTTTGTGTATTGTGCTACAAAGGAGAGACTCTATAATTTGTGGGAAATGGTTTCATGGAAGAAAGAAAGTAATTTGGACATTACCTTAATTATTTGTATTGTAAACTTTATTATTATGCATCTATTTGCATTGAAAATAGCGATCAATTTGTCATAGTAGGCACATATGAAATGTGAGAAGGTCCTTCTCAAGGATAGTTATTGTATATTGAATATAGTATTGCATTCATTCAGATTTATGAATCAATAATAGAAAATGTATCTCAAAATGATGATTCATACTAAGGAGTTTCAAATGCATTAGTCCAATAAGAAGCATGTTTTCAAGTCTCTCAAAGATAGATAATGATAAATTAGTTGGTTTATATTAGTTCTTCTTCAAATTTCAATACCCATTCTCAATTTATTTTAATAAGTAGTTTGGCTCAAACCATTACCTATGCATAGCAATTAAATGTGAGTTATTTGTCAAAATATGACTCATAGTAACCTACATATATACATGCATAGTGGAATCAAACCAAGTAACTTTATGATATAAAATTCACTATTGAAAAATAAATAGCCTATAGGTGCATAAATCCCTCTTTGGAATTTGTATAGGAAGTAGGAAAATAACCCACTCCCCAAATATAGGCCAATAAAATATTCAAGGGAATTTCCCTTGGAATCTTAGGAATAGAGAACAATATGGTAAAGTGTTAGTACTAGACTAAAGAAAATAATTATTTATTAATCATAGTAGGAGACTTTTCCATAAGACCCATGACTGGGCTTGGTAAATGAGTCACATCATGTAAAAAACAAAAATCAAGTAAATCATGATACGACGCATCCATGAAAAGACCCTATACCAAGTAACAATATATATTTAAACCCTAAAACATTCACCTAGGCTAACCACCCTAGACACATCACCTATCACCCTCTCCCCACATGCATTAAGGCTTCTAACCTCTTGGAACTCATCCACTCCCTCCAAAAATGTATGACCTAGGAAGAATGCAAACATAGTAAAATGGGTTTGGGGGGAAAAGTAGCTCCAACTAATTTAGACAAGGATACCGTTTTAAACATGGGGATGAATGCCTAGAAAGGGCAACTTGGTAAAAGGCACCTCCTCTCTCATGTCACACATGAGCTTGGAGGGGGACCATCCCTTAGGAAAGGTAGGAAGTATGTTAAGAAGAATATTGAGATAGAGGTAAAAAGTTTAGGGGAGGAACAAAGTAGGATTATTGAGATGGGATTGTAATGAAAGTATGTAGTTAGTAGACTATGCAAGTTGTTGTGTCATGATTAAGATAGGATGAGGGAAGTCAATTTTAGATAGCGGTAAATGGATAAATTAGCAAGTACTAGGTTATAGAGTTAGGGGTAAAGAATGTAGCTTAGTAGTAGTATAGTAAGTATTATAGTTTAATTGGAGTATTTTGATTGTAAAGTGTTAAGTTAGTAGTAAGTAGATGTTAAGAAGTACACTTAGTAATAGGTGAATGTTAGTCAAGTAGTAATAAGCTAGTATAATAATATAATTTTATTTTGAACTTTTTAGATTAGTAATAATTTATGGGTTGGAATAAATAATTATCTTGTAAGTTTTTATGATTACCATGTTAGTAATAGTGGAGGTTAAGGGTTATTAATAATGATCCTTTATTAGCGAGAACATTTTATAAATAAATTGGTTGATAGATAAAATGAGATGATATAGTCAATAGTAAGTATAGTAGTAATGAATCTATGGGCAAGATGGCATTATAATAGGTTTAATAATAGTTGAAATTATAATTTAATTCACACTAGGGTGTAAGAAGTTAGGAGTAGAAACATCTAGTATTAACTAATAATTTTCAACATTTGAGAATTGAAAATTGTAAAGTAGCTATTGAAATTAAATGTATAGGCTCAAATATTTTATTGTTGACTCTACTTATGTCACACATTTATAAACATTCATAATTATTAACATACACAAGAGTATTTTACATAGGAAGATAAACATGATACATAAAATGAAGAGATGAGGGAAATTGTGTATACCCATTTTTGTATCTAGTTTAGCAGTGTCATGCTTCGTGACTAAAACATACTCAAAGATGTTACAAATATGGTTTATAGTGTAAATAAAATAACAATAATAAGAAATAGAAAATGTATAGTGTTTAATCCCAAACATGAATATGAACTTTTCTATCTATATCCCTCTTAATACAATTCTATTGTGAAATTATGTTCAAATGATCAAATGGGATGTCTAAGGCTGAATGGGAATTATTATGCAACATGATACTTGTGAGTCTATTGCACCTTACTTAATCACTGATTAAAGAGATCCTCTTCTATAGGTGACAGTAGTAGGTATCAAAACATACCATACTCCAATGAACATAGCCATTACTTGAACACACTAAGCAGCTACATTGTGAATACCTAACTATCTGACAACCTAGTTGTAACATGCACATATCAATTTGTGACTCCTAAAAAAATTTAAAAAATAAATAATAAATAAATAAATATAGTTGTCTTTGCCAGTAAATTTTGGGTAGGATAGGTTGGATGGACTATGTATTGAATATTAGGTCAACCACATTTAAGGACATGTTCTACACTATCCATGATGAAGTGGTTAACTGCACATATAGAGAGTCAAAGACATGTAGAAAAAATGTTTGATTTATAGAGGATATTTTACAGATAGAATACCGAAGAAGCAATTTTTTATGTTTGGATTGTATCTCCTAACAAAGATAGAATCATGATACAGAAAATTAGACAATGATAGTAGACATCCTAATGATGAAATTAGCGAATGTACAAGGTCTAAGGTCACACGTCTAAGAATTTGTAAAGGCTATGAGATGAAAGTATTTTGTAATTGTAAAATAATCAATTATCTTTAAGAGGTCCCATTATAATTAATTGGGAAAGCCTCAAGGCTCACTCAATGAATTGTTTTGAGGATATGGTATAAATGAAGGTTATTTTCCTTGTGAAGATAGAAGTAGTTATATGAAATTTAAGTGTGACATGTGAAGTATTTGGTAAATGTGAGTAAGTGATCCAAGGGATTATTGGATATGAAGTTAGTGATATAGTATTGAGTTCAAAAGAGGATAAGTTTGGTTAGAGGATAGAGAAGGAGCTATACATTTCAATTATTTTGCAAGGAAGAAAGTGAAGATTAGTTGGATAGTGAGTTCAATGATCTTACCTCTAAAGATTTTTTGATGTTGGGTTCATCTGCCTTCTATAACTCCTAATAGGGTTAGCACAACTCCTAATAGGGTTGGAATCTCCTAAGAGAGATTCAAAGTCTCCTAATAGGAATTGATATGTACTGAATAAATTTCATTGGCTTCTAACAAATTCCATCCTCTAATAAGGACCATTTATATTA
This sequence comes from Cupressus sempervirens, assembly GCA_028749045.1. Taxonomy (NCBI): domain Eukaryota; kingdom Viridiplantae; phylum Streptophyta; class Pinopsida; order Cupressales; family Cupressaceae; genus Cupressus; species Cupressus sempervirens. The sequence continues at coordinate 656,224,118 of CM053792.1, read as the reverse complement.
GTACATCATTTTGTGGCTACCATCTCCATCAAGGTTTTTCCTCTGATCAAGGATTTCCATAGTTAATATATCTAGTGTTATTGTGTATGAGTATCTTGCTATGGTTGTTGGTTATATTTGTCACATGTTTAAGGATTAATAAGATTGATAAATGTTTTAATAGTTGGATAACTGATTTAAGACACCCCCCCCGGCCAAATATCTTGGTGCACTTTACTTTGTAACAATGCCATGGTGGGTGAGGTTGGTTAGACCAATTATTATTCCAATTAGAACCCTGGGGGATAGAATTCTAGGAGTATTTATTATGTCACTGAATGCTATTATTACAACTATAATTTTTTAATGGATCTTGAGACATAGCTTTTCTTTGGGCTCATTGCCTACATTGAGAAACATAGGATACTTCCCCATACTCAACAATAGCTTTGAATTTAGTGGGAATTGGATGAGTCTCTATATTGGTAACTATGTTTCATTTTTAACTTATTTTCTTCTCTATGTAATGTGAGAAAATTTCAGCCAACATAGCTTCAACTTCCTCATGATTTCTTTTAGCTTGCATGGTATCCAATTGGGTAGAAATATTATTGATGATGTCCTAGTTGGAGTTAGATAGGAGATTAGGAGTATCTACTTTAGATACTCTAGAATGATTAGATTTATTAGGTGTAGATTGAATCCATTTTTTTTTCTTTGCACTTTCCCTTAAGTGATTAAGGAAAATATTTTTAGTATAATCCTAGATTCTTTATGTAATATAACCTCATTCCATAAGGTTTAAAGCTTCAATGCATGCATCATTGACATCTTTTAGAAAAATATATTTTTGAGATTGTTCATTCAACTGATGTTGAGTATTTTTTTGCATATTGAACAAGAACCTTGAGACATAATCTTCTAAGGTCTCATCCTCCTATTGTGAAATTTTAAAGATATCACCTCCTTTCATATCATGTCTCCTACAATATTTTTTATAATTTTTGAGGAATAAATTCCTCAATACATCCCAATCAGCTATGAAATTAGCACCAAATCCTATAAGCCATCTTAAGGCTTCCTCCTTCAAAGTGGATAGAAAAAAATTCAACCTATGAGAATCAATTCTATCATCATAAATCCTATAGAGGATATAAAGATAAAAAAGAAAGTTTTCAAGATCTTCAGTGATCAAGCCATTGAGTTTTGGAAGTGCAGATGCTAGAATGTTCTTCAAATTCTTATTATCATGTAGGTCAGGAATATGAAAGGGAAAAGTGGGTTGTGCCATTATTAGTAGTGGTGGTGGTACTCCTCATTGTTTTGGCTGATAGATGATATGATCTAGAGTATTATCTTGATATTCTAGTTTAGCAAAGAGTTCATTCAAGTACAATGATCCTTTTGAAGATGAGTGTGAAGACAATTCTCGGTAGTCATCAACAAAATAATTAATTGTATGTCATCTTTTGGTCACTTTTTGGTCTTCTTCTTAGGGAATTTTTGGCTCAAGGAAAATAATTTCTTATATTTCAAATGGGTTCTTCTAATGAAAGAATCTCCCAAGGTGGTCTCTTCTTCTATGCATGCAAAAAAGATGAAAATAGAAATTTTTATTTGTAAAAACTAGAAAAATGCCCCTTATGAATTGTTAATATTGACACCATCCTCAAAAACAACACCAAAAATGCTTGGATAATTAATTATCCTAGAAGCTAGAGCACTCTACCTATGACTTATAGATTGGACATCCTAAAAGAGAAACCAAATGACTTATTAGACTCATTTATAGTATCAACTAAGGACTTTAACTTGAAATAGTGTATGTAAAGTATATGCTCTAAACCAACATAATTTCCTTACTAAGATATGGAAATGAAGTGCTTCATAACTTTAATATTGAGCTAAGAAAGAAAACAAGTTACTCGACTAAAAGTTATTCAATTATAGACAAGAGTCTACTCTTCCTACCTATGTTGCAAGAACAACCACCAGTTCCCCTACTACATAGTTGCATGAAGAGTAGAGTACTAAGATACTTCTAGGAAATAAAGAAACTAAATATAACTACTACTAAGATTCACTCACCAAGTGGGTCACCATGAATGAGTGAAAAAAATAAATGCTTAAGATAAAAGAGTGAGGATCAACTCTTTCATCTTATTCATTTTCAAGGGTAAAAGAACAAACATATGTCACCTTTTTGTAAAGGAAAAGACTAAAAAAAATATAATTGTTCACCTTCAATGACATAAAACTAGTATTATTATTTAGAATTTGAAAATGAAGTAAACTAATGAAATGTGTAGTGTAGGAGTTGATAAAATCCAACTCCATAGTTCACCAAGATCACCTGCATGCAAATAACTTGTTGAAAGGAAACCAAAGAAGGAAGAGGTAGAGCTTGGAAAAACCCTATACAAACTTGAGAGAGAACATATTGCAAAAAAAGGAAAATGTATTTATAATAAAAATGAGTTGTGAGTTTAGAAAATGCAATGAGGGAGCATGAATATAAAGGCCTCATGGAAGCTTGTAGAATAAGCTGGAAGGTAGTAGAAGATAAGGTTGAAAACTAAGCACTCTTCCACAAAAAGGTGGAACATGCTAGAAGGAAACAAACTCCCATGTTGTTAACAACTCATCACTACAACTATTAAATAAATGCATTCAACATAAGTAAACTTAAGTAAAAGAATAAATATTAAATATTAATTTACTCTAACACCCCCCTTAAGTACAACTTAGGGGAATGCCTTAAGCTCAGAAAAACTTAGATGAAAATGTAGAATGGTTCCCAGCAACAAGGCCATGTTAGGTACCCATGTACAATGCAAAGAAATGCAACCTCTGAAAATGGGGAAAGAGAGAAAACCACATGGGAAAAATGCTCCCCCAAAAAGAGGTAACCTAGTGAAGGATTGAAGAAGCCTCCAACTAGATGAATGTCCCAAAAAATAGGAACAAGGAGTGATCATGAAGAGCATCACTAAAGAATGAAGAAGCCACAAATTCTACCATAAAAAAGAAACTGATGATTTGAAGAACTTCCATGGAAGAAGAAGGCATGAAGTGAGCATGTCTATATGGTAGATGATCCATCTCACCGAAATGCATAAGTAGCCAACCACTACAATCACCTCATATATAGGATCAACCACTAAATACATAGGTCACACTATCAAACCATCAAATCAAGGATGCATTAGAACAATAGAATAATCCCCCCTTAATGCAAATAAGGTGAGATGACATGCAATTGAAAAGGTGGGCCAAAATCCTCCTGCAGAAAGAGCCAAGAATGATGAGAGAGTGGAAGAGGTACAAACACCTATAAAGATATGGTCACACCAATGTTGCATGGGAAAAAAAAGGAAGAGGACACGAAAATGGCGAACAACTATCCCCCCATGGTGCTTTATAAAATAGTGCAAGTAAAACTATCTCAAAACAACATTCATGAACCTGAAATGCAAGAGTGGCACTTTATCTCAGTGTGTGTACATAAAAATGCTTACAAATGATAGCTACAATGATCTTAAAAGGAAAAAAGCTAGTATAAAAGATAGTACAGCCCAAACAAAAGATCTCATTCCATGAAAATGATCCTCAGACTTGGAGCACTCAAGATATCCACCATAGAGAAAAAATGCCAAAAACATGATAGAAAGAGCATGGGGCAGAATCTGAAGGAAATGATAGCATTTCTAAAAAGATGACAAAACTAGCTTTCCAAAAATATAATGTTTTCAAAAAATGGACATGGGATGCAAAAGATAAGCTTGTCAAAGTCAAAAATAAAACTTTGGACTTCAACTACAAAATAAGCAATTAAGCTAAATCAAAACCTAAAAAATACCTACACTAATGTTTTCGTCTCAAAACTAGCTTTCCAACGCTTCTTTCGAATGAGAAAAATACCTTTGTATGCTCAAGATATGGCCAAAAAACCAACTATTGGCCAAAAAACCAACTATAGGTCAAAAAGGACCTTGGAAAGGTGTTGGAGGGCTGATGATGTAGTACTAACATCATGCTAACATCAAAAACCTACTGCAATAAAATTGATAGCTTGCTAGCCATCACAGCAAAAAAATAGCCACATGGCAAAAAAGATGACATGGCTAGTAATGTGGTAGGGGCCATGTGGAAGATGCCAACATGACACCTCTACCACATGTCACCACCACAATTTTCCAAGTGTGCAAAATAAACTCTACATGGGCTAGTTGTAGGTGGGCTAAGCGGAGTAGCCGAGAGGTGGGCAATATCAGCAACGTAGTGCGGAGGCAGTTGGAATAGGGGGTGCTGCATGTGGCACTGCTGGAAGGAGAAATGGGCTAGTGGTGTGGTGGTGGCCTTGTGGTGGCATGGTAGTGGCCACCTAGCTGTGGCCAAAAAATGAATTTTTTTTTAAAAAATTGATCAAATTCTTCCGTATGGTCATACAACAAGCCTGTAACAACAAAAAATTTGTCTCCTGGAGCTCCTATAACCAAAATGAACAAATTTTATATGAATCCCAACTGTAAACAACCTTTTGGATCCAATGGCAGCATCTATTTAGGCCCAAAATACTCCAAAAAAATGCTTGTCCCCTAGAATGAAGAAAAATGCACAAACAAACTAGGGTTTGTGTCTCTGAATTGCAACTTCAAAAATCCTTCAGTCAAGAAGCAGCAGGGAGGCTCTGATACCATGTAGGAGTTGATAAAATCCAACTCCACCATTCACCAAGATTACCTGTATGCAAATAACCTATCAAAGGGAAACCAAAGAAGGAAGAGGTGGAGCTTGGAAAAACCATAAACGAACTTGAGAGAGAACATATTGCAAAATAAAGAAAATGTATTTACAATGAAAATGAGTTGTGAGTTTAGAAAATACAATGAGAGAGCCCAAATATAAAGGCCTCATGAAAGCTTGTAGAACAAGCTGGAAGGTGGTAGAAGATAAGGTTGACAACTAAGTACTCTTCCCAAAAAAGGTGGAACATGCTAGAAGGGAACAAACTCTCATATTGTCAACAACTCATCACTTCAACTATTAAATAAATACATTTAACCTAAGTAAACTTAAGTAAAAGAATAAATAATTAATAATTAATAATTAATTATTTACTCTAAAATGTAGAAATGGATGAAGTTTAGGATTATAATTTTTAATAATTATTTTGAATAAGAATTGATATGTCTTCCTAATTTTTAGACATAAGTTTTTAGTTGGTGAAAATGTTGAAAATTAGGGGTTTAGTTCTCACCACAAAACTATATGGAAATAAACTTATTTTCATTTGATCATAGACTATGTTATAGATAACATATATGGCTAGAACAATAAAAAATAAAAATTGATTTTAGACCTATATTAAATTCTCTTTTATAATGATTCAAATTTCAACTCACATGAAATTGATAGTTTTCATCTCCCACTGCATTTGTCAAAACAAATCTATTCTAACTAGAAGAAAAATTATACATTCTTAAGAGGGCTCTCTCCTCTAAAATGTCATATAATTTTTTAATTTTTTTAATATAATTTAAATTTTTTTATTTCTCAAAATCAATATATTTTTTAATGTTAAAATACTTGCTTCTAGAATTTTTTAATTACAATATACTATGTCTACTTAAAACACTATAAATTCTATATGATAATATTCTTGACTTTGATCTTTATAAAATGGTGTTTATATGTTACTAAAAAAATATCATAGAAAATAATAAGAGTTATTGAAATGTCTATTTTCTAAAATAATTTTATTTCTTTAGTAATTGGATACAAAATAGTATAAAACATGCATTTAATACACATTTTCAATAAGAAAAGTGTGAGACCATATATAACTTAGCTAGAATGAACTTATCTAGATCATGCTTTTGAGAAAAAAAAAATTTTTGGATAGAAATACTCTAATTCAATTGTTCTAATAAGTCATCCTAAAAGGTGACATAGCTTTGTACTTTTACCATCAAAACATCATGAGTACACGCTGAAATGTAAACTATTGTATTACTATTTTTATTCAAGTTATAATTGAATTCTTGACTAACTGAGTGAATTCTAAAATGATATCTTATTCATAGAAGACTAAAAAAAACAAACTTCATAAATCTATGATCCCTTCAACAACAAGGATACAAAAAAATACTATAATGAATCATAAAAACATAAGATATTTGTTAGGATAAACCACAGATAGAAATAAAAACTACATGCAAATATAACCAATAATAGAAAATAATAGAACACACAGAAATGAACACAAGGCACCAAGATTTAACATGGTTCACCCAATCCCTGGGCTACGTCCACCAAACAAAAAGTCTGATCTTATTACAATCCAGTGATTACAACCTGATTACAATCTGTAATCCCTTATAGCTCAATACCGCCGCAAGAACCAATTTTGTATCACAACATTATGAAAAATACCCAACCCTAAGCCCTTTTATACAAGTATTAAACCACTTTAGGGTTATAACATGTCGGCCATATGTTGGCCATAATATGTTGGCTACCATGTCGGCTACTGCCCCAAAAAAAAATTTTGAGGCGATGCCCCGAACCCCACTATTTATGGAGTATGTACAGTACTTTCCTGATCAATCACCACAATCTAACAATATTTCCTCACAACAAATCTTCCAAAAATATAGAACATGATGACTCTAGATTCATGACAGTGAGTCTATTACTATTTTAACTAGATCACAAGAAAGTACTTGTTAGTTAATTTATCTTCCTTTATGCAATTATTATTTGAATCTATCAACTCTATGCTTAATGATTCTTCATTGCACCACTTGACTTGTTCTTTTAAAAGGTTAGTATCATATACTAAATGTCAAAACATATTTCCATACCATTAATACATAGAAAGGTTTTACCATACTAAACTCTTGCAAATGTAGGATAGTTGGTTGCAGGAAACCTACCCAAGAAAAAATCAGACAAAAGGTAGAAAATACATTTATACATACATCAATAATTTATATTCCATTGTAACCATAGGTTCTATCCACAATATTATAATCCCACAATCTCAAAATATCAAACTAAAATAAATACTAACCTATGATGATTTATACATGAGTTTGTCCACAAAGTCTTAAGGATATAAAAATAAGGAACCATAGGCCTTTACTGGTCCTCATCACATCAATTAGATTAGGATAATCCACTAGTTTGATCTTTATTTGAGGTTTGAGGGATTTAACTAATTGAAATAATTAATTAAATAGATGGATAAATTAAATAGTTTGTGGAGTTATTTAATTTAATAGAGGAATGAGGATTAAATTAATAAATCACACTATTGTTTCTCATTTGATTATTAATCGTGATATAGTTAATTAATTAAATTAATTAACTAGGGGTTAGCAATAATCAATTAAATATTATATTCAATTGAGAATACCTTAGAAGATGACTAAATGTGATAACTTGATTGTGTGATCAAATTTGGGTGTTTATGGTGACAAGTCATATGTAATAATTGAGGTTTAATTTTTTAATTTCTTTGTTAAATATGAGCTCATTACTAAGATATATTAGTTGTTAGATGTGCACCCAAATAGAGTTAAAAGAATTTTCCCAAGTTGATGACCTCCAAAACCTACCAAAATTTGACTTCTATATATTGATCCACCAAAAAATAATTATTGTTTTATTTCTTATAGAAATAAGACAAAAGGTATTCTATTTTAACCATTTTTTAAAAATAGTAATTTTTGAAGAAAAATGGTAATGAAAAAATGCAATAAAGAAAAATTAAAAATAGAGATAATAGAGACTTCTTTACTCCCACATACAAGTGTTGAAAACAAAAATTCAATTGTATGTTGTCTTTGATGTTACACAAAATGTCAAGTCTTTACTGAGTAATTAGTGATAGTAAAGCTCACTTAGGCATTGAAGGCAATTTCTTGTATATGTTAAGCATTCAATTATAACCAAGTTCAAAGATAGTATTGACCGAGCTCAGTTGGTTAATGAAGAAAAGTAAGTATTGACTGAGTTTAGTTGGTTATCAAAGGTAAGTTAGAATGAAGTTAGTATTGACTAAGTTGGGTTGGTTAACATTAGAACTCATGATCTAACTGAGTTGGGTTAGTTAAAAAAAGGATCCTCTATGTGTTGACATAAAGGTCAATTTTTTTATCAATGACTCAACACTTAGTCAATTGGTTATATTGCTATCAAGCTCTATAGTTGCTATCAAGCCTATCAATTAGTTTGCAGTGTTAACCAAGTGATTCAGTTTCTCCCAAGTCAAGAAGTTAGTATACAGTGTCTACCAAGCACCTGAGTTAGTTTGTAGTGTTTTCTAAGCTACACGATGTTTATTGAGATTCATAAATAATGTATAGTGTAAACTGGGTGTAGCAAAGGCTACTAAGCTATTTAGTGGAAGTGAAGAAGATCATAGTGTTAATCGAGCTCTATAGTGTTAACCAAGTTCAACATTGTCTACTGAGATCACCAAGTTAACAAAGTGGATCTATTGTTGATTGAGTTATGCAGTGTCAACCAAGTGATCTAGCTACTATAAATTTTCTCAAAATTCATCAAGTCATACAGTGCTAACTGAGTTCAAGCTACTTGGAAGTGATCAGTATGGACTGATCTTCAAGTTCAACCTATTAGAAATAGGGATTACTGAGAGGGGGGATGAATCAGTAATCTACAAACTCTAGTCACAAACTGGATATTATTACTTACTTTAAACCATGCATAACAAAGAAATAAAGTAATATTGGACAGTAATAGTAACAATGACAAAGATAACTCATAATTCATTATTTTATTAACTAGGGAAACCCTAGCCAAGGGAAAACCCCGGTGAGGATGATACCCACTAGATAATATACTAATATATAAGTTCCTTGTTAGAGGATGGACCTTGTTAGTATTCAATGAGAAAATTTAGTATAAGCAGTCTCTATTAGGAGACTTTGAATCCTTGTTAGGAGATTCCAACCCTATTAGGAGTTGTGATAAAGTAGATGCAAGATGAGCCCACTACCCAAACATGCACTTCTGATCACAAGAAGATCTTGCTTCTCAAACAAGTAATTAGACTGGATATAAGTATTGTATCTTCTTCCTTGACTGATCTCTAATCTTCATTTTGATCTTCGATCACCAAATAGCTTATATAAAAATTCACATATATTGCATTCACAAAAGTTTTCTCACTTCGCAATCTTACAAGATAGCATTTACAAGCACAATCACACTCATAATCACACTTCTTATCACAAGAAGTCCTTTGCATAAATACCATGCCTTTACACAAATTACTACCAGGTCAGCTAAGACCACAATTCACTTTTCTAAGTTAGAATAAACATCTAGGATGTTGGCCCTAATTGGACAAGTAATTGTGTTGTAAACAAAAACATTTTTTTCCTTCAATTTTATTGTCTTGCTTCATCAAAACATGAATAACTTTGATCTATATAGTTTGTAAAAACTTTTGAGGTTATACACATCAAGTTTGAGGTTATACACATCATCACCAACATGTATACTTTCTCCATGTAACTTTGCTAGTCATAATATGATGTCTACGACATGTTATACACAAAACAATACACTACTGTAAATCAAATTCTATACTTAGACAATTTTTTTATTACCAAACACTAAGTATCTTTATTTTTGAGGTTTCTTGTGAACATGTACATCATGTGTTGCCATAAATGACAACAATTACATATCACAACTAGCCAATTGTCAACAATTTCTCCCTTTGGCATTGATGACAACAAAATAGGAAAAATTGGTTAAGTGACAAAAACAAAAGTAAATAACACCTTACATCTATTATTTATGTTAAGTTTTTACATATGCTCCCCCTTACAATATACTTTATACTTATACAATTTCCACATGTATCTTTCTCCATTTTATCTCTCCCAACAATCTCTCCTTTTGACATGTATCTCTCCCCCTTTGACCTCAATGACAAAGGTCAAAATGTCAAGATACTACCCAAAACTTGTCCAAAACTATTGTCCTTCCTTGTGCTGAAATAATCTTCATACAATCATAAATAATAGTCTTTAGACTATCCATACCTTACGTTCATGTCTCTTTGGTAGACTCAGCTGATATGACAAGTGCACATAAATCGTATGATGCAATCTCAACTACATTAATGTCTAATTATAAAAAGTTTGAATATGTTTCATTGGCTTTGACACATTCCTCTAACTACTTCTCAACAAAAGATAATTTCAAAGCAATAGATTCTCTAAAATTAGATGTTCTCTTCATGATCTACTCTTTCCAAAGTTCCAATTTCTTGAAGTTGTTGTGAATATTGGCAACTTGACTTTCAAAATCATCTACTTTGCTAGATAGATGCTAGATTTGGCTAGATAAAGCCTCTAGCTCATTCATCTTTATCTTTATCTTACTATCCAAGTCTTTAGTTAGCTTGTATGATAAGATACACTTAACATACAAATTTTTCCCTTCTTGTTGACATTGCCAAAGTTCTTTTATACAAGTATCAAGATTGACTAAATCATTCTTGATATTCTGACAAATGGTGATAAATAAGTTAGCATCGTGGAAAATTTGAGCCTTTGCCTCTGCAACATTCAATAGATTTGTAAACTCTTCATCAAAAGATTTTAGCACTACTTGTGCTTTCTATTCAAGATCTGACTCAGTATGTTGTACTATCAAAGTAATGTGCAATCTATTAGTCACTTGCATTAGTGATCTCTATAAACTCTTCACCTTCCTATTCTTCTCAATTAGCTTGGTCAAGGATAAGATCAGATCTGTCTGATTGTCATCATCAGTAGATAAACTGGCAAGAGAGAGTAGAGTAGATGAACTAGATGGTTTAGTCTCATCCTCCCTCTATTTCTTTGCTACTTCTTTAGTTTCTCTCTCTCTCTCTCTCTCTCTCTCTCTCTCTCTCTCTCTCTCTCTCTCTCTTCTCTTCTAATATTTTCTTCTCTTCTTTCATAGTTTTGTTTATCCTCTCTTCTTCTGAAATCCTTCTCTTGTTTTCATCTTCCTTTCTTTCCTTTTCTTCCTCAAGCAATTTCTTCTTGGATTCTTCTATTTTCTTCTTTTCTAATTCTAGTAGCCTCTTCTCTTCCTCAATTTGTTTCAACTTTTCCTCAATATCTTCAATGTCTTGTTCATTTGGTTCAAAACTACCAAATGGATTGGCATCATCAATGTTAATGGTAACATTAGTTTGATCAATCATCATGGTGTCACTTCTAAGCTTTTAGGAGCTATAGGAGATGTTGCCTATGACTCTATCATCATCTTACTAATAGCTACTATAGTCTTATTTCTCAACTTATCCTTCTCACCAACCATGAATGGAAATTATCTCAACTTATTTCTTAAGTATGGTGCAAGGTTATTCAACAATCCTTTTATTTCACCTTCATCGTCAGTCTTGTAGATAGTCCTCAGCACAGACTTCTAAAGTTTAAGGTCTTCTTCTCTTGCAGGACTCTTCTTATTTATAAGTCTCTCATAGACTTTCTAGTTCACTACTCCTTCAATATCTTTCAAGCTTAGATCATTTTCTATGATGTATCTCACAGTAGATATATCAATCTGATCCTTCTCAAAATTAGTATATAAATCATAAAACTTGTTCATCTTAACAAAGTTTCCCTTATTGGCAATTGTTGTGTTAATCTTCTCAATCTTCAACTTCTATGGTTGTTGAGCTTTTTCTACTACTTTCTTAGGTGGAGTCACCTTTTCTACTTGCTTAGTTTCCTATTCCTCATCTTCTTCATCACTGGAGTCAATTGTCAACAATGTTTTCTATCTCTTTCTTAGTCTTGTGGCCATCTATTTGACTCTCTTTGTCTTTGTAAACACTGCTTCAACTAATCTCTTAGACTTTTTTCACTTGGTTGAACATTGGACACTACTAAATATGGAATTCTTTATTTCCAAGATGTCTTAGCAACTTATATTGGTAAGGGTTGTATGTTTAGTACACCTTGCTTCATTTTCTATCTCATAGCCTTAGATTCACTCTCCATCATTCCAACCTCTGATAGTGCCTTATTCATTATTGATTCAACCTTCTTATGTGATGCCTTTTCCAAGGTTTCTTAATGAGCATGCTAAATGATGTCATCAAATGTGCCAAATCTATACTCTAATTTATCTCTGTCTAAATTCAACAACAAATCAATGTAGCCAACTACAACATCATCATTTAATTCATAGCTCAAGGGATCAAGAAATGTCTCTTGAGGTTCCACTGCTTGAATATATGTATGATCTATATCAACTAATATACAAATGTCTTCCTTGAATCAGTCAATAATTGCAGGTGCAATTCTAAATCTTTACTTCATCTCATTCTGAAATGTCCTCATTATTAAGTTTCCATTCTCTAATATCTTGTCTTCAAGGTGCCTTCTGCATACCTCTAAAACATTCTCCATAGTGCATCTATCATTTCTCATTATATATGTTATTGACAAGTAGGGAAATCTATTAAGTACATGAAAGAAAATGTGATTTATCAATGATTAGAATCCAAACACATCATTCTTGGTTCTCTTAATCTTTTCTAGGTTTTCTAGGAGTTGCATTCTTATATTTCACTCATATTTACTTTCTTTTTCTCAACACATATCCTATATGTTGCATATATGAATCCTGTTGAAAGTTCATCTATTTTAGAACTTGCATAGACTGAATAAGCAATAATTCTACTAATAAATCTCACATCATCTTGCTTGATGGTGCTGATCACCATAGCATTTCCATTGTATACTACCTTAGTATAACTTTCAACTTTCTTTTTGACTAACTTCTCACCTATAGGTATGCTGCCTTGTTTGCTAAAACTAGTTACCTCATGAGTAAGGTTAGCAAAAATGTCAACTACATTATCTTGCATCCATAACTTACCATCATGTATCCTACTTTGTATAATTTAAGTCCATTCATCTATGTCTAACTCATGGTAGAAATGATACTTAAACAAGTCTAATTCCCTTAGATGTTAAAATCTAGGCTTCATTGTAATGTCATGAAGCAAAACTAGTTGCATATCTTTGTTCATGAATTCATTACCAATTGACTCAAACTTGCAATTCACATAACTTTCTACATCTTCAAGGTAAACTATGTTGTTCAGAGTAATATACAACATTGAGTTAGGGTTTCCATCATTAGATTTTATGGAATCTATGTTAAACTTAGGTCTATCTTCATTCTCAACACTGTGTACTATTGACATATCCATGATCTTTATCAAAAAATATCTTCTACCAAACAAATTTGTTAAAAAATGATAAAATACCTCTTTTCAAAAATAGGGTTTGCTTCAAAATTTCTCTGACAAGTCACTTTTGAATGCTCTTCACTTTAGATGTGTTTGTAATGAAGTGAAAAATCAAATTTTTACTCCATTTATTCATCAACTTGAACTTGCATTAATTTTATAATTCACAAATGAAAAAAGGTTATCAATTACATTCTGTAATCAAATAATTGTTTAAAATCATATATCTAATCTTCAAATGTCACCTGAGGTTTACTATAGCCTCCTTCCATAACAAAAAATATCCTCAAGAATTTACATCATGAAATTCTCTACAAAAACACACTTTTCATCTTCTGGTGTAGAATTAACCTTTACTATAATACTAGTAACTTTAAATTTCATCATATATTGTTTAGATGAAGTCCAAGTTACAAGCAAGCTTAGGTATCATCTAAACATAACTAGATACACCTTGTTCCAACTTTCCTACCTCTAATTTGGTCTCTAAATGAAGTTCTCAAATTTTAATGTTGTGAACATGCTTAATTCGACTTAAGTGAATCAAACCCAACAACTAACTTTGATCTTCCTATCTCGTCATCACTTTTGACAGATCAGTTCCTTTTACAAATGCTTCATTAATTCCTTCTCAAAGTTCACTTACAATGTTTCTTTGTTCTTCATTGTCTCTTCTAGTTCAAGAGTTCCTTTCATGGTTCCTTCTATTGTTCCTTTTGTTCCTAAAGTTTCTTCCATTGTTCCTTCTATCTCTAAAGTTTTTATCCATTCTATAGTACCTTGATGTGTGTTTGAAGTTATTACATAATAGTAAGGTCCCTCCTCGCATGTACTTATTAAATATGATTTTCTTTGTTAAATATTTTGTAGGAGATTTGAATGGATATGAAGAAATGTTTTATGTTGTGAATGTCCTAATGAAATTAAGAGTAGTTGATACATCCATGTTTTAATGCTCAGTGATTTGAGAAATACTACATTATCTTGACTGTTAAATATTAAAATTTCACTAACAATGATACGAGGCATTTTCACTTGATGATAAGCGTGTTGGTTTTGGTACCTTGATGATTAGGTTTTATTCTTTCTTATAGTTCAGTATTCCTTAATTGGTGATGTTTATAATGCTAGGTATATGCATGCCTAACGATGATTATTCTAGTATTTTAATCTGAATTAATGAATAAGTTATGTTATATTGGTTATGTGTTTGTTGATGATTAAATGTTAGTAGAAATGAATTAAATAGTTAATTATATGAAAGATTCATGTTTTGATTTATGTAACTATCCAGATAAGTTTGGAATATATCTATGTGATTTTCTTGAGCTATTGATGTGTGCAATGAGTTTGTAAGATATTTTAGTTGAAAGATCTAATAGAGAAATGAAACTAAACCCTATGTACCAATTGTAGAAACCAGGGTTGAGTCTACCAAAGGCACAAACCCCAGTGTTTGTATTTTATTTGTATTGTGGATTGAATGAATGTATCATGTTGTAATCTTTAAATGTTGATGTTTTGTACTAGTGATTTTATAGTGTCACTTGACACTCATGAATTGTTTATGCATTTCAGCATGATAGTTAGGATTAACTGAGTAACCTAAAGATCTAAGTTGGACTAGGTTAGTGACCTTTTTACTAATCAGTTAGTAATTGAGGTTAGTTACCCTAATCAAGATTAGTGAGTAATCTGCATTTTTGAAGGTTGTTAGAATGTCCTAGAATATTCCTTGCTTTTGATAGGTCCCTAATTAATCCTAAAGGCCTAAAATCTTAAAATCTAAGTACCCAAGGGGTATGGGTATGGGTTGGGGGAATTTTCCACCCCCCTAGCCCCTTTTGTTGACTTTTATGGTCACTCAAAAACCTCATTTTTTCTTTATTGCGAAAATTGATTGTTTGCATCATGAGTTGGATAACTTTAACTCCACCTTGAGGTTAACCTTATTTATAGTTGAGCTAGAAGCCTATAGAACTTTAGTCAAGTGGGGGAGTTATTTCTTTTTGGAGTGATTGAGTTTAGGATCTTTTTTAGAGGCAATTTTTAAGAGGGTTTGAGTGTTCACCCAACCTCTAGTTTTAGAGTGGAATTCAAGATTGAAGGAGAAGAAGAAGGAAAGGAATGCTCATCTCAAATTGTTCAATTTCCATAACCTGATTTTGAAGGTAGGAATCCTTCACCTCATTTTGTTCATATTGTGTTTCATGTTTTAGTCTTATTGCATATGTATGTTCGTGTGTGTGTTGAGTATGTTTGGGAGAGATTGAAATAGGTTTTCTTAAATTCTTTTCCTTTGTATTTTTCTTTGAATTTTGAAGGGATTGTATGGGTTGTATTGGCATTACTCACCCTCAGATAGGGTAGAAGTGGCCATGTACAGGAGGAGGTCTTTAGTTGGACTCCAACAGTGCAGATTCTCTTCTCAGGACAAGAAGAGGGAAAGAGAGTAGGGTGTTATAGGCCCCTACTCATCAGCATAAACCATGTGTTTGAGTTTTGAAATTTGAGAAGTAAAAGAACAAATGTCCTTGTGATATCAGCCCCGAAAGGGCATCTATGGAAAGAATAGAAGTTCTTGAGTTTTTAGCCCTGATTGGGCATATGTTATGGCGTTGTGGCTGATGTCTCCTATTGGAAAGATCCACCTTCTCCCTAATCTGGTTCAATGATGAACCTATTGTGCAAACTAGGATTGGAGTGAATGTTTGATTTTTTCTTCATGTTATGATTGGTTGTCTCTTGATTAGTTTTCGTTCTCTCCGTGATCACGATGATGTATTATAGAATTCGTAATGGATCCCATGTTAAGGGCCAGGAAGGAAATTCAAAATTGTATTGGATTTCAAATATGTTGGGAGTTTTTCCCTTGGGATGATATCCTGTGTAAAAATGTTACATTTAAACTTATTGCTAAAGTGGCAACGATGTTAGGTTTTCTTATTGGTTCTTTCCTGGCAGAGCCTTTGAGTCAAGTGGTTTAATAAAAAAATGATTGAGTAATATCCTTGCTTATGATATTTTTAGTTTGTTTCAATTTTTTGCATATGTACTTATAAATCAGTTGTGATGATGTTTACCTTACTACGATATTTTTATGTTTTGTAATAATATTATTTTGATTTAGTTTAATATGATAAAATGATGAAATATAATCTTGCAATTATAAGCTCAAACTATGTTAAAGAGAATTCAATGTTATGATTGGTATTTCACTTCGTAAATTTTGTGTGTATTAAGAAGCATAATGCTCTTTTTTTAAATGTTCAACCATTGCATTTAACATCTACGTTATAAATCAACTTATATATATATATATATATATATATATATATATATATATATATATATATATATATATATATATATACCTCTCCTTGACTAATAAATAAATTTGAAATTTCATACTTAGTCAAAAAATGACCTTGAAAAAAAAAAAGTGTTTCCTTAAGGTAAATAGTTTTGGATTTTGGATGGGAACAAAATTTATTTGGTTTCCCTACAAGAGAGCATCTAAAAGAATCTTGGACATAATTGACATTATATATTTAAAAAAAAAAAAAAAGATAAAACAAATATATATATATATATATATATATATATATATATATATATATATATATATATATATATATATATATATATATCTTAAAATATCCTAACACATCACCAAACTAACTTTTTTATCATAGCTCCTAGCTTGTTATTGGTTTACCAAATATCTTCAAATATCCACATAGAGGATGAGAGAGAGCTGCCAAAAGTAATGGCACATCAATCAATGTCAAGTTGACTTAAGGGGGATGCATGTTAGTTTTAATGCAAGACATT
Organism: Cupressus sempervirens; assembly: GCA_028749045.1. Taxonomy (NCBI): domain Eukaryota; kingdom Viridiplantae; phylum Streptophyta; class Pinopsida; order Cupressales; family Cupressaceae; genus Cupressus; species Cupressus sempervirens. The sequence continues at coordinate 656,207,005 of CM053792.1, read as the reverse complement.
TTTTTTTGCACTTCAAACCTTTAAATTTTTTATTTTGAAAGATTTTCATCCTTTTTCCTTGCCCAAGACCCCTGCATCCTTTTTGAAAAGGGGCTGTCATAAGTAGCGTACTTGCTGACTTGGGACAACATTTTGTCTCCTTGGGAGGGCCTAGACCTTGGGTTGTGTGGGGGAATAGACTTGTGGCGATGTGGCCTAAGGTTTAGTGGGTGGTTAGGGAGTTAGAGGTTAGTTAGTAGGTTAGTTTAATTTAGATATTTTTGTTAGTTCTTTTTGTGTTATTTTAATAATGTAGTTTAGTTATTAATTTTTTTTATTTGAGTTAGTTTTTGTAATTTTTTTTTAAAGGGTGTTAATTAAAAAGTTATGTAATTTAGTTTCATTTTAGTTTAAGTGTAATTTAGTTAGTTTTATTTTTTTGGTAATTTAATAAATATGTTTTTTTAAGTATTATAAATCTGAAGTATTTAAAGTTAGTCATAGAGATTAATTATTTAGTTTATTTTAATGTTAATAATTTTATTGTTTTTAAATTGTAAGTTAGTGTTATTTTATTTTAGAATATTTTAAGATTAGTAGTGGTTATAAAGTTAAGTTATATTTATGAATTGTTTTAATATGTAGGCCTAGGTTATGTTAGTTAATTCATTAGATTATTAGATTAAACTTGAAGTGTTGAATATATAACTAGATTTAATTAGTATGTTTAATGTAGACAATGTTGCATTGCAATATGATAGATGTTAGATTTAATAAAGTTAAGTTATTTTTATGTTAGATGTTATATCAGTTAGTCAGTTCTTTGATTTTAATGTTTTGAATAATTAGAGGTATAATTATTCAAATTGCTATCAGAATAATTGAATTATATTTTTATTAATATTTTGATTAAATAATGTTATATCATTCATATTAAAACTACCTTTAAGGTAGTTGTAGATTATGTTTGCTAGTGAGTCTAGTACACTATTGTTTTGTGAGCATAATATCTTAAAAGTAAATAAAAGTAAGAATGTGGTAGATATTTTAATTAGTTGAAATTGGATTGTTTAATTTAATTAATCAATATAACAATGAAATTTGATTTCACAATTTACTCTTGGATGATGATGATAAATTTAATTTGAATGTTAGGTTATTGATAGGAGAACCTATTCTATCTTATATTATACATGTACTTTAACTTGTGAAAATGAACATATCGAACTTAGTGAATTTAATTATTGTTACTCTTTAAAAAAAAAATTTATGTGTGTTTTTCCCTCTGTATTTTGGGCATGACATTTTGGTATCAGAGCTTAGGTTCATAACACTTGGGCAATAATGGGTTCATGTTAAGTGTGGATGTTTAAATATTACCATATGAAGTAGGGAGTTCTCCTTGCAAAATTTAAAGAAGCTAATGTATTCTTGCTAAACAATGAAACTGATGACTATACCAAAAAAAATTTTAAAAATCAAGAATTGATATCAACAATTGTAAATGGTTAACCATGAACATATAACCTAGTCTTGAGGACTTGAAAACAACTAATTAGATACAAGAATATAAAATAATAATATTAAGGTAGATTATGATCTCTTAAAGATTTCAAAATTATATTAAAAACACTATCACCTTGGGGAAAACTAAGTTAAGGACCCTAAAAATATATTTAAATCTTGTGAGTGGAAACAAGTAAATAATCTAGTGATTAGAGACAAAGTGTTTTACATCATCTTTAGTAGAAGTCAGATTTTGTCTGACCCAATCACTCATGGAAGCATTGTAGTTTATATAAAGTATAGAGGTGATCTGGTAAGCTAGTATTTTTTTAAACTTTTCAAACATAAGAAAAGGAAACCTATGATCTTCATAATCTAATTTTTGTACTTTCAAGTTGAAATATTGAATAGATAAAATGTATGGTGAGTAAATAGAAAGGTAACGTTTGAAGAGTATACCAAATTACCAAGTTATTTGGGATACCTCTAACTTATTAAGAATTTAAAATGTATTGTTCCAGTAATCCTCAAAAAGAAAATAAGAACTAATTTGGAATCTGCAAGTAACCTTTGGAAACATTGAACGATAGGATTACTAATGCGAGAAGCAATTCAACAAGTGAGATAACTAGGAACACACAAAGAAAGGGAGTATCTAATTCTACTATGAGGAATAGAATCCTAATCAGGGAATAAATCTATCTAAATATATGGTGCTAAAAATGAAAATTAAATAGCAAGAAGTATGTAACATATAGCATTGCACCGACAAGATAGAAAATGCAAACTTTTGAGTTAGGGTTATGTGAGTCTATTTATGTTAGCAAGCTTAATGAGTAAGCATGAGTAATACTAAATTTTAACTATCAAGTAAATTCTCATAGACTCTGGTATTGAAATTATTGGATCAATTATAACCCTACAATATAGAGAAAGTAAGGTCACTATGAAAGTATCAACCTAGTATGAACTAAAGGTTTAGGTATCAAAGTTAAGTAATAAGCAGATTATAAGCCACGAGGCATGTTAAGAATGATGATGAAGACCTAAATCGATAGCAAGGAGATAGTTGTAAGAGTGAATAAGTAGACATTGGCATTGGATAAGTAAAGATTGATGACATCCTAATAATGGTTTTATACCTAAGTAGATGCAAACCTACAACCTAGGGATAAATTCATAAGTCACTTATTGACTAGGAAAAATGTGAAATATGGAATTATTGATAAGAATAGTAACATTCAATGTATTCTCAGATGATAATTAGAACTTGTATAAACAATGAAATAAATAGAACAATGATATATATATATATATATATATATGTATGTATGTATGTATGTATGTATGTATGTATGTATGTATGTATGTATGTATGTATAATCATACCAATTTGGTGAGATTGATAACACAACTTTAGCTGGCATATTGTGGTGAATTCAACTTAAGAAAGATTATGGTTAGGAACCCTAATATACAATTATAGTGAATTGAGGATAAGAGATTTGGTATTGTAACTACAACTCAAAGTACAACACTACTGACATTGATGACCCCACATGTTTGGATTTTTCGAGAATAGATCAATGTAGCAGCAAGAGGATTGATGGGGACTTATTGTAGTATCCTCACATTTGCACTCCTGAGTGAGTTTGGATAAGGGCAAACCCCTTAGTACATTAAACCCTAATTGTAGGGTGATGTCAATGAAGATAAGCATGTAGTTAGTACTTGGGACTAACCATAGGTTGAGTGACATGGTCTTTAGACCACCATGTAATTTCAATTTAAGATCCCTTAAATGTATTTGGAAGACCTAAGATTCCTCATTTTCCTTAGTGACCCTGGTACAACCGCATTATGTCAATAATTTAAATTTTGCAAGTAATTGGATTTATTTCCTTATTTGTTTGATTTCAAATTTTGGTACTCTTAATGTTCTTCCTTTTTGCCATTAGTGTGATGTGGGGCTATTGAGCCAATTGTATTATTGATGGTTCTATTTTGCCTCTTGGTTATGTTGTTACTTCTTGATTAAATTTTTACTATTGTATCCACTCTTTATTTCTTTTATTTTTAGAATTTTGCATTGGATGTTTCATCCTTGATGTCAAATTTAAATTGTGAGGCACTTCCTTTTAAATTTTGTTGGCAAGTGACATATGATGGACCTACCAAAAGGGATTCCTAATGATTAAGTAGATGTTTAACATTAGGGTTTGGGGTTATTAGTGAGAGTATTCATGCCCCACCCTCTCACAAGACTTCAAGAATAGGACCGGTGATATTTGTTGGATGTTATGAGTAATTTGGTTAAGATTACGAGTTAATTGAATGGAATTCTAGATGAAAAGGTGTAGGTGTAGCGATGAACCGTTAAGTATCCTATCAAGAAATCAGCATGTAGTGGAAACTCTAAAGGAAAAGTGATTAACCTTGAAATAAAGATCCATTTTTCATAATAAGAAACCTCTTTTGAGGAAGGCTCATATGGTTGTTACCCCAATGAGTGGGTATGTGGAAATGAAAACATCTTATCATATTATTATTACTAGAAACTCTATAGGTATATTTATATTAGATTAGAAAGTTGTTTATATGTGACCTATATGTTTTAAGAATGTTTGACCCTAGAAAATGTAACCATATCAGATTTATGGAGTAAACTACACTTTTAGTAATGATAATTAGGCAAATAGGTTATCATCCCTGTGTAAGTATATGAGTTATTAATCATTCTTTAAAATAGTAGTAAATTTTGGTACAGTCTAGACAAGGTCTAGCATAGTATGAACATTCTAGTTGTGCGACTTCTAGGAGGAAGTCAAGAGGTAGTGGGGGAGGATGTAAGGTCCCTCCTCATATGTACTTATTAAATATGATTTTCTTTGTTAAATCTATTGTAAGAGATTTGAACAGATATGAAGAAATGTTTTATGTTGTGAATGTCCTAATGAAATTAAGAGTAGTTGATACATCCATGTTTTAATACTCAGTGATTTGAGAACTACTACATTATCATGACTGTTAAACATTAAAATTTCACTAACAATGATACGACGCATTTTCACTTGATGATAAGGGTGTTGGTTTTGGTAACTCAATGATTCGATTTTATGCTTTTAGATAGTTCAGTATTCCTTAATTGGTGATGTTTATGATGTTAGGTATATGCATGCCTAACAATGATTATTCTAGTATTTTAATCTAAATTAATGAATAAGTTATGTTATATTGATTATGTGTTTTCTGATGATTAAATGTGAGTAGAAATGAATTAAACAATTAATTATATGAAAGATTCATGTTTTGATTTATGTAACTATCCAGATAAGTTTGGAATATATGTATGTGATTTTCTTGAGCTACTGATGTGTGCAATGAGTGTGGAGGATTTTAGTTGGAAGATCTAATAGAGAAATGAAACTAAACCCTATGTACCAATTGTAGAAACCAGGGTTGAGTCTACCAAAGGTGCAAACCATATTGTTCATATTTTATTTGTATCATGGATTGAATGAATGTATCATGTTGTAATCTTTAAATGTTGATGTTTCGTAACAGTGATTTTATAGTGTCACTTACACTCGTGAATTGTTTATGCATTCCAACATGATAGTTAGGATTAATCAAGTAACCTAAAGATCTAATTTGGACTAGGTTAGTGACCTTTTTACTAATCAATTAGTAATCAAGGTTAGTTACCCTAATAAGGATTAGTGAGTAATCTGCATTTTTTAAAGTTGTTAGAATGTCCTAGAATATTCCTTGCTTTTGATAGGTCCCTATTTAATCCTAAATGCCTAAAATCATGAAATCTAAGTACCCAAGGGGTATGGGTATGGGTTGGGGGTATTTTCCACCCCCCTAGCCCCTTTTGTTGACTTTTATGGTCACTCAAAAACTTCATTTTTTCTTTATTGCGAAAATTGATTGTTTCCATCATGAGTTGGATAACTTTAACTCCACCTTAAGGTTAGCCTTATGTCTAGTTGAGTTAGAATCTTCTAGAACTTTAGGCAAGTGAGGGAGTTATTGCTTTTTGGAGTGGTTGAGTTTAGGATCTTTTTTAGAAGCAATTTTTGAGAGGGTTTGAGTGTTCACCCAACCTCTAGTTTTAGAGTGGAATTCAGGATTGAAGGAGAAGGAGAAGGAAGGGAATGCTCATCTCAAATTTTTCAATTGTCATAACCCAATTTTGAAGGTAGGAATCCTTCACCTCACTTTGTTCATATTGTGTTTCATGTTTTAGTTTTATTGCATATGTATGTTCGTTTGTATGTTGAGTATGTTTGGGAGAGATTGAAATAGGTTTTCTTTAAAAAATTTCCTTTGTATTTTCTTTTGAATTTTGAAGGGATTGTATGGGTTGTATTGGCATTACTCACCCTTGGATAGGGCATAAATGGCCATGTATAGGAGGAGGACTTTAGTTGGACTCCAATAGTGCAAAGTCTCTTCTTAGGACAAGAAGAGGGAAAGAGAGTAGGGTGTTATGGGCCCCTAGTCGTCAGCACAAACCATGTGTATGAGTTTTGAAACTTGAGAAGTAAAAGAATGAATGTCCTCATGATATCAGCCTTGAAAGGGCATCTATGGAAAGAATAGAAGTTCTTGAGATTTTAGCCCTGATTGGGCATATGTTATGGTGTTGTGGCTGATGTCTCCTATTGGAAAAATCCACCTTCTCCCTAGTCTGGTTCAATGACGAACCTATTGTGCAAACCGAGATGGGAATGAATGTTTGATTTTGTCTTCATGTTATGATTGGTTGTCTCCCAGTCAATTTTCGTTCTCTCCATGATCATTGTGATGTATTGTAGAATTCATAATGGATCCCTTGTTAAGGGCCAAGAAGGAAATTCAAAATTGTATTGGATTTCAAATATGTTGGGATTTTTTCCTTCGAGATGATATCCTATGTAAAAATGTTACATTTAAACTTGTTGTTGAAGTGGCAATGATGTCGGGTTTTCTTACTAGTTCTTTCCTAGTGGAGCCTTTGAATTAGGTGGTTTAGTAAAAAACTGATTGAGTAATATCCTTGCTTATGATATTTTTAGTTCATTTCAATTTTTTGCATATGTACTTATAAATCAGTTGTGATGATGTTTACCTTACTATGACATTTTTATGTTTTGTAATCATATTCTTTTGATTTAGTTTAATATGATAAAATGATGAAATATAATCTTGCAATTATAAGTTCAAACTATGTTAAAGGGAATTCAATGATATGATTGGTATTTCACTTCATAAATTTCGTGTGTATTAAGAAGCATAATGCTCTTTTTTAAAATGTTCAAGAATTACATTTAACATCTACATTATAAATCAACTTAAAATAATATATATATATATATATATATATATATATATATATATATATATATATATATATATATATATATATATATATATATATATATATATATATATATATATACCCCTCCTTGACTAATAAATAAATTTGAAATTTCATACTTAGTCAAAAAATGACCTTCAAAAAAAAAAATTGTTCCCTTGAGGTAAATAGTTTTGGATTTTGTATGGGAACAAAATTTATTTGGTTTCTCTACAAAAAAACATCTAAAAAATTCTTTTATTATTCATTTTGGACATAATTGACATTATATATTTAAATAAAACAAAAAGAAGAGAAAACTATATATATATATTAAAACAAATATCTTAAAATATCCTAACACATCACCAAACTAATTTTTTTATCATAACTCCTAGCATGTTATTGGTTTACCAAATATCTTCAAATATCCACATTGAGGATGAGAAAGGGTTGCCAAAAGTAATGGCACATCAATCAATGTCAAGTTGACTTAAGGAGGAGGCATTTCAATTTTAATGCAATACATTTTTTTTGCACTTCAAACCTTTAATTTTTTTTTTGAAAGATTTTCATCCTTTTTGCTTGTCCAAGACCTGTGCATACTTTTTGAAAGGGGTTGTCATAGGCAGCATAGTTGCTAACTTGGGACAGCATTTTGTCTCCTTAGGATGCACCTAGACCTTGGGTTGTGTGGGGGAATAGACTTGTGGCCATGTGGCCTAAGGTTTAGGGGGTGGTTAGGTAGTTAGGGGTTAGTTAGTAGGTTAGTTTAATTTAGATATTTTTGTTAGTTCTTTTTGTGTTATTTTAATAATGTAGTTTAGGTATTAATTTTGCTTATTTGAGTCAGTCTTAGTATTTTTTTTTTAAAGGGTGTTAATTAAAAAGTTATGTAATTTAGTTTAATTTTAGTTTAAGTGTAATTTAGTTAGTTTTATTTTTTTTGGTAATTTAATAAATATGTATTTTTAAGTATTAGAAATGATTAATTATTTAGTTTATTTTAATGTTAGTGATTGTATTGTTTTTAAATTGTAAGTTTGTTATTTTATTTTAGAATATTTTAAGATTAGTAGTGGTTATAAAGTTAAGTTAGATTTATGAATTTTTTTAATATGTAGGTTTAAGTTATGTTAGTTAGTTCATTAGATTATTAGATTAAACTTAAAGTGTTGAATATATAACTAGATTTAATTAGTATGTTTAATGTAGACAATGTTGCGTTGAAATATGATAGATGTTAGATTTAATAAAGTTAAGTTATTTTTATGTTAGATGTTATATCAATTAGTTAGTTCTTTGATTTTAATGTTTCGAATAATTAGATTTATAATTATTTAAATTGTTATTAGAATAATTGAATTATATTTTTATTAATATTTTTATTAAATAATGTTATATCGTTCATATTAAAACTACTTTAAGGTAGTTGTAGATTGTGTTTGCTAGTGGGTCTAGTATACTATTGTTTTGTAAGTATAATATTTTAAAAGTAAATAAAAGTAAGAATGTGTTAGATCTTTTAATTAATTGAAATTGGATTGTTTAATTTAATTTATCGATTCAACAATGAAAGTTTGATTTCATGATTTATTCATGGATGATGATGATAAACTTAATTTGAATGTTAGGTTATTGATAGGAGAACTTGTTCTGTCTTACATTATACATGTACTTTAACTTGTGAAAATGAACATATCAAACTTAGTGAATTTAATTATTGTTACTCTTTAAAAAAAAAAAATTTACATGTGTTTTTTCGCTTTGTATTTTTGGCATGACAATAACTAAAATATAGGTGCTCTCCTTCTATGATTTTGTTGATCATCATGTGCAGGAAAATTCCAAGCAATGTGTCCTAAGTTGTTAGACTTATAAGTCTTCTGTCTTCATAAGGTTTTCCTTCTCTCGATATCCTTTCATTAGATCTTCTTCTATATGCAAGGTTAGTATTTTTAGACATTCTACTATTTCTTCTATCATTATCATAATTAGGTTTCCTACAATCAATTGCATTATGACCCATACCACCGCAATTATGACAGTAAATGTCCTTAACATGATTAAATGACTTATTTGTACAATCTCTTTTCATAAGACCTATTTCATTACATAAAAAGCACTGACCTCTAAATTCATACCTAGTTTCCTTAGGAGTTTCCACTTGCTTTGGTTCATCCAAGATTTCAACTTCCTTGTTTTGCTTAACTTCTTTAGGTTTCTCTGAAGATTGACTAGATTCAATCTTATCATTAGATTTGTCTTTTTCTTTCAGATCTGATCTAATCTTAGGTTTCTTCGTAGACATGTTAATTATGCAACCAAGATTAGTCTCATCATAAGTAGGTCTCTGTATTCACATTGAATCATCAAGGTTTTCTCTGCTAGAATAAAGCTTCTCAAGCTATTGTTTACACTATATCAATTCACCTTTCATAGTAGCATTGTACTTATGTCCAGTTCTTCATGATCTTCTTTCAATGTTTCAAACTCAGATGTTTTCTTTTCCAAACTTTCTATCATATCTACATTTTCAATCTTCAAATCAAATTTAACTTTGCTAGGATCATTTTTCAAACTCAACTTTAGATTTGTAATCTTCAACTCATGCTTCAAGATCTTGTACTCTATCCTCAACTTTGAATAGTCATCATCACTAGTTTCAGATTCAGTAGTTTTAGGCTTGGATTCCAGATGATCAATCTTTTCCTTCAATTAACCAGTGTATACTTTAGAGTCTTTATATCTATCCTTTAGCTTATCTCTTTTTTCAGTAAGGAGATCAATTTGTTCAAGAGCTTCTTTGAGGTTCTTCATCAACTATTTCATATCCATAGGGATCTTACTCAAGCTATTAATCCTCTTCAAAGTAACTATACTTTGATACCAATTGTTAGAAATAGGGATTACTGGGGAGGGGGGGTGAATCAGTAATCTACAAACTTTAGTTGCCAACTAGATATTATTACTTGCTTTAAACAATGCATAATAAAGCAATAAAGTAATGTTGAACAATAATAGTAACAATGCACAAAGATAACTCATAAAATATTTTTTTTTAACCAAGGAAACCCTAGCCAAGGTAAAACCCGAGTGGGAATGATACCCACTAGATAATATATTGATATATAAGTTCCTTGTTAGAGGATGGACCTTGTTAGGAGTCATTGAGCAAATTTAGTATAAGCAGTTCCTGTTAGGAGACTTTGAATCTCTATTAGGAGATTCCAACCCTATTAGGAATTGTGATATAGTAGATGCAAGATGAGCCAACTACCCAAACATGCACTTCTGATCACAAGAAGAGCTCAGTACTCAAACAAGTAATTAGACTAGATATAAGTACTATATCTTCTTCCTTGACTGATCTCTAATATTTATCTTGATCTTGGATCACCAAATAGCTTATATAATACTTTTCATATATCGCATCAACAAAAGTTTTCTCACTTCGCAATCTTACAAGATATCACTTACAAGCACAATCAAACTCATAATCACACTTCTTATCACAAGAAGTACTTTGCATAAATACCACACCTTTACAAAAATTATTGCTAGGTCAGCTAATACCAAAATTCACTTTTTCAAGTTAGAGTAAACATCTAGGATGTCAGCCCTAATTGGACAAGTAATTATTTTATAAACAAAAACAATTATTTACTTCAATTTTGCTGTCCTACTTCATCAAAGCATGAATATCTTTAATCTATGTAGTTCGTACAAATTTTTGAGATTATACATGTCATAATCAACATGTATACTATCTTCATGTAACTTTTTTAGTCATAATATGATGTCTGCAATGTATTATACATAAAACAATACACTGTTGTAAACCAAATTCTATACTTAGACAATTTTCTGATTACCAAATGCTAAGTATCTTTATTTATGAGGTTTCTTATGAACATGTATAGCATGTGTTTCCATAAATGACAACAATTACATATCAAAATTAGCCAATTGTCAACACAACCAAGTGTCAAATATTGCCAAGTGTTGACAGTGTTTGCCATGCATCAGAACATCACTAATTTTGTCTTCAAGACCTAAGTTACAGTAGTTGGGCCAACTTTGTGAATTATGATGAAATTGGTATTGTAGCCGACTCCAGTAAGTTATGATATGGATTGCTATATATGAAATGCATTATATCATATCCATATATGAACATGAAGAGAATATGATGAGTAGTAGTGCAAATTAAAGAAGGCTACAAACAGCATAAGGGACAACACAGATTTATCTATCATAGTTAGGTGATCATTGCAATACAAGGAATCTCAATTAGTAGATTAGAGTTGTAGATCAAAGATTAGCCACTGATTCATCCTAATAAGTGTATCAGTAAAATCCTTTAATAGGTTTGAGGGTAAGTGCACCAAGTTGTGGTGCCAAAAGGGGGGTATAAGTGCACAGCTTTTTCCTGAAATCTACAATTTTTGAACTTCAACAAGAATTTGAAGATAGTTACGCTCAAAATTTTAATATATGACAAAAACAAAAGTTGTAGTCCTTTGAATCTAGTTTCTAAACTACTCATTTTTTTTTCAAAATGGTTTAGTTTTAGGTTCTCAAAAAAGGGGGCCACAAAAAGTGGTACTATTTATTCCAAAAAAACATAACACGGTACAAAGTGTGGCCCCCCTAAAATTGTAACTTTTTTTTTTGAAATTCTTTAATCGCTCTAGTCAAAAGTTACTCAACACTATGTAGTCTATCCCAAATTTTTTGAGTAATTTTATAATGTGTATTTTTATTTTAATGAATTTTTTAACTAGACACATCCCAAAAATGTGAAATATATGTGTGGTCCCCCTAGAAATAATTGAAAACTAATCTAAAATCAAAACTTTTTTTTTTCAAAGTGTGTAGAATGGAGTCTAGTTTCTAAAAAAATAAGTTGTTGCAAAATTCGATGAACAGGCTAAAATCTATAGCCCAATTAGTACATGGTGGTTTTTGACAAAAAATGAACATACATTCAAAAGAAATTATAGATGAAAGGCTTGAAATAGTTCAAATTAAAAATAAATTATATGGTTAGATAGCTAACACAAAGACCTATAATTCTACGTAACTTGATCTTATCAATAACCAACCATGAGGAATCTTGAAGGGGAGCACACAAAAAAAATCAATCATTTTTGGTATCTTTGCTGGAAAATACGTCTTGAATCTATTTATAAACTCCAAACCTTTGGGTTGGATCTCCAAGGAAAAACCAAGCCTTAGGCTTGGGTTTAATGCAAAGCTTTCAATAGTGTGTGCACCCTATAATATGCATGTGCTATTGGAAGCATTGAATTCTCAGTAGCACATGCGCGCTATAGGCTGCACGCACTATTGAGGCCTAAATTGCAAACCAAGACCAAAAGAGATCTAGATGGGGGGGCAAGGGAATGGCTATGTGTGTGTGTGAGAGAGACAAAGAGATAGAGAGAGTAGGTGGTGGGAGACAAAGTGGGAGAGGAAGAGAGAGAGATAGGAGGATGGGAGTGCATGTGTGTGAAAGAGAGAGAGTATGGAATGGGAGAGGGGGAAGATAGAGTAGCTCAAGAGAGAGTAGGGGATGGAAGAGAGAGTAGGTGATGGGAGAGGGAGGGAGAGTGGGGATAGAAATGTGTGTAAGAGAGAAAGAGAGAGAGAGAGAGTAGGGGATAGGAGAGAGTGTGAAAATGTAAGAGAGAGTAGGGGGTAGCAGAGACAGAGAGATTAGAGAGAGAGAGAGAGAGTGTGTGTGTGTGTGTGTGTGTGTGTGTGTGAGAGAGAGAGAGAGAGAGAGAGAGAGAGAGAGAGAGAGAGTAGGCAGTGGGAGAGGAAGTGGGAGAGGGAGAGCGAGTGACAAAAAAATTAGGGGATGGGAGAGGAGAGAGGGTGGATGGGTGTGTGTGTGTGAAAGAGAGAGAGTAGGGAATGAGAGAGAGGAGAGAGAGATAGAGAGAGTGGGCAATGACAGAGGGATGGGAGAGAGAGGGAGAGAGAGAGAGTGAGAGAGAGAGATAGTAGGCAGTGGGAGACAGAGTGGGAGGGAGAGAGAGGTGGAATGGAAGTGTGTAAGAGAGATAGAGTAGGGTATGGGAGAGAGTAGGTAATAGGAGAGGGACTACAAGAGAGAGAGAGAGAGGGAATGGGAATGTGTATTTATTTATAAGAGAGATAAAGTAGGGGATGGGAGAGTGTGTGAGAGTTTGAGAGAGAGAGTAGGAGGTAGCAAAGAGAGCTCATATGGGATGGGGGTGAGAGAGAGAGTAGGGGATGGGAGAGAGTGTGAGAGAGAGTAGGGGATGGAAGAGAGAGAGTGAGAGTAGGGGATGGGAGAGAGAAAGTAGAGAGGGAGACAGAGAGATAATGTAGGCAGTGGAAGAGGGAGTGGGAGAGGGAGAGAGAGGGGGGATGGGAGTGTGTGTGACAAACCTAGAGAGTAGGGGATGGGAGAGAAGAGAGAGATGGGGGGATGGGAGTGTGTGTGTAAGAGAGACAGATTAGGGGATGGGAGAGATTGTGAGAGTGTGAGAGAGAGTAGGTGGTGGTAGAGAGAGCTCATACGGGATGGAGAGAGAGAGAGAGAGAGAGAGAGAGAGAGAGAGAGAGAGAGAGAGAGAGAGAGAGAGAGAGAGAGAGAGTGAATGAGATTAGGGGATGGGAGAGTGTGAGAGAGAGTAGGGGATGGGAGAGAGAGAGTGAGAGTAAGGGATGGGAGAGAGAGAGAGAGAGTAGAGAGGAAGATAGAGAAATTGAGAGAGAACTTGAGAGAGGGAGATAGTAGGTGGTAGGAGAGGGAGTGGTAAAGGGAGAGGGAGAGATATAGAGGGGATGGGAGTGTGTGTGACAGATGTAGAGAGTAGGGGATGGGAGAGAAGAAGAGTGGGGGGATAAGAGTGTGTGTTTCTATGAAAGAGAGAGAGTAGGGGATGGGAGAGAGAGTGTGAGAGTGTGAGAGAGAGTGAGGATGGGAGAGAGTGTGAGAGTGAGAGAGAGAGTAGGGGATGGTAGAGAGAGAGTATAGTGATGGGGGAGAGAAAGTGCAGGCGATGGGAGAGGGGGAGAGAGAGAGGGGGAATGGGAGTGTGTGTGTAAGAGAGACAGAGTAGGGGATGGGAGAGAATGTGAGAGTGTGAGAGAGTAGGGGATGGGAGAGGAGAGATAGAGTAGGGTATGGGGGAGAGAAAGTAGGTGGTGGGAGAGGGAGTGGGAGAGGGAGAGAGAGGGGGAATGGGAGTGTGTGTGTAAGAGAGATCCAATAGGGGATGGGATAGAGTGTGAGAGTGAGTAGGTGGTGGCAAAGAGAGCTCGTACAAGATGGGAGAGAGAGAGAGAACTTGAGAGAGAGAGAGATAGTAGGCAGTGGGAGAGGGAGTGGGAGAGGGAGAGGGAGAGAGATAGGGGGATGGGAGAGAAGAGAGTGGGGAGATAAGAGTGTGTGTGTCTATGAAAGAGATAGAGTAGGGGATGGGAGAGAGTGTGAGAGTGTGAGAGAGAGTAGGGGGTGGTAGAGAGAGAGTACGATGATGGGGGAGAGAAAGTAGGTGGTGGGAGAGGGAGAGAGAGAGGGGGAATGGGAATGTGTGTAAGAGAGACAAAGTAGGGGATGGGAGAGAGTATGAGAGTGTGAGAGTAGGGGATGGGAGAGGAGAGAGAGAGTAGGGGATGGGAGAGAGAAAGTAGGCAGTGGGAGAGGGAGTGGTAGAGGGAGAGAGGGGGGGATGGGAGTGTGTGTGTAAGAGAGATAGAGTAGGGGATTGGAGAGAGAGTTTGAGAGTGAGTAGGTGGTGGCAGAGAGAGCTCATATAGGATGGGAGAGAGAGAGAGAGTGAGATTAGGGGATGGGAGAGAGAGAGAGAGAGAGAGAGAGAGAGAGAGAGAGAGAGAGAGTAGAGAGGGAGAGAGAACTCGAGAGAAAGAGATAGTAGGTGATAGGAGGGGGAGAGGGAAAGAGATGGGGGGATGGGAGTGTGTGTGTAAGAGAGATAGAGTAGGGGATGGGAGAGAGTGTGAGATTGTGAGAGAGTAGGGGATGGGAGAGGAGAGAGAGAGTAGGGGATGGGGGAGAGAAAGTAGGTGGTGGGAGAGGGAGTGGGAGAGGGAAAGAGGGGGGATGGGAGTGTGTGTGTAAGAGAGACAAAGTAGGGGATGGGAGAGAGTGTGAGAGTGAGTAGGTGGTGGTAGAGAGAGCTCATATAGGATGGGAGAGAGAGAGAGAGTAGAGAGGGAGAGAGAGAACTTGAGAGCGAGAGAGAGAGAGAGATAGTAGGCAGTAGGAGAGGGAGAGATATTGGGGGGATGGGAGAGAAGAGAGTGTAGGGATAAGAGTGTGTGTGTATGTGAAAGAGAGAGAGTAGGGGATGGGAGAGAGTGTGAGAGTGTGAGATATAGTAGGGGGTGGTAGAGAGAGAGAGTATGATGATGAGAGAGAGAAAGTAGGTAGTGGGAGAGGGAGAGAGAGGGGGAATGGGAATGTGTGTAAGAGAGACAAAGTAGGGGATGGGAGAGAGTATGAGAGTGTGAGAGTAGGGGATGGGAGAGGAGAGAGAGAGAGAGAGAGAGAGAGAGAGAGAGAGAGAGAGAGAGAGAGAGTAGGGGATGGGGGAGAGAAAGTAGGTGGTGGGAGAGGGAGTGGGAGAGGGAGAGAGGGGGGATGGGAGTGTGTGTATAAGAGAGACAGAGTAGGGAATGAGAGAGAGAGTGTGAGAGTGAGTACATGGTGGCAAAGAGAGCTTGTATGGGATGGGAGAGAGAGAGAGAGAGAGAGAGAGAGAGGGAGTAGAGAGAGAGAGAGAGAGAGAGAGAGAGAGAGAGAGAGAGAGAGAAAGTAGGTGGTAGGAGATGGAGAGGGAAAGAGATGGGGGATGGGAGTGTGTGTGTGTAAGAGAGATAGAGTAGGGGATGGGAAAGAGTGTGAGAGTGTGAGAGAGTAGGGGATGGGAGAGGAGAGAGAGTAGGGGATTGGGGAGAGAAATTAGGCAATGGTAGAGGGAGTGGGAGAGGGAGAGAGGGGGATGGGAGTGTGTGTGTAAGAGAGATAGAGTAGGGGATGAGAGAGAGTGTGAGAGTGAGTAGGTGGTGGCAGAGAGAGCTCATACAAGATGGGAGAGAGAGAGAGTAGAGAGAGAGGGAGAGAGAGAGAGAGAGAGAGAGAGAGAGAGAGAGAGAGTAGACAGTAGGAGAGGGAGTGGGAGAGGGAGAGGGAGAGAGATAGGGGGGATGGGAGAGAAGAGAGCGGGGGGATAAGAGTGTGTGCGTCTATGAAAGAGAAAGAGTAGGGGATGGGAGAGAGTGTGAGAGTGTGAGAGAGAGTAGGGGGTGGTAGAGAGAGAGTATGGTGATGGGGGAGAGAAAGTAGGTGATGGGAGAGAGAGAGAGAGAGAGAGAGAGAGAGAGAGAGAGAGAGAGAGAGGGAATGGGAATGTGTGTAAGAGAGTAGGGGATGGGGGAGAAAAAGTAGGTGGTGGGAGAGGGAGTGGAAGAGGGAGAGAGGGGGGGATGGGAGTGTGTGTGTGTGTAAGAGAGATAGAGTAGGGGATGGGAGAGAGAGTGTGAGAGTGAGTAGGTGGTGGTAGAGAGATCTCGTACGGGATGGGAGAGAGAAAGAGTGAGATTAGGGGATGGGAGAGAGAGTGTGAGAATAAGGGATGGGAGAGAGAGAGAGTAGAGTGGGAGAGAGAACTCAAGAGAGAGATATAGTGGGTGGTAGGAGAGGGAGAGGGAAAGATATGGGGGGATGGGAGTGTGTGTGACAGATGTAGAGAGTAGGGGATCGGAGAGAAGAGAGTGGGGGGATAAGAGTGTGTGTGAGAGATCTAAAGAGTAGGGGATGGGAGAGGAGAGAGGGTGAGAGAGGTAGAGAGAGTAGGCAATGGGAGAGGGAGAGCGAGAGCGAGAGTAAAGGATGGGAGAGGGGAGAGAGAGTAGGAAGAGAGAGAGGGTAGGGGATGGGAGAGAGAGTAGGGAGGATAGAGAGTAAGGAAGATTAAGAGTGATGTGTTTCCACATAGTGCATACACACTACTTTATAGTGCGTACATGCTATAGTGCATACGTACTATGTGAAATCACCTAAAAATGGACAAAAAGCAACTTTGGGGCCCATTTCATCCATTCTCTACTTTTGGTCTATTATGCACTTTGTTATTATGATAGAAATCATGGGTTTCAACATAGAAAACACTATTTCAACACTTTTGGAAGCTAGCAAACACCAAATTCAATCATTGGATATGTGATTTGAAGACTTTTTGAATATTCCTTGTATAGAAAAGGTTAGTGCAATCTATTTTAAATATTGTTTGTTGATATATAGATACAAATTTGATTATAATTTGACATGTTGTTTAATATATAGTGAATTCATTAAAAATTATGTTAGAATGAAATGTTATTTCAAAATGGTTAAAATTTTGACAAGTCGTTTCATATATATTTTGTATTCATTCAAATAATTATAATTTTTATATGTATTTGAATAATTTGTAATTTACACATTTTAAATAATTCAGATGTTTGAATATTTGACATATAGAAATCATCATCATGCCAAGAAGAAACCAAAAACTCAAATAAATGAAGATAGAGAGAGAGAGATTTGGCAATTAAATGAGATAAAATGAAATTATTACGTGAGAAAAGAAAATTGCAAAGCAATAATAAAGAATTGACTTTCGAAGAGGATCAAGAACCATCGGTAAAAAGAAACAAAGAGGAAGAATTGGAAAGACAAAGAGAACAAATGAGACTGTTACACTCAAGAAGACAATTGAATTGTGAAGCTACAACATCTTCCAATGTTGAAGTCATATTATCCGCTACACCATCTTCCAATGTTGGAGTCATATTGTCTACTACACCATCTTTCAATGTTGGAGTCATATCATCCGCTACACCATCTTCCAATGTTGGAATCATATTGTTCGCTACACCATCTTCCAATGTTGAAGTCATATCATCCTCTCATGAAGAGACACTAATTTGTAGATCCGACGATATACACACTCCATCATGTCATGTTGAAGGCACAACATCAACACATCAAGTAGGTGATATTTCATCTTTTGCATCTTATTGTCAAGGCACATCATCTTCGGTTCAAGGTACGCAATACACTAGACCTTATGTTGATGTTCAAAATATTGAGGGAATGGAAGAGATTATAACACCTTCTAGAATTCATTTTAGAAGACCAAAATATTTGATTGATATTGATACTAACATTTTGAAATCAATGCCTAACAAGATTAACAAGCATACTTGTCAAAGAAAAGTTAATCATATGTGGAGATTTTTTTTGAAGAATTAAATATTATAGGTCAATGCCAATTATTTGTTGAAATAATAAGAAATTTGAAATTTAGGCCTATCATGAAGATTCTTGAGCTAAGAATGATGGACGATTCAAATGAAAAAAATAATTTAAAGAATCTAATGAGTGCTTATGACAAAGTGAATTCTAAATCACGCACCAAAGATAGTAATATCACAAGATGAGTACTTAAATTGACAATAGTAAGTAGCCAAATGAAGAAAGCTTGACTCATGAGAAAGACAAGAAAAATATTAAAAATTGGTAGAGGTACTCTAAGGAGAGCCATGCTAAGGCGTGAGAGATTGGAAGATCCAACAAAAAATGAGTTATGGACATTTAGTGATAGACTACTACAAAAGGATAAAGAAATTAGTGAAGCCTTGAAATCATTGATCGAAGATTTTTGGAAAAGTAACACACGTGTTTCCCCTAATCAAAGAGATGTTGTAAGAAGGAGGATTGGTAGCCAAAATTGTGACCCACATGCGAAACATTTTTTGGACTCAACTCAAACATAATTTTTTGCAAAATTTATTAGTATGTATCGTCAAATTCGAATAAGTCAAAGATATTTTGAGATGGGTAAACCTTTTTATGTGAAGGTAAATCACACACGCACAACCTGTTGCTGTAGGATACATATTGAATTTTCTAACCATTTTGAGGTTTTAAAGCATATATGCGTAGTTTTGCATTCTCAGTTTGTTTTGTAGGATTGTGACATGAATGAGCCACCAAGATCTTCAAGGGAATTCATATCCAACATTTTATGTGAAATAGGGGATGGCCAAAAATTATACAGGACATCATGCTTGGATGGTACGTACTTATTTTGTGGTTTTTTGTAACTTTTATCAACTTGTCAACATATGGATAGTACACATGCAATTGGAAATGAAATAGTAGATTATAGAAAATTTAAGATAGTGACATATGCTCTAAAATATGGGAAACATGGTAAAAGATGTGATTTAGTCATTGAAAAGATTCTAGTGTATGAGTTCATGAAGATTTTTCGTGAAAAGATTATTTACGAGTATGCAAGGCATACCCATAGAGCTTGATGGTTGGATTTGCAATTCAAGTTGTGCAAGGATATATTTCCACTAGATACTATTGTTTTGATTGTAGATTTCATAGAGAACTACACACTATAACCACAAAATGAGATGCAAGCAAAGTATTATACTTCTCAACAGGTTTCCATAGTTGTTCACATAACATTCATGCATTCACCTACAAGTACAAAGGATGATAGAAAGATTTTGACGGAGTACCATTTTTACATCAGCGATGATCGATCGCATTCTATGGAGTTTGTACATGGTTGATTTCAACTATTTTATGGAGATTTGGCTAACAAGGGCATAACATATCATCAACACATTATTTGGTCAGACAATTGTGCATCTCAATTCAAGAATGCATGGATGTTCTATTGGTTGAGCAAGATGCACAGGTTGTGTAGAATTCAATATATGTGGAATTTCACAGAGGCTAGTCATGGTAAGGGAGAGCACGATGGTGTAGGTGCATGCATTAAAAGAGCATTGGCTTGTGAAGAACTAAAGTACAAAGATGGAGCAATATTGATAGATGCAAAATCCATCATCCAATGGTGTAATGCTACAATGGGTCCAGGTAAGGAAGGTAAGTCTACGGTTTGTAGATTTTTTTGATTGATAGATAATACTAACATTGCACCATATCAGGATTGTTGCACACTAATAGGATCTAGTGAGTTACACTCTTTTAGAAGCTCTGATGTAGGTTCATGGAGTATCCACACACGAAAAATGGCATGCTATTGTCC